>OY720676.1:137026907-137626907 GCA_963170755.1 Amphimallon solstitiale | reverse complement strand
CACTTGTTAACCTAACACATCAAATCACATTTAGAAAAGTTTATTCAATAATTTCTGCATTCTAGTAATTTCATAATAATAATTGTTTTTTTTTCAAACTTACAGTTTTAGACGCAATTCTCTTTAAATATACACCCGAGATTAAAACATACTTTATTTCATAAAAATGTCTATATTTAATTCTTACGTTGTGTGATTTTATAATAACATCAAATCCATCGAAATGTCTTTCGTTGTTATTATATCTACCGGGTGTCCACACTTAAGTGCGCACTATTGATAACTCTGTTATCTTTGGAGGTGCAGAATCGGTCAAATGGGCAAAGTAGTACCATTTTTTATGGCGATTACAATTGTGAAAATAGAAAAACAATTGAACGTCGGGTTCTCTAGATATTCGACCAAACAAATTTTTTTTAAATGGTACACCCTGTATATTTTTTGGCGATTGGAAAGAGAATCGCAAACTGAACAAAAGAGTCTTAGTACACTAGTATAAAAAAATGTCAAATAAAGTAGTTTCTGAGAAATCTGTATCTTTGCTTTGTTTGCATGAAATCGATATACCTATGGAAAATTAAAGCGTCACATTGTCTAGTAGCTGTCAAATTATTTGTATTTGCTGTTGTTAAAGTTACTGTGTGGAAAAAGTACTGGTTTTACAATTTTTTCAACCGTAACAATGGCATTTACTCATTTGGAAAAGGGTAATATGTTGGAGTTGTACTTGAAGTTTAACAAAAATTCAGATAAAGCGCTCGAATGTTACATTCAGCAATTTCCTGATCGTGATGTACCAGATCGTCGCTATTTTTTAAAACTTTATCGAAGATTAAGAAGCAACGAAACAGTTTTTATAAAGAAGAGGATCAAAAATGATTTTATATTATCACAAGAGACAGAAATAAATGTATTGGCATATTTTCAGGTACATCCAAATAATTCTGTAAGGGATTTGTCCAGAGAATCAGGTGTTTCTCGTAGTACGATCCATAAAATTTTGAAAAAAAATAAATATGTTCCCTTTAAATATCAGCCTGTTCAAACTCTACTTTTGGGTGACTATCAAAGACGATTAACTTTTGCTCAATGGTTTATCAATGCTTTTGAAGAAAATCACAATTTCTTCAGACACATTTTATGGAGTGATGAATCCAACTTTTCTAATCGCGGGATGATCAATAAAAGAAATAATCATTACTGGAGTCGTGAAAACCCATTTGTTGTTTATCCTTGTAATCCACAACACCGATTCAGTTTAAATGTTTGGTGTGGTATAATCGGATCCCGAATTGTTGGGCCATTTTTCTATCGGGGTTCTTTAACAGGAGAAAGATATGTGGCATTATTGACAGAAATTTTAGAAAATTTTCTGGATGAATTAAATTTGGTAGACAGACAGATTATTTACTTTCAACAAGATGGAGCGCCTGCCCATAATCACCGCGAGACAAGGGAGTTATTAGAAAGATTATTTGGGAATAGATGGATTGGCACAAATGGTCCTATTCAGTGGCCCGCACGTTCGCCTGACATGACGCCATTAGATTTTTTCTTGTGGGGAGCAGTAAAAAATCAAGTGTACAAACATAGATATGCAATAGTGGATGAGCTTCAGGAAAGAATTTCCAACATCATTAACGCCATCGATGGTAGGACCATTTTAGGAGCTACTCGTAATGTTCACACAAGATTGAGAAAATGTATTGAAATGGAAGGAGATGTCTTTGAACATTTAATTTGAATAATTTTCTTTACTATTTTTGTATTTATTTTTATTTGTTTATTAAATTAAAGGCTTTAATGAATGTTTAATTGTCCGTAGATATATCGATTTCATGCAAACAAAGCAAAGATACAGATTTCTCAGTAACTACTTTATTTGACATTTTTTTATACTAGTGTACTAAGACTCTTTTGTTCAGTTTGCGATTCTCTTTCCAATCGCCAAAAAATATACAGGGTGCTCCATTTAAAAAAAATTTGTTTGGTCGAATATCTAGAGAACCCGACGTTCAATTGTTTTTCTATTTTCACAATTGTAACCGCCATAAAAAATGGTACTACTTTGCCCATTTGACCGATTCTGCACCTCCAAAGATAACAGAGTTATCAATATTGCGCACTTAAGTGTGGACACCCGGTATAAAGATCTTTTTATACACGTCTTACAGATAATTATCCTTATATATAAAAGTAAGTATGAAGAAAAACGAGTTATGTGAACTCAAATACTTTGCTAAAACTTTACAACATTGAGCATCTTTTTAGCATGGGTATAAATTATATCCAATACCAATGGATTTAATTTTAAATATAGTTTTTACTTATTCTTCTTCAATTTTTTCTCTTGATATTGTCTTATATATTTTACAATTTTAAGTGTTTTAAATATTAATACAGACAAATTAATATGTTTATTTTCCGAATGTGACCATGGTCTTAATGGTATGGTAAATGTAAAATCAATTACATATAGGACTTACATATTCTAGTAATTTCATAATAATAATTGTGATTGTTATTGAAAGTAAACGTCATGCTCTAAAATATATCATTGGAGGAACCAATTTTAGGAAAGCCTGTGTATCGGAATCCATACGCCCCAAAGTATAGCGTAGTTATAAATTATAGCGAATTCATTTAATATCAAGAAAGATTTTAAATGTATATTATTTAGTTAAAGAATAGAATGCTCACATATAAACTATTATAAAGTCGCATATGACTGTAGTAAAAACGATATTCACACTTTATCATCAAAAATTTGCATGACAAAGCTGCACACCAATATTAAATTAAACGAAGAAAAGACCTCAATAAAAGTTCCTGCGACTTTTTAAATGTATTCGTTGGCGTCGTTGGTGCCGCTAACTCACTCAGTACGAAAGATTCTCTATCTCAAACGACTATTTCTTTCTTTAAATCGATCTCATGTCGTCATCGCAGAGCACAATATTACTCTAGTATTCCAGTTCAATTTGAAAGAAATAAAATATTCAACGAGATACAATCTCGGCTCGCAGGAAACTTTTCTAGTTTAGATATTCGCGAACATGCCATATCGCGCGTTCTGACTGAAGACGACTCTGACGGGACTGTCGTGCTGAAGCCCGAAAGATGCTACGATTAGACTACTGTCAACGCCAGAGATATTAAAACAATAAATGTGACGTGGATTTTGAATAAGAAGGATAGTTCGAAGAAAAACCTTGCCACGCAGGGTAGCGAGCAGTACTTTTTTTCAAAACAATTCTCCACAAATTTCGTTAGAATTCAAGACGATGTTAACTGAACGTGAATATGGAAAGGGGTAAAATGAAACGGAAGAAACATGGAGAAAAGCGTCCGGGTATACGGCACTCGTGAGACTCTCCGAGCTCCCTCTCATTCTCAGTCACCCTGACAGTCGCTCCCTTCGTGAAAACTTTTGGATTCGTTATAACTGAAATTAATTCAGACTTCCGGAAACTTCACGGCGAGCACGTTATCAGATCGTGTGGAACTTGTTCCTTGCGGTGGTCGACGGTGATGGCGGGATCAAATGCATTTGCTAAAAGTCAATTTTTCGTAGAGATTTTTAAGTTAAAAGGTGCGATAACTTGTATAAAAGAACTAAAGATATAAGAACGGGAATTCGTATCACTGTTGATACATATCAGAACACTCTTTATTATAAAAAATGAGGTGTGGCCACCACACGACTTTCTTATACGTATGAGCGTTTCAAACTATACAATTTTAAGAATTTTTTTATACAAAACTTATTCAAAATCCTATTCTAGGTACTTTCATTCGCTTAATAAATCGCTATAGAATGCATACTTTGCAAGATATTATCAAAAAAGCGCTCCTCGCTAAGAGTAAAAGTGCTACTTCCGGTCCGAATTTTGAAATTTCATATAAAAATATTGCAAATTCAGTTTTAAATACTTTTGTACTCTTGATAAATGTATATAGAATGCATAACTTACGACATATTTGCAAAAAATCGCTATTCGATAAGGTCTGAATCCGGTCTGAATTTTGAAATTTTTTTTATACAAAAGATATTGAAAATTATGTTTTAAATACTTTTATACCCGTAACGTACTTGTCTAAAAAGCATGACTTGCGAAATATTCGCAAAAAACTGATTTTCGATAAGAGTAAAAGACCTACTTCCGGTAGGAATTTCGAAAAACTTTTTAAATAAAATTATTCTCAATTTTAATTTTAAGTATATATGAATTCTTTATAAATTTGTTTAAACTTAGTAGTTGACGAAATATTCGCAAAATTCGATTTTTTCGCTGAAGTAAACTGCTACTTCCGGTCTACCGATTTTACTGAAAAACTAATCAGATCTCAAGAGGGTGATTATACACGTAAATACAACATTTGGAATTGATATCTACAGCGGTTTGGCCGCTATCGTGGTCACAGACAGACACACAGACAGACACACACACACACACAGACATTTTTTTAAAAACCACTTTTTTGGTATCAGGGGACCTCAAAACGTGGACATCTGCAAAAATCTCGAGGTCGAAAATTTTCATCATCACAAAAAAAAACTGTTTGATTCTGTTATATATGCTTTTCATTAAAATTGATATATAGTGCCCGGTTGTTGTTCTTTAATATAATTTACACTGACCAGAGAAGATTGACAATTTGCAAATTCGTTTTTCATAAAATTTTATTGAATTACACGAGGATGAAATGCAATTAATACTTAGTTTTCGTATTGGTCCAATCGCTTCATACAGGTGCTAAAAACCCTGACTGAGACATAATAATTTATTAATTATTTTACTGTAGCGGGGACAGCTAAGGAGCTCCCATGAACTAAATGCGCCACTATTGTTCTCGTGCTTTACGCGTGTAGAAGTAATTCATGAAGAGGAAGTAAACATGATAACAAGCTACAATGACAACCCCATTAAAAACGAAATGACGAATAGACCTTAAGCAGGATAGCTATACAGGGTGAGTTTTTTTGAATGTTTAGCATTGGGATCTCAGAAACTACTGGAGATAGAAAAACGCTTAAATGGGAAAGATGCGCAGTTTTACGAGTTTGATTTAAAACTGCTTTTGTTTCTCCGATAACTTTCATGGCTTATTAGATATTCAAAGAAAACTAAATTTTACGATTTTCTTTAAACATGCTTAGCATCGTTAATAGTAATTTTAGAGAAAAAGTGTTCACACAAGAGTTTTAGATAATTTTACCTCAAATCAAACTATGTAGCTAATATTTTTTTTTCGTTCACCATTATCGAGTTATGACACAAACTTGTGTTTTTTTAAATGAAAACCATAGTTGGTTTTGACATCATTAAAAAGCTTATTTTTTGCTGATTACAATGATATAAGGTTTGATATGGTTATTTTAAAAAATAAAGAGGATATAGACATTTCTATGATTGTTCACTTTATAAGATATAAACTGTTTAAAATAAAATGTTTGGTGTTTTGTAATTCAAAAAGCGAAAAATCTGAGTTACAATAGTGTTCGTTGGAGCAGTCGAGATAAATATACTAACATTGCTTTCACGTTGAGTCACAGAAGGGAGAGCTGTTAATTTTTACTTTTAAGTCAGGTTAATTGTCAAACACTGACAATTAACTATTAATTAATTTAATTGTAACTTAACTATAAGCCGTGCAAACGGCCGTTAATCATAAGTTTGCAATGGCTATGGAATTTTCTAACGTAGAAAAGCGTGATATGGTTGAATGTTACATTCACTGCCAGAAAAATTCTGCCAGAGCTGCTGAAGTTTATTTTGAAAATTATTTTGATCGACGTCAGCCGTCGCTACCTACTTTTAAGAGATTATGGGATAATTTAGCAGATTATGGTTCGTTCGTTAAACCAAAATCAAAAAAAGGGATGGATGAAGATAGAGAAATAAACATATTAGCATGTGTCGCTCAGAATCCATCTACATCGACCCGACAAATTTCAACAGAAATGGGCTCCTCTCGACGCACTATTGTCAGAGTCTTGAAGAAGCATAAATTTCGTCCCTACAAATTATCAGTATCACAAACTTTACATGAAGGTGATAACATCAGGCGAATAGCTTTTTGTAGATGGTTTAAAGATCGGTGTCAAAACGATCCACACTTTTCAATGAAAATATTATGGACTGATGAATCTCGTTTCACAAATTGTGGAATGTTTAATAGGCACAATGAGCACATATGGTCTGAAGCAAATCCACTTCACGTTGAACATAGGAGACCACAAATTAAATTTGGGTTTAATGTTTAGTGTGGTGTTATAGGATCAACTGTTCCTCCTCCTTTTATTTTTGATGGATCACTAACTGGCAATCGTTATCTTAATTTTTTACAACACGATTTCGAGGAAATGTTAGAAATTATTTAAATTTGGACTCCCCTAATCAATGGATAGGACGAAATGCACCCATTGAATGGCCGGCTAGATCCCCTGATTTATCAGTTTTGGATTTTTTCTTGTGGGGTGTATTAAAGGACACAGTATACAAAAGAACATATGAAACAATCGACGATTTAAGAGAAGCTGTCTTAGTTGCTTTTAATAACATCGATAGGCGTAAAGTACGCAATGCTACAAATTCTGTTGTGAAGAGATGCAATTTGTGTATTGATAATAATGTTGTGTGCCCTTAATAAAAGTTCTTATAGTTTTCATTTTATTACTACATAAGATTTCAAAATAAGTTTTCGTTTGGTTTGTTTTTTATCAGTTCGAAATTCAATTGTTTTCAATAAAAACCATAAAAATGTCTATCCTCTTTATTTTTTAAAATAACCATATCAAATCTTATATCATTGTAATCAGCAAAAAATAATCTTTTTAATGTCAAAACCAACTATGGTTTCCATTTAAAAAAACACAAGTTTGTGTCATAACTCGATTATGGTATATGAAAAAAAAAATAGCTACATAGTTTTATTTGGCGTAAAATTATCTAAAACTTTTGTCTGAACACTTTTTCTCTAAAATTACTATTAACGATGCTAAGCATGTTTAAAGAAAATCGTAAAATTTAGTTTTCTTTGAATATCTAATAAGCCATGAAAGTTATCGGAGAAACAAAAGCAGTTTTAAATCAAACTCGTAAAACTGCGCATCTTTCCCCATTTAAGCGTTTCCAGTAGTTTCTGAGATCACAATGCTAAACATTCAACAAAACTCACCCTGTATAGACAGTTTCTAAATCAGCACAACAGCTTGAATTTCTAACAGCTGTTTAAATATAAGAGCATATATTTTCCATTTTAATTAAGGCAAGAAATTAAAAATACGTTTTTTGTTTATTTTAAAGAAAATTGTGAAACGGATAAAAAATTATCGCATAACTTGGCATGTTTATAAAGCAAATATATTGGTGTGGGCACCACACGACGGTCCGAATTTTTAAAAGATATGTTGAAAACTTTAAATGAGTTTTTCAGGAAACACCATGGTTTTGGGGTCATCAGGAAGTATTTTTGTCAAAACTAGATTGGCTTTGGTTCGATGAAGCAAAAAAGAACAGGGCCAAACAATTTTTTTTTCAAATGGCTGCCTTTTGGTGATCCAGGGTTTTTCAGAAAACGAAAAGCGATAACGCCCCCTAAATTTATTCAACTTTGTTAATTTTTAACACGTTTTTGTCTGTCATTCGCGTAGACCAAAACACGCCCTGCATGGCATTATTTGACGGCAGCTGGAGCCACAATTTTGCATTTTTTTATAAATATCATTGAAATTTACACTTCATTAATAGAAGAATAAACAATTTCCAAAGGTTTATTCTTCTTCTTCCAAATTTTTCAAAAATTATGCATTTTTCATGCGTCCCGACTGTAACCTCTTCTTAATAATATATGTATCGATATTGTCATTGGCGAAATATATGCGAAAAAGGAGTTTTTGCTAAGAGTAAAAGTGTGTTACACTTTTTACTGGGTTGTTTAACACTTCTGTATTGTAATTGCTTCTTCGTAATCAATACACCTCATAAAATGAAGATCTGCAAATATCAGAGAATCATAACACTTTGTTATTACAGTTAAGGAAGTATAAGAAACTCCATACAAATTGAAATTAGCGTATAAAGTGAAAAATGAGATTTAAAGGAAGGTAAAACTAAATATTTATATTTCAAAGTAACAGAAGAAAACAAAACCAAAATGTTACTGACAGGATTTAGAAAAATTATCTCTTGAAGAAACTCCACATTATCGCATTTGCCAAATGACTCGGAATTGTATGTACCTGTGTTGTTAATATATAGAATCCTAGAACTAAAAAAGTTACATACACATATAGCTTGAATTTTCTGGTACAACTACAACACTATGACTATTATGTTTCCAGATTAAAATAATTTCAGATAATAGGCGACAGAACAATAGATTCTGTTCAGAGGAAAACTTTAAGATAATGCGAGGCGAGTATGTAATACTCGCAAAAGTAATTATTTGTGTGGGGATAATAGAAAAGAAAACGCTTAAAACGCCAACTTTAAACAATGAGTTGCTCAATTTTATTCATCTATATTTTTTGGGTATGTTCGCTAATAATTTCATAAGGCATACTATCAGTGTACATTTTTAAGGAATCTGAAAATGAAATCCGACATATCTCTCCGCCTTAGTTGACATCTTCAACATTGCCCAATATGTGTCTCATTATTATAATATCCGAGATGCTAGATAAGCTCTTGCGATGAAAGGGATTGATAGACTTGGAAATATTTCATGGCTACTGAGGCCATCCAAACTCTATCCATTAGATTACTTTTTGCGGGGCCATCTGATAAATATACTATTTAAAGCCAAACCTGAATACATGGATAAATTAAAACAAACATAAGCAAGGAGTCTATGCACAATCTTCGGCAATTATCTTTGGTATCCTACCCACTTCAAAAAGGATTAAATTTCGGAAAATTAATTGTTTTTATTGTTAACCCTCACCACTGGTTAATTAATTAACAACCAATATATTTAACTTACTCTTTTTAAGCGCATAAAATAAATACTGTAAAGACATCAATCAATCAATCAAAAATGTATAGTTTCAAATAAGTTCAAAAAATTTGAAGACCAGACTAAATTCACATATTTTCTGAAGCATGTACATTCAAGTTCTAGGGGCAAGACAACATTTTCTATATTTCTGTAGAAAGATATATAATAGTTAACCGTGTCATAATATTTTCACGTACGCCAATTTGAATTATTCGCATTTTATTGTATAAAATTTCACGATGTAGATTAATTCGCGATAATTCATTACCAGACTAACAATGTGTTGTGATTAAATAAAATTTCCAACGGTAGAATATTCTCAAAATTTACGATGCCATGACGTGAACTAATGAATAACGGCAACGGTAGAGCGTTATTATTATGGTGGCGGCGTCGGTAAGCGGTGAAAGGGTGCGCTCAGTACGGGATAGGATCATAGCACAGGAGGAGATAGCGCAGCGCTGGCCGCGCTAACGTTCCGTACGCATTCAAATCACCGATTGTGTTATATTTAAAAGATTTATCATTTGCACCTGTCCGTGATGATTCTTATAATTACAGTGGCGATGTTATACTGCCTGGTATATTAATGGTGTAATAAAGATGAAGTGGTTCTTATAACAATTATTTACCTAGCATCCGTAGTGTAATTTTTAATAACTAAAAATGCAAATTGCATGTAATTTAAATTGAATAAATAGCGGGAATATTATATTAAAACTTCTTGAAAATTTGTTTTAGTACTCTATTCTAACCTATTCATTTTTAATACTTTCTACTTCTAGAAGTAGGTGGAAGCCTCTTCTTAAAAATACAAAATGTTTATATTTAGGAATATTTCATGAATTAACTTTACTTTTGAACTTAAAAAAATTTTGATGAAAGCGGGACTTGCAAAATTTTACTGAATAAAATTTTATTTTAACTTAGAAAAATGTTCGATATGTGGGACTTTTACGAAGAAAAATATTTATTTTAACTTAGAACAATTTTACAAATTGGAAATTGTAATATATCACTGAGATATTTATTTATACTTAGAATAATTTCGTTTAGATAGAACTTTAATATTTTAGTGAGTTAAGTTTTTTTTTATTCAAACTAAGATGTTTTATTCTTATACGTGGGTCATTACACCGTGCATTATGGTAGAACATTTTAAGTAATTGTAATGATTTAGTTTAAGATTTAATGAGAACGTATTTCTTATCAAATAGGAATAAAAGTATAGACACTTGGTGTTTGAAACATTTATCAGATAAAAGTATTAGGTTAATTAAAAGTTTTTTTTATTTTATTTTGTAGAAAATTTTTACTGTGTACAAAAATATATATCTAAACAATTTGAATATGGATGAATTTGAAGTTTTATATGAGGAATTAAGGTGATTAAGTGCTATTTATTTTTGTTTTATTGTATATGTTGTGTTACATAATTTTCTTATGTGGTGTTTTATACTGGAGTTGTAGAACGAGGTTAGTAATTTTTCTATATATATGTGAATATATTTTTGTTTTTTATTTTATACTTTATTATACTTGTGTATTGAAATTTTGACGTGTTGGGTCATAAGTCAGAGATGTGTGCAATGAATTAAGTAGGTGATTAATCCATAGCATGGAGCCTTGATTAATCCTAAAAACACGAATTAGTTTTGGTGGTACTGTTTCGGGAGCGAGCAAAGGCGCTGAGCAAAACTAATCAGGACTGACTCAATATTTTTAAATACACAGAGGCATTTGAATTGAATTTAAAGACATATATGCATTCAGGGATGAGGACGTTTTTGCCTACGTAAGGGGCGTGTTCAACGAGTTGAAAGGCATACCCGTGGGATGGAACCCTGGGGTACCTACCTATGTGAATTTGTCATTTGATGATACTGTTCGGAAGCGAGCAAAGGCGCTAAGCAGAATTAATCATGACAGAGCTATTACCTTGGTGTATATATTTTTGCAATCAATAAACGATATAGTTTTGCTATTTATTTATAATCCAGTATAATTCATAACATATAATGGAAATTTTGATATGTTGATTGTTTTACATTTAAATAGAAATAAATTAAGATATGATATATGTTTAGTCGAATATTTTCTGATAGTTCCTTTTATATATATTATTTTGATTATAATTGTCATATTTATCATATTATGTTATCATAACATGCAAAGGTTTAATTTAACGTTTAGAATATTGTTAATTATAAATATATTTTTTTTAATTGTAAATTAGTAATTTAATAAATTATATTATTAGGTTTCTTTCGTATTTTTATTTATTTTATCTGACCTGGAGACAACTTGAGAGCATTCATATTGGAGAAGGAACATTGTTATTATTTTCTGCCCCTGAGTCAAAACTTCTTTAATAATTTTAAAACTGAGCTAGTGATGTGTGAAATTGCTAAACCTACTGTTTTGCAGAAAATTATAAGACCTTAGTCTAGCATAAGGCCAAGAACTAAAGTATATGCTTGATTCTGCTCTTATTTATTATTAAATTAATTAATATATTTTTATGCAATCATTAATTTGCAAGAGTCACAGCAATATGAACAAGAAATTTGTGACTGAAGATTTGAATCGAATATTCCTCATGCTCTTTAATATATATTAGGAAGCGCCTCTGGACTTGCTCGAGTAAGTTTATATAATACACTAAACAACCATATTCCAATTAAGAAGCCACAAAAGTTAAATATAAGATTAATGTGGCATCAATGGAGGTTGCTAGTGATTTTATTAAGTTTACGGGTAAAGCTCAGCACTTGGATGCTTTCTAGCTTAGTCCATATATCGTCTACAAATTGCAGTTTGTGACAGTCGGATTGTGAGGGTAAGTCGTTGACGACAATTAAAAATACAAAACCACCTAAATTCGATCCTTGAGGAACTCCAAAAGGTGTGACTGGAAGCATGAGCTTTGTATGCCACATAGTGTTTGCGTTTGGTATATTAGGATATGATTAATGAAACTAGCGGTGGAGGGAATACTGTAGCATGAACTTGGACAGGAAATACGTTGTGGTATATCCTATCGAACGCTTTTGACATATCAGTATAAATGATATCAACTTGTTTATTATGGGTATAAGATTGTCATTTTATTAAGATTCGTGATAATGGCGCGTTAGTCAATAGAAACGAAAGACCTGATCTCTAGATAATAAGTAGGTAGTTTTATAAAGACACAATTCAAATGCTTTGGTTAATTTATTCCTTGTGGAAATGGACCTGTAGTGTGCAATAGAATGTTTGTCATCTGACTTAAGTATATAGTTGTGCTAGTCTTTCAATTTTTCAGCTATCAGGGAAAACGAACTTGGTATGTGATAAATTGAAGATGTAACACAAGGAGCTTACAAGTACATGGGCGCAATCTTTCAAAATAAAAGTGGTGGATATTATCATGTTCTACTGTGAAATAGTAAAAGTTTATCACTCTTACTCAAATTTAAATATTTATGTTGTTATTACATTTATTATGTCATTTATGTATGTATGTATGTATGTATGTATACTTTATTTGTAATATAACCATTACAGAAAATTGTCATAGTATTTTTTACAAGTCGCAAAGACTATAGTTAATATAATAGATAAAATTAATTAATATAACAGACAAAAAATTTGTAAAAATGAATAAATATATATATATAAAAATGTATAAGACACTGCTACAAATAAATATATATATAAAAATGTATAAGACCCTACTACAAATATTAGACAAACAACACCTATATACATATATGAATTAGACTAGTCTATTTAAAATTCCCCTATGGTATAACACGCTCGCTCTAACAGTAACTTTTTTACTTCTTTTTTGAATCTTCTGGGTGGCAATCTTCTTATGTCGCTCGGAATACGGTTATATAATTTAGCTCCCCAATAATCCATCGATTTTTGTGTGCATGTTAATTTGTGGTATGGTATTCGAATATCATCCCTGCTGCGTGTTTGATGTTCGTGGAGATGGCCATTATTTGGGAAAATATCTTTCTTGCTGTGCACGTATGTGACGACGGATAAGATGTAAACTGACGGCAGTGTAAGAATTTTTGCTGATGTAAAATGTGTCCTGCAACTTTGATTAATTTCTAGGTCAAGAAGGAACCTGATAGCGCGTTTTTGCAGGACAAATATTCTACTTGCCTCCGTCGCTATACCCCAAAAGAGCACTCCATAACTCATAAGAGAGTGGAAGTAGGACGTGTTTCACCCTCTTTATAGCATATAGTGCTGATGATAACTTGGCTGCTAAGCTATCAATATGCTGTTGCCATTTCATATTAGTGTCCATAGTGATCCCCAAGAATTTGGCTTCAGATGGTATACCAGTTGTTGTGAATGTCAGAATTTGCGTCTTATTAAGGTTGACTTTTAGCTTGTTTGCTGCGAACCAGTTATTAGCTTCTCTTATAATATTTTCTGATGTCTGCTTAAGAGTCTTGCAATCATTCGCTTTTGTAAGTAGAGATGTATCATCTGCGTATAGGCAAATTTCAGCTCTATCAACGTTTGATGGAAGGTCGTTAATGTATAATATAAACAACAGTGGGCCAAGAATTGAACCCTGAGGAACTCCACATGTTGTTTTCCTAAATTTTGATCGTGATTTGTTCCATTCAGTTAACTGGATTCTATCACTGAGGTAGGACTTTAATAAGTTGAACGGTTCGCCTCTTATTCCGTAGTAGTTTAGTTTACTCAGTAGGATGTCATGATTCACTGAGTCGAAGGCTTTTGTTAAGTCTAGTATATTCATTTCCGCCCACATACCAGAATCAAAAGCTTGGTATATGTGCTTGACCATATGTGCGATTCCAGTAGACGTTGAGCGTTCTTTTCTGTAGCCATGTTGTTCAGGTAACAGATATTTATTACTTTCTAAGTAATTAATTAACCTTGTGAAAATAGCCCGCTCAAATACTTTCGAGATCGTCGGTAAGATGCTGATGGGGCGATAATTTTCACATTTATTTATGTCGTCTTTTTTGAATATAGGTAAAACTTTTCCTACTTTAAGTATCCTTGGGAACACTCCTTCTTCTAGGCATTTGTTAAAGATATCTGCTAAGGGTGTGCTTAATTCCTGACTTAATTGTCTCAACAAGTTAGTTGAGATTTCGTATATATCTGTTGTGTGTTTGTCCTTAAGTTGACTTATAATTTTCTGAACTTCCATAGCAGTAATAGGAGAAAAGAAGAGCGACTGTGTGTTATCCAAGTTAAGGTTTCGTAGAAAATCTTCAGAAGAATACGATGATTGTATAGTATTTGCTGTATATTCGCCTATTTCGCAAAAATAATCATTTAATTCATCGACTAACAAACTAGATTCAACTACTTGTTTGCCTGAGCCAATGACTTTTGTTTCGCTGTTAATATTGCTTTGACTGTGTTACTTGATCTTTCAATATAAGTTGCATTAGACTTTTGTTTCAGTTCTTTTATTTTCAACAAGTACTTTTTCTTCAATTCACGATAGATACTATAAGACTCCTCGTTTTTGGATACTTTCGCTACAGTTGCCCAAGCGTCTAAAGCATTTCTTAACTCAATAATTTCACCATTTGCCTCATATTTGCCATTTGATTTATTTCTAATTTTTACTTTTGTCTCAGGGAAACAGCTGTTGAATAATGTCATGAAGCTATCGTGAAAACTTTCAAATAGACTGTCAGCGTCATATGATACGTGAGATAATTCAAGTTTTGTCTCTAGTAAATTTTTGAAAGTATTGATACTTTTATTGTCAATCCTTCTAATAGTTTTAATTTTATTTTCAGTCTTTGTTTCCCAATAATCGTATGTCAAGATCTGTGCCATATGGTCTGATAAATGCATATTAACAGTCTCTTTCGTTAAATCAGAAGGTTCGACATTTGTGAAGATGTTATCAATTAATGTGCTTGTAGTGTCTGTTATTCTCGAGTATTCTTCGAATGCTTGGCTTAAATTATATGCATTTAATGCATCGGTTATTCTTTGTTTAAGTTTTGTCTCGAGCATGAAATTCACATTAAAATCTCCTGCTATAAAAACCTTTCTAAAAGTTTCTTCTTTATTTAATAGGAATACAATCTCAATTAATTTGTTTTAAAATTTGGTTTAAAATTTGTATTTAAGTTGTATGACGCAAATTTTTGAATAAAGTCAACACTCACCCTATAACCCAATCCCATCAACCCATAAGTAATCGCATCTTGCACTTATAATCTGATCAAAATTATGAAGTAATAGTCTAAGGTAATATTTAGTATCGTTTCCCCGTTAATATGCGGTGTACTAATGTCGACGATTAGTTAATTCGTCCTTTCGTGTTTAAGAATTGTGTAACAGGAAACTAGTACTCGGAATGTCTACAAAATGATTTATAACGATAGTTGAATATGTTCTCCCAACTATATAATGGAACCCCCAAACACGTTCTTTCACAGGTTATATAACACTTGCATGATTTTTTTTTCGGATGATGGATTGTTCTCTGTAGGTACTTCTATCGGCTTAAGGCGAAAGTCTGAGCTCTCACCATTGTATTTTGTTTGTAGAACTGGTGGAAACGTAGAAGTATTATATAGAGATGCGTATATCCAGCGATACGGTTAAGAGAAATGTGGAATTTACGACAGCGGCAGATGCTGTTCGTAAACAACTCATAAGATATTTAGTGATTTCTCGAAATCTCCAAAACCTAAAAGCAAATTTTATAAGCTGCATCCAAAATAAAATTTTATACAAGATATTTGCTTAAGATCTTGTAACTTGAAAACAAATGCAAATCGGCTTATATGGTTTGGGTTTTCTGTCTTATATTTGTGTACAGAATATTGCCTTGCCATTCGATGTGTACTTCCAGACTCAACCTGTATGTACTTCATGTAATAAAAAAAATCCAGTTAATAATAAATTTATCACTTTTATTCTAAACTATATTATAATTCATATTTATAAGAAATCCTAATTCTCAGAATTTATTATTTCAAATAAGGTACAATTTATATTATATCTTTATATTTTATAATATTAGATTGTTTGTTATAGTAAATTTGTTTGACGTATTCAACACATATAATCATTGAGAAAGAATAGGTAGGGAGACGACGTCACGTGATCAAACCGGGTACAGATACGTCATATTGATAACACACTTACGTCAAACAGAGAGTGTTAGTAAAAACTGGAGTGTTTGTTGAGTACATCGTGTATTAGAGTTATATCATAAGTTAATTATTAAAAGAATTATGGTTTCTTGTGCTCTACGTAGCTGTAACAGCAGAGACGGCGTTGAAAAGAAGTATTCGTCTGAAATAACATTTCGTAGGTTAGTGTAAACATGACAGATTATACATATATATATATATATATATATATATATATATATATTGAGTAGTCCGGACTAGGTGAGGCAGCCATATTTGTGCCACACTTAGCCCCGCCCAATGCTCCCGTTTTGAGAATACAGCAAAGTTGCTTTAAAGCGTCTCCAAAGTATTTTTCCTCAATGCATATAATACTCTATATATATGTACTTAATGAATAATAGTATATTACATACCGAAGTGGAAAGTGTTTCATTACTGTCGAGGGATTAAATAGTTAACCGAGACGCGAACTGTTTTGACATATCGAGTTGACAGTTGATTGACATTGAGGTTGGGAAGTGAGGGCAGTAACAGAGGGCGGGAAGTAAATGAGGGCAGTAATAGAGGGCGGGAAGTAAACGTGAACAAGGTCACACTTTCAAACTTTTAAAAAGTCGGAAATGCCAACATTACCCTTGTGGTTGTAAATAAAGTCCTTTACCGAACTCGTTTGTTACTCGCCGCGCTCGCTTCACTCGCTTGGCTCGTAAATCAGACTCGTTCGATAAAGTATCACTTTACTGACTTGGTACATAAATAACTATTATTTATAACCATACAATTAATAATTATTTGTGATAAAAATTCCGATAAGGTTTTGACATATCGAGTTGACAGTTTTGTTATTGACATTGAGGTTGGGAAATGAGGGTAGTAATAGAGGGCGAGAAGTAAACGTGAACAAAGTCACACTTCCAAACTTTTAAAAAGGCAGAAATGCCAACATTACCCGTATGCTTGTAAATAAATATTTTTATCGACGACCAAACAATAAAGTATGTATTATATTAATCGCTATTGATTAATAATAGAACTCATAATACCCAGAGGAAATAATGAAATGCGACCGGGGAATAATGAGGCATAACGTTACCATTATTCCCTGCATTCCGCCAATAAGAACATAACGTTACCAACGTTGTCGTAGTAACGATAGACAAGTTCGTCCATTTTACTAACTGTCTAACCGTCAAACGTAATATCGATATAGTAATCTGACATTTTCGTTCAATTATTTTGATTTTTTTTTAGTATGTAATCTTTAGTTAGTCGTAGATAAAGTAGTGTATACTAACTCGCAAGTTAGACTATTATACCCCCGAGCCGAGTTACTCCCTCGCCGCTTCACGGCTCGGTTTGTAAATTCGGCTCTCGGGAAGAATAAGTGTCATTTTTGACTCGTTGTATAAGCTACTATTAAATATACAAATGAAATAATATTGAAATATTGGAATATAATCATATACATACAGGTACGTAAAGAAAAGGAAATATTCAGTTACACTCTAATAACTGATAACGTAGTCCTGGTAAGGCTACTGCAGTATTTGACATAAAGATAACTTCAAACTCAAGATTTAATACCAAATTACTTTCTTTCACTGTTTCTTTCACCTTATTCATCTAATCTAATAAACAATTTACAATATATTAAAGCAAACTATAGAAATCGCATATTTAGAGAGCAAAATATTATTAATTCAATTCCAGTGAATATCAAGATTATTTATATCTACATATCGGATAGCAAAAGCGTTGATGTTACTCTTCACAGGCAGCTGAACACAAACAAATAACACAGGCGTTTACACTTCACGTCTTTTTGTTAGATCGATCCGTCAATAAATTGCTTTAACAAAAGAAAAAGTATTTACTTTTTAATTTCGAAGCAAAAAAAAATATTTCTTATCGTGGTGTCCTTTCTTCTCGATACATTGAACCAATCTTTTTCCCAACCATTTAAACCCCCAGAAAACAAATTGTCTAAATCCTCCAAAAAAATACTGATTTCAGCTTCTTCTACCTCGGAGTTTGACCCATATACCCGCTCGCAGAGATTTTTTTCAAAATGAGCTGGGAGCAAGATCTGACGACTAGGGTGGGTGATGAGCAATTCGATTAATTTTGACATTGCGATCATGCAAGTGTGAACCCGAGCGTTATCGTGACGAAACAGGCTATTTTTTTTTCCAAATGTTTTTTTCTTAATTTTGTCCTTTAATTCATCCAACAATGCATCGTATAATTGTCCTTGGACTGTTTATCATTTGTATGGTAAGCGATAAGAATTATTCCACGGCTTTTGCATTCTTTAATGACCTCAAAGATATGGTGTTTTATCCAGATTTCATCGACGGTTATCGTTCGCTCCATAAATTCGGCCGGATTTTTTTGATACAGACCAAAACAATCGCGCGATATGTCTACCCATACGGACTTTTGGTCGATCATCAACAGGTGCAGCACCAAGTACCACTAAGTCAACCGTTTTGTTAGTTGTTGCGGTTCGGGCGCCCGAAATATTTCTCGCCTAAAATGCTAACAGCATGTTTGTATTCAGTCACTCAGCGTTTGACTGTCTATCACATCTTTTATTTCCTGAGTCTGTTCCCGTTTCAAATGATAAACTGTATCTTCTATTGTTCATTTAAGGTGTTTCAGAGCATTGGCCCACCATCTCCTCCTACGTCCAGCTAATCAATCCACCTTCCACTCGGGCGAACGTCCATGGTTTTCCTTGCTTCGAAATCCTCCCTCCGCGGAATAGTTAATGCGCTTCAAATGAAGAAAATGTAACACTTGGTTTCCTCAATAGTTGATAGAAAATATCTGCTGTTGAAAATGATAGTAACGACCAGAATGACTTAACATGTTTACGTTTTACTTATTTCAAGGCTACCTATCGGAAGGAGAAAGATTGCTTTTCTACAATTATATTATGTCTGTAAGCTTGAAAACATATAAAATTAAGCTCACACTTAATCTTTTACCATTTTCCAGAAACTTATTTTGTAATTCTAACATAAAGACGCAAGTATCGATGTTCCTCGCTGTTTTGTCACACTGTATGTTTTGTCTGTCTTCATTCTCCCGAAAGCAAATGTTTTACTGCAACGTTGATCCTTTTGCTTTACTAATGAAATGTGTTCTGTCACAGACGTATGTATGTACAAGATGTATGTTGTACTATCTCATGACATGGTTACGTAAGGAAGAATGAAACGATCCTTTGTCACACATATTTTTGTCTCCTATTGTTGATTAGGATTATATCCCTTGCATTTCCGCAATATGTGCGATGCTTGATTGTGTAAAAATAAAGAACAAAGCATCTGCCCTTTGAAGATTTGTTCTGCTGCATGGAATTTATATTTATTTACGTGTACAACATTTATTATTAAACTTGTATTGCTGTGTAAATGGAATAATATATATACGGTCTTGTGATTTTATTTTGAAGATGTGATTAAGCATCTTAAATGGAGGTCATTAACATAAAAATATCTTGGTAAAAGTTGCACCGTAAGACAGGTACTACTGTTTAAAAAAAAATTGTAGCTTTTATTTTTTTATCTTTTATTAGTGATTAAGCATATTTAATTAAACTTTTTTTTTAAATGTCTTTCATGGAATCCACTTTGCACTAGTTGTTCAATGTTATCCGCCGTGTTGTTGAGCACAAAATCTTGCTCGACTTACTAGGTCTTAACCTTGCCGTCGAATTGTCGCAGCAGCTGCCTCAACGCAATTACGAAAATCGTCTAAATCAATTATTTCGTTGGTGTATAGCATGGTCTTTATAACGCCCCATAAATAGAAATTAGGGGGGTTAAGGTCGGCAGACTGAGGAAGCTATGGAACAGGACCACCTTGACCAATTCACTTATTTTCAAACACAATATCTAAATGTTGCCGAAGTAAACGATTAAAATGCGGCGGTGGGCCATCATGAAGGAACCACTTTTGTGGACGTACATTCAAAGGAACTTCTTCCAATAGTTCCATTAACTGCTTTCGAAAAAACAAGAGATAATTATATACAGCGTGTTCCAGGATTGATGTTACAAGAGGTGTGCGGAACTAAAAATCTTTGAATCTCAATTTGATCTTTTATAAGTAAGTACTGCTTGGTTTGAAACTTATTTTTAGTATGGTTTCGAGTTTGTGAAATGACGTAGGCCTTGACAGTTGAGCAAGATTTACTTCCGTTTCAGGTAAAGCACTTTTCTCGTTCGCAATATGCTAAAATATTACTAAGAAAACTTGTTCAGAATGACAAACTATGGCTCCATACAAAATTTCAGAAAAATCTACCTACTTTGATTAGATAGAAATTTTTTAGATTCACCAAAATGAAATTATATTTATTCACAAATTAAGTGTACAAAATGTAATAATGGTAAGATTGATTGTAGAGTAATACTATTATTACATTTTGTACACTTAATTTGTGAATAAATATATTTTTTTTGTTGAATCTAAAAAATAACGATTTAATTAAAGTATCATCAGTCGCCAATACAATGAAAAAAAGTTAGGAATTTCATCATTTTTTGTGAGAACTATCGACAAAATTGTAAACATAAATGATGATTTTCGCCAAACAATTTGATTTGATACATTTCCTTGGCGAGCTATATTTCGCGTACTAGTAAAAGGATCTTCTTCGACAAGATTTAAGACTTCTTTTTCGGCATCCCACCAACCCAACCTTGACATGGTAGCAATACGCCAGTTTCTCGAGCACGGATTACTAGAGCGGTTAACTTTTGTACAATGCGTGTGGACCTGTTAGGAAACTGCTCAGCGTACAATCGACTTACAGCATTAGAATTCTGGCGTACTTTCTCATAAATTAACAACGTGTCAACGTATTCACTGTTGGTGCGATGGGCCATTTTTACTTTCCTTAAAAATAAACAAATATATATTTTTTTAAACAGTAATATCTCTCTTATTATGCAACTTTTGTTAAGATATTTTTACGTTAATGACCTTCTTGTTAGATTTTTAATCATCCCTTGAAAATAAAATCACAAGACCGGAAACACTCTGTATAATAGCATAGAATAATTTATTTATTTATTTAGGAACAACATAACCCTCGAGATAGTAATAACATTAAGTCCTCGTCTCGGGCTGAATGATATTTCTATCTCGTCCTGGTATCGAAGGTGTTGCCGTTTTCTTCCCTCTTTTGTTGTTTTAGTTTTTGATTTAAAATTGAAAATGTTTTAGATTTTTTTATTATGTTATATATTTTGTCATATTTTTCTTTGGATTGTGGTGTTGGTATTGTTTAGTGTATGTTGCAATCATATTCGTCGGTTATTATAAACGACTTTTGGTATTATCAATACGTATCTGTTTAGCGGTCATTGGCGTTGTATTAGTTTTAATGTTTAGTTTTTCATTTTACGTATTTATAGCACGTTGCTTCTGTGAATTAGTTGGTCCGTTTTTCGTTTTTTTCATTGTAGATATTTTTCTGTTGATAATATGTATTAAGTTCAGCATTCTGTTTTGTTCTGTTTTTTTTTTGTATTCTTGCTATCGGTTGCATTTTTAGTTATTAAGTTGTGTTGCTGTATGGGGTGATTGTTGATTAGGATATTGCAGCGGGTGGTTTGAGTTTTTCTGGAAATCAATTTTTTTTATGTCGCTTGTTACTAAAAGATTGTTTTGACACCATGCTTCTACTTTTGTTATGTCTGATTTCAAGTATTCTTGCGTAAGTTCACTTTTGCATGAATTTACATTTAATGTTACGAGATTAACGAATGCATTTAGAACTTGTGAAGCTTCCGTTTATCAATTTTGCTGTACACAATGAAAGGAGAGAGTCGCTACCCCTGTGGCAAGTATAACCACTACTTAAATTCTTAATATATTGAAGCGGAATTAATTTGATTGAAGAAATAGCGATTAATAACAATTTTGATCATAGTAAACGTTAAGCTCAGAAGAAGCAATTGAAACAAACTGTACGTCTCACTTTCGCTAAACAAAATAAACAGTAGAACTTTTACAGACCTATGACTTTTCGGAAGCGTAGTTTGAAGCAAATCGGTACAAAATTATTGAAAATCTAAACATAAGCATTTCATTTGAACCCAAAATTTTCAACTATAATAAAGAAATAACAAAAAGACAGTATAAATTAGGAGTTGAACTGTAGGAGTTTCCAAAAATTCTGTGTATGCCAAACGCAAAAACCAAAGAAATTTTATGTGCTTTCATAATAAAAGGAACTGATTATGCTAAACATTTATTAGAATGTAAACATGATTTCAAAATAACGGGTCCTTTTAAATACTCTGGAATCTTTACATATTGATAAATTCAATAACACAGACTCAGTATTAAATAACCAATTAGAAATACCTAACTGCCCACTTTTAAATTTATGTAATGTTAGCACAGACTATTTCCGCTAATTTGATCTGTAATACGAACATTGTTTAGTTTATCTATCACTAAACTAGTTAGCCTTATACATATCTTGACAAAGTTACATTGTGAGCGAAAGATCGTATTGCTATTTATATACAGGCTGTTCATTTCAAAACTTCCCACCCTAAATTTCTGGAAATCTGTAAATTTATGAAAAATTATCTGAAACACGTAAGAAGTACTATCCTGTGGGCAGTTTTTGATGCAAACATTGACTCACCCACTTTAACCCCTGGCCCCGGATCTGCCCCCTAAAAAATCTTAAATTGAAAGGGGTATCGAGTAACACGTCATTTTATAGGTATTTTGAAACAGCACATTTTGGCGTTAATTTTTTTTAAATTGATCGATTTATCTTGAAGATTTTTAAAAAATCGTTTGGTTTGTTTTGTTTTCTACTTCTAGCGAGTCAATCTATTTTAGGAGCATCCGAACAAAAGCCAATATAATAATCTTATTGTTCTTTAACGTTTTAGTTATGCTTAATGTAAATACTATTCCTTCTCTTTGTAGTTACTTATTAAATAAAAACGCATGTTTTAGGAACGTTTTCATACCGATTTTGCGTTCCTTGATTCAATTTTGTCACAGCACAATAAAATAATGTTCTAAACGAAAAACAGGCAATATCATAAAAAACCGATATATCATTTTTCCTGTTCCGGTGCTTCTCCTTTGAAAATACATTGTATGTTACTTTAGTATAAATTGTTATTTTCAACCCAAAGTTACTTAAATAAAACAACAATAATGGCTTATAGTTTGCAAGAAGGGGTTGAAATTGTATTAATTTATGTACCTGAAAATCGATGTGATCGACGAACTGCCGCAATTTTTAACGAAAGGCATTCGGATAAGATCACATCTCCTAAATATGTCCTAAATCTTATTGACAAATTTACTCAGAATGGATCTTTCGCAAATGTAAAACATAATCAACCGAGAGTTTTAAATGAAGACGCTCAAACGGAATGGTTTCGGTTCATAAAATTACAAAACTTTTTAATTCCATGCTTATAAATTGAAAATATGTCAAGAAATAACTGAAGACGATTATGACAAATAGTTGCGTTTTGTCAACAAATGACCACTATGATTAATAATAACAATGCATTTGTGAAAAATATCTGCTTTATTGATGAATGTACTTTTTCTTTATACGGATTTGTAAATAAACATAACTGCAGATATAGGAGTAACGAAAACCCTCATCTATCTGTAGAAGGAAACACCCAGTGTCCTGAAAAAAATAATGTATGGGGAGGCATTTTGGGGGACCAAGTGCTTGGTCCGTCATTTTCAAAGGAAAATCTCAATAGTGAAGCATATTTGGATATGTTGGAAAATACTATCAATCCGCTAATTACTGATGTTTTCGAAAATCAACTGGATAGAGATGGAAATGCCCTACTTGATGAGAACGAATTACATTTTCAACAAGATGGAGCTCTTCCTCACTATGTTTTTCCAGTACGGCGGTGGTTGACAATGTATTTCCTAATAAATGGATGCGACGAAGAGGACCTATAGAATGGCCAGCCAGTTTGCCTCATTTGGCACCACTAGACTTTTTTCTATGGGGTTATTTAAAGTTCGTTAAAGTCAGTTAATTTTTTCGCAAAAAAAAAAAATTTGAATTCTTAAATAATTATAAATTAAAATTCTAATAAACATTTTAAGCAAAAAACAAAAACAAAGCAAAATATTAAACAAGCCAAACGATTTTTTTAAAAATCTTCAAAACGAATCTTCAATTTTAAAAAAGTTAACGCCAAAATGTACTGTTTCAAAAGACCCTTAAAATGACGTATTACTCGATACCCCTTTTCATTTAAGATTTTTAAGGGGTAACTCCCGGGGGCATGGGGTTAAAGTGGGTGAGTCAATTTTTTCTTCAATAAATGGTCACGACTGTAATAATTGTTACGTTTTTCAGGGAATTTTTCATAGATTTCCAGATTTCCAGAAATTTAGGGTAGGGAATTTTGAAATAAACATCCTGTATGTTTGTTTTTGTGCATTTACTGTAATGGAATTCCAACAAGTAACGATCAGGTATAGTTGGTTTTCTCAGTACTAAACATAATTCTATATTTCTGTTTGATCGTATCGATCACGCCATATTGCTACGTAAAATAGATGCTATTGGTTTTTCACCTCAATTGAAATCGTTATTTAACACTTACCTGATGAATAGAGTTCAGTACGTCAGTTATGCTGGTCACAAATCATCTTACTTCACTGCCACCTCAGGAGGTCCACAGGGTAGCAATCTAGGTCCCCTATTATTTGCAATATTTATTAATGACATCTGCTCTGAATTGGGCTGCCATAGACTTTTATTTGCAGATGATGTCAAGCTCTTCCAGAGAATACGCACCATTACTGATTGCTTGTTTCTGCAGAGTCAAGTGGATGTTTTGGGAGCATGGTGTACGGTGAATAATTTGCCCCTGAATATTTCTAAATGTAATGTTTTGACGATTAGTCGGAAGCAAGAACCTTTATGTTTTAATTACGCCGTTGACGGGATTCCTATTCATCGTTGTTCAGTGGTTAGGGATTTAGGCGTTCTTTTTGACGCTAAATTAACGTTTTCAGACCACATCAATAGCACTATTTCATCGGCACTGAAAACATTAGGGTTTGTTATTAGAAATACCAGGCAGTTTGCATCTATGGAGGCCATTACTACCCTTTATTTTTCCTTTGTTCGCTCTCGCCTCGAATATGCTTCATTCGTTTGGTCGCCAACATATAAAACGTATTCTGAAGCACTCGAGAGGGTTCAGAGGCGCTTTTTGAAATATCTGTACTTCAAGAGGCATGGTTTGTACCCCGTTCAGGGGACATGCTATGATGTCCTTCTTGAAGAATTTAATTTTGAATCTTTGGAGATACGAAGGCATAAAGCAGACATTAAGTTCATTTATGATGTATTGCACAATAATATAGATGTTCCATATTTTTTTGGCAAAGATCATGTTTGCTGTACCTCAGTACCCATGTCGCACGAGGAATGTATTTTATTTTTCAACGGCCAGAACAAATATTTTACTTACATCGCCTGTCTATAGAGGCTGTAGTCGTTGCAATGCCACTTGTGAGGATGATCTCGATATTAATTTTTCATCATTATCGCAATTAATTAATTAGTAGGATTACTTATACGTTGCATTGGCTTGTTTTTTTTTTCTTTTCATTTTTTTTCACTGTCTTAATTCTTGTAGTGCATATTATTGAGTTATGTATGAGTATGTATGTATATGTGTATATATTTCTTTTTTTCTTATTTGATTTTATATTGTGTAGTTATCGATTCATTGCATTTTTTTTCTTGTTCTGTAATTAGATGTAAAAAATCTGTTGGGCAATAAAGATATATTATTATTATTATTATTATTATTATTATATATTATTATTATTCACTATAGTTCATAGCGTGTTTTTAATTCCACATTCACATACAACAAATATGCCCTTTAATTTCCAACGCAGTTATTTTCTCTTTTCAGATATGTCCATATAGTATACTAGGTAAAAAACATATTCGTAAAAAAAACAGAAAATGACGATAATGTACATCGTTTCACGGCCAACGATCCGTTTCTTAATGATCTCCCTTATAAACATCACGAACTACAACAGCAGATATTCATAAATGTGGTGCATAATGAGTGAAACTCTGTTCTAAACCCCCCTTTTAGTGATTTATTCGTTCGTACCGTATCATGCCGCGCATAGAGTAGCCTACCGTTTTTTGATGTTATTTTCCGAGATATATTTTTTCCCTGGCTTCTGTATATATATATTCCGTTGTAGGTTAGGTCGGTCTGGTGAAACGATCCGTTTATTTTTAATGAACTTTTTTGTCGTAATAAGCTAAAGAGAGCGCCGGATGACGGAACGCCCGAAAGAGTATATTAGAAAAATATGATTTTTGTTGTTCAGAGTCGTTGTTGAGTTAAAACGTTTCCACTTTTTTTCGCTTTTCTCCGGCGTTTTGTTTTTGATTTTTGTCGTCATTGTTTTAAAATAAATTATCCTGACAAGTATTTTCAGCTCAATTAACTAAAAACGGATTCCGTAAAATGTAAATTAAGCAATTGCGTAATTTTCCAGATAAATACACTTTTTATTAAAGCAAATTTACAATTCGATGTGTGTATATTAAAATTTACAATTACTACTTTAACGATTAAACTGTGATGTATAGTTACCATTGAGCGTAGTAATGCTATAGAGAACAAAAAGTATTTCATCACGATATGAACAATTATAGGCTCTTATAACTTGTACTCTCTAGAAATATTTCGTATCTATCAGCTGTCCTTAGTCAAGTAAGCCAAAATGATCTTCACTACTAATCTTGTCAACTATTGATTTTCTAAAAATTTATAAAGAGAACACCAGTACTCAAAAAATAATTTAGAGCAGATTCTTTTTTGAGGTCTGTCTTCCAGGAGACCAGATTGCGCTTAAACGGCTAAAGCTATCGGAAGTGTTGTCTACGAAATCTGTAACATTTTACTTCTGCGCTAAAATTATATTTGGAAATATCTGATCACTACTAGTTATATAAAAAATGAGATATGGGCACCACCACAGCCGTCTCTACTTACAAGCCATGAAGTTGGACATCTGGCAACTGCGTGTGTGGTTCTATTGGCTCACATTCTATGTAATTTTCGCATATGAGTCCATGTGCTTATGATGTGCATGTCATGTTTATTATATAAAGTTTACGTGAGTTTGAATCAAAACCATTGACAAGAAGTATTTACAATGTTAAAATAAAACTCAGGAAGTACCTATGGCTAAACAGTTCGTATTTTCGTAAATGTGGCCGATAACATTATTAAATATAACCTCATAGAATCAACAAGTTCTTTTTAATCGTTAGTTCGCTGTTTATAACTTTGGTTAACACAAATAAATTTGAAAAAGGTAAGAACAATATACATTCACTCGTTCTGTTTATTTTTTTTTTACAACTGTGTGATGTATTAGATGCCATGGTTGTGCTGTGTCTCATTGTGTAAATCGAACTACAAGATACACTGGAACAAGAGGATTTACAAACAACCTTTTTATTTCCAAGGGAAAATGAATTGCGTAAAATGTGGTTACGCGCAATTAATAGAGAAAATTTCGTCGCCACACGGAACTCAGTGGTTTGCTGTAAACGTTTTGATGGAGGTGAAATACAACGGTTTGAGTCATATAAAGACAAGGAAAATGAAAGTGTAAAAGTGGTTTCAAGTATCGTTATTAATAAATCGTGTAAAGTAACAGTTTACGTTAATAATACCGAATTAGCATCAAATGATCTTAACTGGGTGTTACCCGAAACCCGTAAGTAGAATCGTTGGTCTCAGCTACAAAATTTGTTAGCAAGATGTAGTTTTTGCAGTGATATGTATAAACGCTGAATATTACAAGCATACATAGTGGTTATGCTCTTCTTCCAATTAAAAAGAAAATTAAGTGAGGCAATTGTAAAAATTTGGCAGTGAAAGATAATGGGGCTTTGTTTGGTGATGCTTAATGTGGTTATCTGCAGAGAGGCGGATTTTGTGCAGCAACTGATGAAGTATGTTATGTGTGTATATTTTCACTTATGTGCAATATTTGCTTTTATAACAAAAAATATAGAAATTGAAAAACAATTCTTGGGCAAAAGAATCATCAAAAGGTATTAACCTCATTAGCAATTAAAAGTATAAAGTATGAGAACTTTTGTATTGATTTTAGTGTTGTATGTGGATTTGGAATACTATGTGAGAAAATATACTTCCTTTTCATGTTAATTATGAGCAATTATAGTAGAAATAAAAAAAGTGCTTGTCACCATGAAAAAAGTGGTCAAAAGAGAAAATTATCAATTTGAATAATTAGCGAATATTACTAAAAATGTTAAGCTATTAATAATGTTTTTTATACGTGTCCCTTTTATACATTCTTTCTTCATCACATTATACCTACCTACGTATATTTAAAAAAAGTAACTTCAAAAAAAACCTATTTTAGATTACGCGATTCATCGTCTCACTTTGAGCGCTTGCTCAAGTCTAGACCCACTTGAAGGCAATTAGGTAGTGTTGCCAATTTCAACTTCACGGCTTGTAAGTAGAGACGTCTGTGGCACTACTCGACTTTCTTATACGTTTGTGCGTTCCAAAATGTGTATACATAAGTTGTTTCAAATTAAGTTTTAAATTCTATATACCTATTCTTAATAAAATAAACCTCTTAGTAAAAGTGTTCCTCCGGTCCGAATTTTGAAAATTTCTTTATACAGAAATTATCCCAAATCCAGCTCAGTTGCACTTATAACAAATGTATATAGAATGCATAATTTGCGAAATGTTCCCAAAAAGTGCTATTTGATAAGAGCGAAAGTTTTACTTTGTGCCCGAGTTATGAATTTTTTTATAAACAAGAATTGTTTCAATACTTTAAATTCCTTTATATTCCAGATAAATGTGTATATAAAAAATGTTTTTTGCTAAGACAAAAAGACCTACTTCAGGTAGGAATTTCGAAAAACCTTCTTTATAAAATATTTCTAAAATTCATATTTAGTAATTTTATATTCCTTAGAAATTTGTCTAAACTAAGTAGTTGACGAGATATTAGTAACTTTAAACTACAACTACCTTCGGTCTACCGATTTTACTGAAATCTGATAAGCTCTTAGGAAGACCATTATACTCTTAAATACAATGTTTGGTATCGATATCATTAGTAGTTTCGCAGCTCACGCGCCCGCACACACACAAACATGTTTGTGTGTGTGTGTGCGGGCGCATGTTTCCAAAAAACTTCGAGGTCGAAAATGTTCGTCGTATAAGAAAGTAAAAATTATTGACATCAGAATAGTTTCAGAAGTCAATTTGGAAAAAGTTTTGTATTATAATATTTTGAAAAGTTAAACCGAAATTAACACTTTTCCTTCTATCCAACAGCAATTCCTTGCCAATATTAGCTAAATCATACATTCTGCATAAACACTTTTCTCTTAATATATTCAAAATATACAACTCAAATAAATGTATGAGGGCTACAAATGTATTTTAAAGTTAATTTCGAAAAATCTTTCAATGGTTAGATCTTTCTTAATTCGGATTGTGTATAGGGATTGGTGTGGTGCCCATAATAATTATTAAAAAAGTGTTATATCACTCGCATTCTAAAGAACATCATAATATACTAATATTAACTGTTTTATCACTATACTTCGTGTTTTCGTAATTTTAATGGATACTGTAGACGACTGCGAGCACATCACAATCTATAAATAGAGAGAATTTCAAATATAAGTTCAATGTACTTTTTGTTCAGATACAGTCTGTGTCCAAGGAAAGAGAGCGATATTTACATAAGTTTGAAATATATTTATTTACTGTTTTTTTATATCTCCATCGTTGTCAACTATAAGCTGGCAGTTCCTTGGCATACTTTCAACCAGCCTGCAGTCCGTGAACAAAGAAGTCCTCATATTTCGGATGGTGCACACCAGCTAATAGCAGGCAGGCTATCCTGTGAGATGAGTGTTTATAATCCCCACACCTTTTTGATAACGCAATTTCCTTCTTTCGGGAAGTTAGAGAGTCGGCTTCGATGTTTTGGGTCATTATCTTTTTGTAAAACCCAATGTTTGTATTTCCGTGGAAACATCTTCTTAAAAGTCTACGCTTTTAAATCTGGCCCATTTTTTCTGCACTCAAATTTGGGCAAAAGAATTTCAAACAGTCGAAACCGTGCTCGGAGGAATAGCCCGCGCTGCATAACATGTACACGCTGATTGATCAATCTCACTTCAGCCAAATTAATGCTCAGAATGTTGCTTCATCAGATAAAAACACCTTGGTCCAATCGCGATCCATATTTTAGGTAGCCCAAACCTTTTGTTTTTTTAACGTGTTCTTCAGAGAGTAGAGGTTTTGACGTCATCGAACGGTATTATACATTTACCTCCATCAAATGCCATTGAATAGTCTTGGTGCTGACATCATTTCCCCTCTTAATCAGAAAAGCGCATGCCTGGCGTAGTCGCAGAGAAGGAATTCGTTCGAGCAGCCGGAGAATCGCCTTGTTCAGCTCGCTCGTAGTGGCTCCCCTCAAGCCCCCCGATTGGGAAAGTCGTCCACATGTTTGTACACTTTATACCGCTAGTTCCACTCCACTTCACGACATTTTTCGGTTTTTCACTTTTGCAGCCGCAGAGTATATTAAGGGGGCTTACGCAGAGGTGCCGACTAACTGCCGTGAGGTAGGACGTAAGGGTGTGGCGCCATATGCGCTAACGTAAATTCCGCCGATGAAAGGTGTTCGTTAAAATAAAACAAACAGCAGAAATTTTTGTTTTTCCTATTATGTTTTTGCATTAAATTGAATACAAAGGATTAATTAAGGCTTCGTTAAGAGTAGTTTCTTATAATTCAAATTATTTAGTCCTACATTTGACTCTCAAAGTTAGCAAAATTTACAACATCATAACACAGTTTCAGAAACTTTATTTTAAAAACTAGTTCCAGTCGAGCATGCATTGAGCCTTTGTTTAATTGTGTTTTAAATTTCGTTTTGATATTTCGTAAATAAAAGCGGTACTATTATTTTAACGAAATCTTGTAAAGTCCAGAATTTGTATTATTGCATATGTCGCCACCCCCTTACGTCCTACCTCACGGCAGTTAGTCGGCACCTCTGCGTAAGCCCACTTAATTTTGTCCTTTTGAAGTGCAAATATAAAAATACCGCTTTGCATACATCTCGCTCATTTTGGTTTAGATGCGTTAATTACGGAGTAATACGTCATAGGTCCCTGGTGGTACAATCATTTACAATATTTTTTACTATTCTGTTGAAATTATATTCATTCAAAACAATAAAACACATACAAATGTGCATTGGATATGGAACTTAAACTTGTATGTTATTGTAAATCGATATTATAAATAATATAAATAATTGATATTACCCAAAACTTATTAATCGTATTCAGCAAATTTTTACTTGATTCTTTGCTATAACATGCTTAAATGATTAATTTTCCCATAGCCTTACTGGCGATGCTTTTGTTATTGCATACGATACTAATCATAATATTCTAATTTCAAATCCTCTTTGAAGATGTGGAGGTATTGAAGCCTCAATCTAACCATATAGAAAACATTTCGAAATAAAACAAACACAGTCAATGTTTTGACATCTTCCTTGTGTCTAGATTGTAAATTATCTGCAAACTTACAAATTCCAATCAACCGATGGCATTATGTTATCGTTGAGTTTGACTGGAATGCCAGTAAATTAAGTAATTCATTCGATCATATTAAATTTTGACAAAAGTTAAATGAAATGACGTTAATGTAGCAGATTAGACAGCAGTTCGCTATTGATTCACAATATACTTAATGATATGTACGCAATTATTTGCTTGCCCGCAAATACAATAGCCTGAAGGTAATATTCCCATTAACACACTAATTCATAGCTAATGGTAATTACTTCATTATCACATAACACGCAGAATCGTGCATCATCATCAATTATCAATTCATTTAATAATCTATTTAATATTAAACTGTATTTGTAATATGTAGTGGTTATAATCGTCTCTTTAATTTTGTAATTTAAAAATGTATACCACATGTTAACAAGTAAATACCAAACAATAATGTGATATACCTTCTGTTAGTATAACCTTTCGCTACCGAGTTATTTGTGTTTATTTATAGGAAACCACTAATCGGTATTGACAGACAACATAATTGCATATTGAAGCTAGTGAATTATGGCGTTGTTAAGTATTGAACCTTAAAAAATGACATTAAGTGGAATGAGTTGACCATGACTGCTGTGATCAAAATAGCATGTATAATTTTCATCTAATGTATGTAGAGTATATAGTACATGTTATTGAAAATTGAAGGAAATAATAGGTCAGAAAAATACATACAAATTTCTTTTTTTTAGTTTGTGTTTATAGAACAGAATCATTATTATATACAAATTTGATTAAATAGTTTTTATTGGTATGTAATCATTTAAAATTGAATATGTGTTGAGTAGGTACGCTTAAAATAAAGATAAATAATAATACTAACGTCGAATAATTTATAATTAAAGTTTTATTAAATTTCAATGTTATTATCTATTTTATAATGAATATTCTTTAATAAACTAGAAGTATACTACAACAAATAATAGGCCAACTTAATGGCAAAATGCATAACAGACATATAGGTTACGATATAAATGAACAAAGATAAATAAATGTGTTTATCTACATGATTTAAATAATATAATATTATTTATATTTAAGTTGCTGCTAAATTTATATTGGTTATATCTGAGTGTACTCGATCCTTATCTTATACTGAAAGATAAAAAAATCAATTTCGAGATTCGGGCAACAAAATCGGCAATTTCTGCGGGAATTGGTGTCTAAAAGGTTTCAAAATATGTTAAAACGTTGCACGTCAGTGACATTATAAGATAGAGTTATATTCGATTTAGAACGGAGAACAATCTAAGAGAATTAAATTGATAATAGGTATTCGGCAATTACAAGATGGAGATCTATCTTTAATTATAATTAGGGAGCGGAATCGAGCGAGTCATGACTCATCGCCCATGGGCGCGCTATTGAAATGTTGTATTTTTAAAGAGGTTTTAATTTTATTTATATAATTGAATAACAAGTGGCTGGTGATTATAAAATACAAAATACCATTCATTTTCTCTTCTGTAAGACTTGTTCTCTTTGAATTAAGTACATCCTTGTAGATAGGAAACGTCCCTTCTACATTAGCATACACAATTGCCGCAATGTTATTTTATTAAACCTGGATTTCTATTAAAAACTGCGTCTAAGTCACTTGGAATTATTAATAGCCACATCTAATGTGGTTAATCCATTTTTACTTTCTTATACCTAGTATAAGGAAGTATTGTGAAATTTTCGATCTCGAGATTTTTGCAGATGTCCACGTTTTTAAGTCCCTGATACCGAAAAAGATGTTTTTAATAAATGTCTGTGTGTCTCTATGTGACCACGATAACCGCTGTAGATATCAATTCCAAATTTTGTATTTACGTGTCTAATCTCCCTCTTGAGATCTGAGTAGTTTTTCAGTAAAATCGGTAGACCGGAAGTAGCAGTTTACTTCAGTGAAAAAATTAAATTTTGCCAATATTTCGTCAACTACTAAATTTAAACATTTATAAAGAATTCATATGTACTTGAAATTAAAATTGAGAACAATTTTATTTAAAAAGTTTTTCGAAGCTGCTACCGGAAGTAGGTCTTTTACTCCTATCGAAAATCAGTTTTTTGCGAATATTTCGCATGTCATGCTTTTTAGACAGATACCTTACGGGTATAAAAGTATTTAAAACGTAGTTTTCAATATCTTTTGTATAAAAACAATTTCAAAATTCAGACCGGAATTACCACATTTACTCTTATTGAATAGCGATTTTTTGCGAATATGTCGTAAATTATGCATTCTATATGTATTTATCAAGAATACAAAAGTATTTAGTGCTAGATTTGCAATATTTTTTGAATATATGAAATTTCAAAATTCGGACCGGAAGTAACACTTTTACTCTTAGGGAGTAGTCCTTTTTTCGAATATCTTGCTAAGTATGCATTCTATAGCGATTTATTAAGAGAACAGAAGTATTTAGAATAGGATTTTGAATAATTTTTGTGTAAAAAAAATATAGTATAGTTTGAAACGCTCATACGTATAAGAAAGTCGTGTGGTGGCCACACCACATTTTTTAATTTGAGATTCGATTTTCAAAATATGTCATTAGTTTAGGCAAATTTCCAAAGTGTTCCTGAAGGAATAACAACTGATTTTTTAAATTTGGGATTTGTGTTAGTTCCTTGCACTCAGAAATACTTCGAGCATCGTCATTTAAACATGTAACGAAATTTTGTAAACTATCGAAATTCTCTGCATGAAAACTATTTCTGTGTATGTTTTAGCAAAGCTAAGTGACGATATTTTACAGACTTTGCAATAAATTTCGAAATCACTGATAATTAATTTTTATCTCAGAAAAAGTAACATAAACAACGTTCTAGATCTAAATAAATGATAATGATAACTAAAAATGTACGCGTATGTTATTGAAACATACATATTATATTGCGAAATATAAGGTAAATATAATAAATTTTAAAAACTCGTCACCCTTGTACCTACGCCGATGAAGAAAGGATTTTATTCATAAAATTCCTTATTTTATGGCAGTTTTTCTCTGATTCTCTGGAGTAAACAGATGTTACAGTTCGCCCTATGAATTAGTGCTATTCAGATATATTGAAACCACACCCAGTTGTTTACATTATTTCTTTTCACGGTTGTGGCTCCGTGGTAGTTTAGCTCGCTCGATTCCGCTCTCTAATTATAATATAAGTATAAAATTAAATCCTCTTTGAACCTTATAATAGTTTATTATATACTCTAGTACATGTTTCGCCTCGAAGGCATCTTCAGCTAGAATCTACAAAATTATAAATATGAGAAACTTAAATTAAAATAAAAGATCGAGTACTTACAGTCACTAGATTCTAAAATATTTGACATTTAATGTTCATCTGTTATGTCGATGTAAATATGTTATACTAATGTAATAATTGTAAATATATAAAACTTGTGATAGATTTAATGTAATTATAATTAGAATGTAAATAAAATGGTAATTGGATGGTTATACTTGGATTTTAAGTTATTCAAAAAAGAAAAGGGAAAACGGGTTTAAAAAGGTAAACCCTTTTTCCCTTTTCCGAATATTATTAAATAAAATACACTTCCTTCTTTTTACTGCGCTTTATATAAATACAAATTAAAAAGATGAGGTCTGGGCACCACACGACTTTCTTATACACATGTGCCTTTCAAATTATGGAAAAATGTTCTAAATTGAGCTTTAAATACTCCTCTTAAAAAAATAAGCATATTGGTAAATGTGTTACTTCCGGTTCGAATTTAGAAATTTTTTTATAAAAAAAAGGTATTGAAAATCACACACTGACACACACAGAGAGAGAGCGACATTTTTTGAAAACCACTTCTTGGATATCAGGGAACTTTAAAACGTGGACATCTGCAAAAATCTCGAGCTTGAAAATTTTCATCATCACAATACTTCCTTATACTACGTATAAGAAAGTAAAAATAGAAGTTTCTCTTTAAAATTATTATTTTCTTACTTATCCACGTTACTTATTCTTTATATTAAATAATGGTGAGGCGCACAACTTGATTAAGAAGTTTGACATGCAAAGCGGAAAGTGAAACCTTACATCTTTATCTTGTCAGATAAAACACTTAAGAATATTATCTCTTAACTTATCTAGTCGCTAATATTTAGTGATTATATAGACAGTTTTTCGGGTTTCTCACCTAAGATATGAAAGCAGAAATATTATGTGTATATTATTCAGTAAATATTGTTCATAAAATTCTTCAACTGCATAGTTTTGTTTCAAACAAATTGAAATGTTAAGGAATATTCATACTTCTTAACATGAAAATCTGAACATACAATTATAACTTGTAACAGTAGTACATATGTAAAGGACCAAGTAACTAATATTCTATACTGCTTCAAATACTAAAATATATAGAATAGAACTAGAAAACTCAATATTAAATACCATCTATTGCTTTCAAAGATAATCAAGAAAAACAACGCCACAGTGTCAGAGTGTTCAAGACCCCAGAAAGTGGTAAATTACTAAAATAAATATTTACAATGAAACAGTGATTTTTAACAAAACCACGAGCAAACTCGCGATTCGCGGGCGCAAATTGAAAATGAATTGTGTGTCGCCGTCTGAATGACAACGAACTTCTTCTAAGTGAGAACATCCAGAGTAGATGGAAGGGAAATACTAAAGGAAAAGAACCGAACTGAAAAAGAAGGATGATTCCTCTTCTGCGGACAAAATATTCGCGCTTCACCGCTCACCCTTCATCCTCTAATTCACCCTTTTTCCTACTCTCCGCTAATGATAATCTCTTCGTTTGCTCAATGTAAAAGTAGATATTTTTATAAATATTTTGCTTTTAGAAAGGGGAGGGCCTATAGTTTACTTGCTTGTTATGTACTTTCAAAAACTGTATTAATCATTTGGCTGGTTTGCTACTATGTTAATTATGTATTTTAATAATATATATACAGGGTGAGTTTTTTTGAATGTTTAGCATTGGGATCTCAGAAACTACTGGAGATAGAAAAACGCTTAAATGGGGAAAGATGCGCAGTTTTACGAGTTTGATTTAAAACTGCTTTTGTTTCTCCGATAACTTTCATGGCTTATTTGATATTCAAAGAAAACTATATTTTACGATTTTCTTTAAACATGCTTAGCATCATTAATAGTAATTTTAGAGAAAAAGTATTCAGACAAAAATTTTAGATAATTTTACGCCAAATAAAACTATGTAGCTAATATTTTTTTTTCGTTCACCATTATCGAGTTATGACACAAACTTGTGTTTTTTTTAAATGGAAACCATAGTTGGTTTTGACATCATTAAAAAGCTTATTTTTTGCTGATTACAATGATATAAGGTTTGATAGGGTTATTTTAAAAAATAAAGAGGGTATAGACATTTTTATGGTTTTTATGGAAAACAATTGAATTTCGAACTGATAAAATACAAACCAAACGAAAACTTATTTTGAAATCTTATGTAGTAATAAAATGAAAACTATAAGAACTTTTATTAAGGGCACACAACATTATTAATGTTCAAAGATACCTCCATTATTATTAATACACAAATTGCATCTCTTCACAACAGAATTTGTAGCATTGCGTACTTTACTCCTATCGATGTTATTAAAAGCAACTAAGACACCTTCTCTTAAATCGTCGATTGTTTCATATGTTCTTTTGTATACTGTGTCATTTAGTACACCCCACTAGAAAAAATCCAAAACTGATAATCAGGGGATCTAGCCGGCCATTCAATGGGTGCATTTCGTCCTATCCATTGATTAGGGAAGTTCAAATTTAAATAATTTCTAACATTCAGTTGATTGTGCGGAGGCGCTCCGTCATGTTGAAACCATTGCAGCATTGCTCGGGTTCTTAAATTTAAATTATCTAACACTTCCTCGAAATCTTGTTGTAACAAATTAAGATAACGATTGCCAGTTAGTGATCCATCAAAAATAAAAGGAGGAAGAACAGTTGATCCTATAACACCACACTAAAAATTAAACCCAAATTTAATTTGTGGTCTCCTATGTTCAACGTGAGGATTTGTTTGAGACCATATGTGCTCATTGTGCCTTTTAAACATTCCACAATTTGTGAAACGAGATTCATCAGTCCATAATATTTTCATTGAAAAGTGTGGATCGTTTTGACACTGATCTTTAAACCATCTACAAAAAGCTATTCGTCTGATGTTATCACCTTCATGTAAAGTTTGTGATACTGATAATTTGTAGGGACGAAATGTATGCTTCTTGAACACTCTGACAATAGTGCGTTGAGAGGAGCCCATTTCTGTTGAAATTTGTCGGGTCGATGTAGATGGATTCTGAGCGACACATGCTAATATGTTTATTTCTCTATCTTCATCCATCCCTTTTTTTGATTTTGCTTTAGCGAACGAACCATAATCTGCTAAATTATTCCATAATCTCTTAAAAGTAGATAGCGACAGCTGACGTCGATCAAATAATTTTCAAAATAAACTTCAGCAGCTCTAGCAGAATTTTTCTGGCACTGAATGTAACATTCAACCATATCACGTTCTTGTACGTTAGAAAATTCCATAGCCAATGCAAACTTATGATTAACGGCCGTTTGCACCGATTATAGTTAAGTTACAATTAAATTAATTAATAGTTAATTGTCAATGTTTGACAATTAACCTGACTTAAAAGTAAAAATTAACAGCTCTCACTTCTGTGACTCAACGTGAAAGCAATGTTAGTATATTTATTTCGACTGCTCCAACGAACACTATTGTAACTCAGATTTTTTGTTTTTTGAATTACAAAACACCAAAAAATTTTTTTTTAAAAAGTTTATATCTTATAAAGTGAACAATAATAGAAATGTCTATATCCTCTTTATTTTTTAAAATAACCATATCAAACCTTATATCATTGTATTCAGCAAAAAATAAGCTTTTTAATGATGTCAAAACCAACTATGGTTTCCATTTAAAAAAACACAAGTTTGTGTCATAACTCGATAATGGTGAACGAAAAAAAAATATTAGCTACATAGTTTTATTTGACGTAAAATTATCTAAAACTTTTGTCTGAACACTTTTTCTCTAAAATTACTATTAACGATGCTAAGCATGTTTAAAGAAAATCGTAAAATTGAGTTTTCTTTGAATATCTAATAAGCCATGAAAGTTATCGGAGAAACAAAAGCAGTTTTAAATCAAACTCGTAAAACTGCGCATCTTTCCCCATTTAAGCGTTTTTCTATCTCCAGTAGTTTCTGAGATCCCAATGCTAAACATTCAAAAAAACTCACCCTGTATATATATATATATATATATTTTCTATTCTTTGTTGCCGTATTTATATATTATTTAAACTCTTGATGAGCATTGGGCATTTTCGGCATTAAATAAACATACATTAGTTTATAATGTTTGATTTATTTTTTAACGTTTCGACCTTTCTTTTGGTCTTCATCAGAAATGATAATAGGTAAGAAACAATTTTTCTGAAACAACATACACCATGTACATACAAAATGCGATAACACAAAAATAATTTGATATAGGTATACAAAAAATATAAGAATCATATTAAAAAATGAGAAAACTTACTCCAAAATATGTAACAACAGTGTCCTAATAACTTTTATAAAACATGTACAACAAATAAATACATTAAAAGGGTTTTAAAATTTAAAATACGTAACGTCAAACGATTAAATTAAGATCTAAAATGTCAATGAAATGTCTATAATGCTGGTTTAGTTTGACATGGAAACGGCCAAAAACAACAACAAAAACGGATAAAATGTATTTATATGAATGTATGCATGTTAATATTAATGGGTTTTGTAATTATAATAATTGTCGGTATACTGTTGATAAATTTGAGATTTCTCCTCTGTCATTAACTGAGTTTTGATTTTTGTGTATTTCAATCATCTCTAAAATGTTTCTCGACTTTGTATTATATTCTTTATGTAACACTGAAATGCGATCAAAATCAAATGTATGTGAGAACTGGTTAGAGTGTTTCTTTAACGCCGTGCTATTTTTTGCATATTTATGTGCTTTGACTCTTTCATCAAGATATTGTTTGGTCTGGCCAATATAGATACCTTCGCAGTCTTTACAAGGAATCTTATAAACAACATGTGTTTGTTTTTTTAATGGAATTTTGTCTTTTAATTTTGTGTAAAGATGCTGTAAATTGTTATAATTAGTGTGTGCGACTTTGATATTATGTGAAGCTAATATTTTACCAAGTTTCTGAGAAAGATGATTTATGTAAGGTAAAGGAACATATTTAGTTTCGTTTTGTTTTTGGTTGTTATTATTATTTGTGGTACTGTTATATATTTTATAAAGTTGTTGTTTTATTATTTTGTTTACAAAGTTTGTTGGATAATTATTACGTGCTAAAGATATTTTAGCATGGTTTAACACTTCTTTTCTGTATTCAGGATTTGTAAGTTTGATGGCTCTACTAATAAGGTTTGCAACAACATTTTTTTTAAAATTAATTGGTTGAGCCGAATAAAAATTGAGATACCTACACGATGCTGTTTCCTTTACAAACCATTTTGTTTTAATAACCTCACCCTCACGGATCAATGTAGTGTCTAAAAAGTTTAATTTATTATTATTTTCGATTTCCACTGTAAATTGCAATCTTGGGTGGTAATTGTTGAAATAATCTAAAATGTATTGTATTTGTTGTAACGGTACTGCTGTAATACAGTCATCTACGTATCGTTTAAAAAATGGTGGCGGAGTCATCAATAAGGGGATAGTACTTTCTTCTAAGTCCTCAAGGACCAATTGCGCAATGATGCTTGAAATTGGTGCTCCGATAGCACAGCCATAATTTTGTTGGTAAAATTTATTTTTATATGAGAAATACGTAGTCGATAATGTTAACTCAATAGCATTTAAAAATTCATTTAGTGGTAAATCTGTAAAATTTTTTATCTTATTCCATTTTTTATTAATGATGTTTTTGGCTAGATCTAATGGAATATTTGTATATAGCGATTTTACGTCTAAAGAAATATTTAATATGATTCTTATATTTTTTGTATACCTATATCAAATTATTTTTATGTTATCGCATTTTGTATGTACATGGTGTATGTTGTTTCAGAAAAATTGTTTCTTACCTATTATCATTTCTGATGAAGACCAAAAGAAAGGTCGAAACGTTAAAAATAAATCAAACATTATAAACTAATGTATGTTTATTTAATGCCGAAAATGCCCAATGCTCATCAAGAGTTTAAATAATATATATATATATATATATATATATATATATATATATATATATATATATATATGAAGCGTTGTTCTTCGGGATATTTCGCCGCGTTTGGATGATTTTGCCCTGATAAGGACATCTTTCTTCCTGACGTTTCGGTGACATCACTTTCACCTTCTTCTTGAGGATCTTCTTCTCTGTTCGAATCGCCTTGTATTTCTAGTGCCGTGGTAGTGGAGGGGCGAGTGCGGCTTCTTGTGATTGGCCCGCTGATTGTAGTGTTGTTCCCTCTCTGTCGGTCTTTCTGTGTTCGGTCCGTGTGGTTTACGTTAGGCGGTGGGATGCTGTTGTTTCGTCGTTTATTTCTAATTCGTCTGTCCGATAACGTTGATTTCCATATGTCAGGTAAACGTTGTGCGTCGTCACGTTTATTCATGCAGTCCTGTCGTTTTTCTATCTCTATAGCCTCCCTTATTGTCCGATATGTCCAATTCGTACTACGGGCTATAGTTTTTGTACGTTCGAAATCAATTGTATGTCCGGAATGTAGTACGTGTTTGGCAAGTGAGGAAGAAACTGCCTTTTTAGACACAGCATTTCTATGTTCTTCCCTCCGTACGCTGATTCTTCGATTCGTCTGGCCTATGTATGTCTGATCGCAATCTTGGCATGGTACTTCGTATACACCCTGGTCTTCTAGTAATAATCTGTCCTTCGTACTTGGTAGGACGTCCCTAATTTTCTTATCGGTGGTGTATATTGGGTCTATGTCGTGTCGCCGTAGTATTCTACCTATTTTCTCTGTTGTCCCTTTCACGTAGGGAAGAAATGCAACTCGTGAAGGTTTTTCTCTTTTTCTAGTTGTGTTGTTGTTGCTCTGAATTGCTCTGTTAATTGTGTGTTGCGAATATCCGTTTGCTTGTAGTATGTTTCGAATTTTCCCCATTTCTTCTTTCCTATGTTCTGTGTCCGCTAATATTTGTGATCTATGAATTAGTGTTTTCACTACTGAGTTTAGTTGAGCCGGATGATGGTGTGAGGATGCGTTCAGATATCTGTTCGTGTGTGTAGGTTTTCTGTATACTGTGTGACCCAGGGACCCATCCGGTTTTTTAATTATTAGAATGTCCAGGAAGGGTAACTGGTTATTTTCTTCTGTTTCGACGGTGAATTTTATTTTTGAGTGTCTGTTGTTTAGGTGAAATAAGAGCTGATTCAATTTCTCTCTTCCATGCGGCCAAATCACTAAGGTGTCGTCTACGTAGCGCAGCCAGAGTTTCGGTTTGTATGTAGCGTCTTCTAGCGCCTTTTGTTCAAAATCTGCCATAAACAGATTCGCTAGTATAGGTGACAACGGTGAACCCATGGGAGCTCCATCTGTTTGTCTGTACCATTGTCCGCCGTATATAAAATATGTATTGGCTAGGCAGTGTTTCGTTAGCTCTAAGATGTGTTGCGGTAGGTGGTATTTTGTATCAAGTAGCTCGGTTGCTTCACCGATCGGTATTTGTGTAAATAGCGAAGTTACGTCAAAGCTTACTAACATATCTTCGGGTGCCATTGTAACTCCTTTTAATATTTCGGTGAGATGTGCTGAGTTCTTGACATATGATGGTATTTCTTCGGCTAGCGGTTGTAGTTGTTGTGCCAAGAAGCGGGCCAGAGCTTGGGTGGGTGATCCGATGGAGCTCACTATCGGTCTTAGAGGTACGTTTGGTTTGTGAATTTTCGGGAGTCCGTAGAATTTCGGACATCTCGACGATTTCTCCCTTGGGATTAGCCGATTTTTGAGTTCTTCTTCGAACGGTGCGCTTTTAATCTTGGCCTTGGTCGTTTTCTCTAGGTATGTAGTGGGGTCATTCGGCGTTGACTTATACATGGAATCCTCTAGTAGTGCACGTATTCTTTGGTCGTAATCGTTTCTATCCATTATAACCGTGGCATTTCCTTTATCTGCGGGCATTATAACGATGTCTTTGTTTTTCTGCAGGTGTCGCAGCGCTTCATTTTCTTCTTTTGTTATGTTCGGCTTCGGTGGTTTGGCCGTTCTCACTATTTGACATACGTCTTGTCTGATGATTTCTGCTGTTTCTCGGTCTAGAGATTCGATTGCCGCTTCGACTCCGCATATGATATTTTCAGTTCAGTCATAGATCACAAATATTAGCGGACACAGAACATAGGAAAGAAGAAATGGGGAAAATTCGAAACATACTACAAGCAAACGGATATTCGCAACACACAATTAACAGAGCAATTCAGAGCAACAACAACACAACTAGAAAAAGAGAAAAACCTTCACGAGTTGCATTTCTTCCCTACGTGAAAGGGACAACAGAGAAAATAGGTAGAATACTACGGCGACACGACATAGACCCAATATACACCACCGATAAGAAAATTAGGGACGTCCTACCAAGTACGAAGGACAGATTATTACTAGAAGACCAGGGTGTATACGAAGTACCATGCCAAGATTGCGATCAGACATACATAGGCCAGACGAATCGAAGAATCAGCGTACGGAGGGAAGAACATAGAAATGCTGTGTCTAAAAAGGCAGTTTCTTCCTCACTTGCCAAACACGTACTACATTCCGGACATACAATTGATTTCGAACGTACAAAAACTATAGCCCGTAGTACGAATTGGACATATCGGACAATAAGGGAGGCTATAGAGATAGAAAAACGACAGGACTGCATGAATAAACGTGACGACGCACAACGTTTACCTGACATATGGAAATCAACGTTATCGGACAGACGAATTAGAAATAAACGACGAAACAACAGCATCCCACCGCCTAACGTAAACCACACGGACCGAACACAGAAAGACCGACAGAGAGGGAACAACACTACAATCAGCGGGCCAATCACAAGAAGCCGCACTCGCCCCTCCACTACCACGGCACTAGAAATACAAGGCGATTCGAACAGAGAGGGCATTCTTGAAGAAACCGTCGAACTTAGAAGATCCTCAAGAAGAAGGTGAAAGTGATGTCACCGACACGTCAGGAAGAAAGATGTCCTTATCAGGGCAAAATCATCCAAACGCGGCGAAATATCCCGAAGAACAACGCTTCAACAAACGACCGCGAAAATATTCGAAGAAATATATATATATATATATATATATATATATATATATATATATATATATATATGATAAATATTGTTTTCTCGTCCGTACTATTAAATATTGGGTAGTGGATTCTCAGGATAATCGGACCGTTTCTGTTTAGAAATTAAAAACTCATTTATTCAAACTCTATATATTTCGCCACTGCTTTGTGGCTTCTTCAGGAGTGAATTTGAGTAATATGAAGAGGAAATACACTTTTTACATAGCCGTAAAAGTTGTAAAAACATCAGACAGTGAAACAACACGTTAAAAAAGACATCGACTAATAATAACTAAAAACACTTTACACATTTTTTTAACAACTAAACTATCAAAGTATTACAACACAAAATACATTCTTAATTGTTTACAGTTGTATGTTACGAAGTGTGTGTCAGTCGTGTAAGCGATGTGAGTACACACATCGACATCGACTAATAATAGCGATGTGAGTACACACATCGCTTACACGACTGACACACACTTCGTAACATACAACTGTAAACAATTAAGAATGTATTTTGTGTTGTAATACTTTGATAGTTTAGTTGTTAAAAAAATGTGTAAAGTGTTTTTAGTTATTATTAGTCGATGTCTTTTTTAACGTGTTGTTTCACTGTCTGATGTTTTTACAACTTTTACGGCTATGTAAAAAGTGTATTTCCTCTTCATATTACTCAAATTCACTCCTGAAGAAGCCACAAAGCAGTGGCGAAATATATAGAGTTTGAATAAATGAGTTTTTAATTTCTAAACAGAAACGGTCCGATTATCCTGAGAATCCACTACCCAATATATATATATATATATATATTTTTGGTAATTTTTTTCCTTGGCCGTATTATATTTTATAAGTTGAGGATTGTCGTGGGTGTAGCGGCCTTTTTTTTGGGACAACACGGTTTAAAAACAGGTAACTTAACAATGTAATTAAAAACACATATTTTTGTTTTTATTCTTTGTAACGTTTCGGCCAAACATTTATGTTGCCTTTTTCAAACGATCTATAATTATTTTAACAAATTAAAATACAATAAAACGGATATACATTTATAACTTACACTTATCTGTTGTTTTCTTATTTAATTGTAATGGTGAATATAATATACGATACATTTACAAATAATATGTTTTTCTTCCTGAAAGTCGTCATTTCTTTCTCTAGTTCTCTTACACTTTCAACAAATCTCATTTACTTTTTCAGTCGTATTTATATTTTTATAGTTCTAATACTTGTAATTGTCAAGTTTATGTCTTGACTCTTAAAACATATCTGTTACAAGCATGCGTTTAAAATCAATGTGTATAGGTATATAAATTCTTCTAGCTCGTGTATTTGTAAAAAGTTGTGTGTACGTTGTGTTTTTATTTTGGTTGTTTCTTTTGAATATTTTAATATTTTCTTTATGTACTTATTTTTTTAATTATTATGTAGCATTAATAAGATGATGTGTTATGATTTTGATTAAACTGTTAAATTATTGAAACATAAATATTGGAAATGTTATTAATGTCGGTCCTATCATTAATTGAGTTTGTAGTTTTTTTAATGTAAATGCTTTCCAAAAAATTCCTAGCTTTATTATGTTTTTCGGTGGTAATAATTGTTGTATTTTTTGAAATTGAAGGAGTGATTAGTCTGATTAATGTGTTTTTTTAGAGCTGTGCTATTATTTGAAAATTTGTGCCCATTTAGCCTTTCTTTCAGGTGTTGAGTTGTTTGGCCAATGTATACTCCATCACAGTCTCCGCAAGGTACAAAATACCTTGCGGAGACACCTGAAAGAAAGGCTAAATGGGCACAAATTTTCAAATAATAGCACAGCTCTAAAAAAACACATTAATCAGACTAATCACTCCTTCAATTTCAAAAATACAACAATTATTACCACCGAAAAACATAATAAAGCTAGGAATTTTTTGGAAAGCATTTACATTAAAAAAACTACAAACTCAATTAATGATAGGACCGACATTAATAACATTTCCAATATTTATGTTTCAATAATTTAACAGTTTAATCAAAATCATAACACATCATCTTATTAATGCTACATAATAATTAAAAAAATAAGTACATAAAGAAAATATTAAAATATTCAAAAGAAACAACCAAAATAAAAACACAACGTACACACAACTTTTTACAAATACACGAGCTAGAAGAATTTATATACCTATACACATTGATTTTAAACGCATGCTTGTAACAGATATGTTTTAAGAGTCAAGACATAAACTTGACAATTACAAGTATTAGAACTATAAAAATATAAATACGACTGAAAAAGTAAATGAGATTTGTTGAAAGTGTAAGAGAACTAGAGAAAGAAATGACGACTTTCAGGAAGAAAAACATATTATTTGTAAATGTATCGTATATTATATTCACCATTACAATTAAATAAGAAAACAACAGATAAGTGTAAGTTATAAATGTATATCCGTTTTATTGTATTTTAATTTGTTAAAATAATTATAGATCGTTTGAAAAAGGCAACATAAATGTTTGGCCGAAACGTTACAAAGAATAAAAACAAAAATATGTGTTTTTAATTACATTGTTAAGTTACCTGTTTTTAAACCGTGTTGTCCCAAAAAAAAGGCCGCTACACCCACGACAATCCTCAACTTATATATATATATATATATATATATATATATATATATATATATATATATATATATATTGTTATGCTTTGAGCGCGTAGAATATCGTGGATATAAATGCAGAAGTTGTAACTCAATTTCATTAGTTGTATTATAAGATTTTCTAATAAACGAAATGAATATTTAAAAAAGTACATTCACTATTTGCATTAAGCATTCCTTTAAATTAATAATTACGGAATTAAAGACACTGGAAATAAAAATTGATCATTTGAGTTAAATTTTAGTTATGTCAGCACAAGAATACACAATAGCATTACGAAGCTCTTTGATTGTGTAATGTCTGGTTTTGAAATTGACATTCCTTAAATATGGAAAAATAAAATAGTCTAAAATTGTCAGATCCGGAGATCTTGGAGGTAAATTAATAATTCTCGTATCGAAAATTGTTGCAAAAAAGCTATTTTTTTGAGATTTGTGCGCTGGTGCATTATCGTGCTAGTATTATCCTTTCATAAGTTCAACATCATGAAGTTCATTAATAAAAGACTGTAATAATTCATTTCTATATCTTTCAGCCGTTATGGTTTTATTAAAAAGTATAGGCCTAATAATTCGTCTACTTGAAGCTTCTAGCATATTTTTGTGGATGTAGCATAGTTTCCACAAATTCATGAGCGTTTCCTGCAGAACAAATTCTGATATTTTGCTTAATTAAATATCCTGAAAGATGGAATCAAGCCTCATCCGAAAAGAAGCATTTGTGGAGAATGTCATTATTATTTATGTTGTTCAAAAACCATTGACAGTACTCTGTTACCGTACCAAAATCCAGCTGTTTGAGTTCCGAAACTCTTGAATTTTACATGCAAACAACTTTAAGTCCTTTTTAGAAATGGTATAATAATAATAATAAACTTTATTGTCCAACAGACAAAATCCATTTACAGGACAAAACAATAATTAAACTGTAGTACAATGCAAACAAAAATATCAGCATATTTCCATTAAAAAAAGAAAAATAATGTATTATATTAGCATATATATATCAAAATACATTACACAGTATTGTATTTATCTTCTCGGGCTCTTTAACAATAACTCGATGAAATAACTAGCAATTTTCATGGCAGCAGGCAAAGGATTAAATATGGAAGGGATCAGAATATAAAGTATTCGCATTTCTGGTCATATCAGTTCACATTTGTTCGAGCTCTGGCAACTAAAAACGTATCAGTCGATCGCGTTGCATACGCTGGCAGCAGAAAATCCACGGCTGACAGAAAGCAGGGCGAATCAATTTCATTATTGACTAATTTTCTTAAGACATGTTCTCACTGACAACTGAACTTCTTGAGAGAGCTTTGCTATTGATTTTTTGAGTGAGTTATCCATTCGACGTTAAATATCATCTATACAACCTGTTGTTCGTTTTTTAGGTGCCCCTGTTTCACCAAATTTAACACAAGCATGAATATGTTTTCGCAGTTGTACATAAGTAATTAGCAGATCAGGAAACTGTTGCCGGAAATCCTGTAGGCACTGATTAGTGGAATAAACTCAATCACCATTTCCTAATTTTTGGCCATTTCTATAGTAACTTTCAATAGTAAATATTCTATGATGTAACTCTAACATTATAATAAAATGTTTTTAAAAAATATAAGCGTGTATAATTTGAATTTAAATATGACAATTGTCCGAATTTGAAGTTTTCAAAAGCTTAGCATATACACCAACATTGATTACCTAATTTGTGAAGGCACGGTATACAGCAACACCATTATCATTATAATACTGAAAACGTATATACAGAAAGTTTTTTCACACATAAAGGGGTAATACGGGTCCTAATTCTGAGCCCCCTTCTCTTCATAACATTTAACAACGAGTATTTACGTAGGATTCATCTCCAACTGATAGTAGCCAAAAAAAATCTACATGCTAATGACGTGATAATTGCAGTCCCTAAGAAAAATTTTCTACAAGAGATATTCCATGAAACTCTAAACGGTTGTGGAATGAATATTAACAAAAAGAACATAAATATGGTCGTAGTTACTTATATTTACAATTCTCCGTGTTTCAGTATTGACTAAAATACACAAATGTGGAAATATTAAAAAACAATTAAGTCTGCTACTTTGGGAAGTGCCTGCTTTACATGTTGACTCTCCTTGTATTCATAACATTATTCCATTTATCTTCCTCGCCATTTGAATATATTTTGAACCCCTTTTTCTGGGGGATATAGTTCTTGGCTAATGTTGTTGTGACTTTAATCGTTTTTCAAACACGTAATTAATTCCATTTGATTTGGTTTCGACTTTCCATTAACCTTGTTTAGACAGCTATACCAAGATTCGCAACATTCGTCGTTCTATCATAGTCTATATCTCCATGTTTTGCACTATAGAATTTTCTAACCAGTGTGTTTCAAAGAAGACGTTACAATGTATTATTTTCATAGAATTGGGAAAGCTTTCCATTATATGCAACTGTAAGCTTTATATGCTTCATGATGTCTTTATCTTTTCTGTATTTTTAAGCAAATCCCAATTCTTCTACTATCTGCAAAAATTGTATGTTTTGACCATAATCTCTGTATAGCCAGCTTACTTCCAAAGCCGATAATTCAATCAGTTGTATTTTGATTATAAATTGTGCAAGTCTCTCTAGCTTCAGTTTTGTTTGTTCTGGAACTATATATTCTGCTATGGTTTTTGGTAACGCAGGTGTACCTAGAGCGTTTATTTCTGTGTCGCTATGAGGATGATTTTGTAGACTTATATACCCGAATTTTTGTAACGAATTCCAATCCACTATCATTATTTTGATGAAAATTTACTTTAAAATGTGTTAGTATGCTTATTGTTTCCTGTCTGGCACGTTTTCTGCAAATTGATTTGCATTTCCCATTATTAATATACGACTTTAGAAGCGTTATTATACAATTGTGTTCACTAGTGAGTATAACTTTATTTTCATTGTTCGCTGTAATTTTTCCGCTGCATTCTAACTTTGACCTCCACTTATTGATAAAATTTTTGTTTAGCCTTTTTATAGAATATTTAAATCCGCATATTGTTAGATATATGGGAATTAGTGAACAATCGCGGCCTGTAATGAAATTCGGTTTAAGCTCAAAAAGGGTTGCCGTCTATATTGGCACCGCTCCAGGTAATTTTTAAACGCGGCCTGTAATGGAACAACAACGGAGATATAATTAAGAGTAATGAACAGATTATATCATGCAATGAAGTCTAATTTTTTAGAAAGTTGTTACAGTATTTCTAAAATCAAGAATAATATCAGCTGACCTGACAACTTTAAGGAGAAGAGAAGGCGTTACCAAGCACGATAAGATCAGAAATGAGTAGATGAGATAAAGACTAAGTATGATGTCAGCAATGGAAAAAATCGAAGGAAACCAACTTGGTTTATGAGCAACTTGATCTCTGTAAAAGACATGTGAGAGATTGGAGCAAGAAGGGAACTAGAGGAAGACCAAGAAGCGCACGAGATCAGGAAATAGCTCAGCAGATGGCGAACCAAAGAAGCACATAGCACGAGGCTAAGAAAATATTTAAAGATAGGCTAAGATGGTTAACTAAGTTGGTTAACTCTAGACATGTTGGTCTCAAAATTAATACTTATTATTTTTCTTAGGCACATTGTTCTAATGGATTACATTTTCTTCTAAAATAAAATCAAGGATAAATGTTCAATGCAACCCGCTTATGGGCTGTAAGTTTTAAACAGCTTTTCAAGACTACTTGAACCATCTACTGAAGTAATTGTGTGTGAAAATTATACTTTAGTTTTGTTTCATGAGATAGGGTGAGGTACTGATTTCCAGGCAGATTTTTATTTCATCAAGCGGTTGAGGGATTTAAGCGTAATTACATCGTTCGCAAAGGCGAGATTTATTTGTTTCACATTTCGGAAATTTAACACAGTATAATTTTTTCTCAGTTGACTTACAATTATGTTGATTCGTGCGTATGTATCTACGTCCCAATAGTTGGAGTGAGTGTGTGTAATACCATCAATAATGCAGAGATGAACAATGCGAAATAATATATAAAATGTGGAATGTCACATACGGTTATCCAGTCTACTCATTTGATTGAAATAATTATCCAAATGACAACTTTTACATCATATTATCCTCTTTCCATCTTGTGTTATATTTAGACTGATCTGTCAAATGTTCTTTGGTGAAACACTATATCTTTTGTGAAAATAGATGCGACTATATACACTCGAAGTAGTGTTATTATATTCTTAAATAGATTTTATTGCGTACAGCAATAAAATCTATTTAACATTTAAAGGAAGAAGAAAAACTATACTATTTTTGTTCCAGTTTCTTTCTCTTTTGATATTAATTGATAATGAACATACTGTCTTTACAATGAATATAATTTAAACTGCAGTTAATTCAATCCGAATGTTTATGGCCAACTCCAGCTAAATACAACATGATTATCGTATGTGCGAATAACGTGTATTTATCTACTTTATATAATTTTGTATCGCGAATAGCGTATCACTAATTAAGAAGAGAAATATTATTTAATAGAAGAGAGCTAAACGGCAAATGGGAGTACTGAGTGGAATATTAGGAGAAAAACGGAATTAATTCGAGCACTCGTACCATGTAATGAATTCATCCGCACTTATTTACCGACACCCCGAGCCGTCGGAAAACAAATCTAATAAAAGATGTTAATTTTAATTAAGATAAGAAAAGGCATTTCGAGGAGCGAATTAAATTAGAAAACAGTCTAATTCATGGACCGAACTGGGTTTTAGCAAGAGTTAATTCCGGTAGGTATGGTGGCAATGCCGGAGTACAAATTCGAGCAATTACTGGTAACCAGAAGCAGGAGGAGCGGTAGCAGTAGCAGCAATGGCAGCAGCAGGCACACGAACGATAAACTGCTCATTAGCAAAACTTGGGGACTTTGTTAGTGGCTGTGCTGCGACGCGATCACTACCGCCATCGCGCTACCATCGCCACTAGAACAACGACTGTTGTTCACAAAGGCGTTTTCATTTTCATTATTGGAGACACAACATTCTTTCTGAATCGTTGAACTAAGGAAAGTTATTTCGGAAATAGTACCACTCGGTCGAGGGAAATCGATTTAGAATTAATTCAAAACGAAAGTTTAAAGTTATCTTTACGTTAAGTCATCGATTTATGAGGCCCTCGTTAGTATTCATACTACCTAGAAAACTTTTCTGCATAGAGGAAAAGTACGAAAATATACAAGGTGTCTTTGTGATCGGAATTCGGTAGCATAAAATAGACTTAAGGGGCCCCACGTAATGACCAAACGAATGACTTTAGAAGGTTTGGTTAAAACAATAGTACAGCTTTCATTTATGAAATATCAAAATTAAATTTAGAACACAATTAACAAAGCTTCAATAAATGTTTGACTGGAATTAGTTTTTAAAATACAGTTTCTGAAACTCTATTATGGTGTTGTAAATTTGGCCAACTTCGAGGGTGAAATGTAGGAGTAAGTAATTTTAATTATAAGAAAATACTTCCAACAAATACTTAATTAATTCTTTGTATTCAATTTAATACAAAAAAATAATAAGAAAAACAAAAATTCCTGCTGTTGGTTTCACTTGAACAAATACCTTAGAACGGAGGAATTTGCATAAGCCCATGTGGCGCCACCTCTCCTCACGTCTTACCTCACAGCAGTTAGCCGCCACCTCTGCGTAAGCCCCCTTAATTTCGTCGGCAAAAACTACAAAAACTGTGGTCAATTATCGTTAGTTTCAAAGTTTTAATGCTATAGTCTCTAAAGCACATAAAATAAATTTTATTCTTGTAGCATAATTGAACTGAATGTAATACTATTTTGGCGATGCCACATACACTACCAAATGGATGTATATTGTGCAGTCCACTTATTAGTCGTAAGCGTAAGCAAAGTTCTCAAGGCTACAGCAACTACCTAAAGTATTGCGAATGTAATCTGTTCGATTGATTTAATTTACGTTGCTAAAAGCTGAATGGAGCAGGATAGGTTCCGATTTCTGAACGAAGATATTTTGGTTAATCATTCTATTGGTTTAAATATACTACATCGAGGAAGATTCGAATGTTGTCTTCCATGAAACTTAAAACATATGCAGCACATAGAAGAGTCATTAATATAATATGCTTAACGAACAGAACAAAATGGATGCTACACTTCTACTATGGTACTGATGAGGCGGCATTATTGCACGTGGTTCAGAAGATCAAGGTGTGGGAAGGTTTGGTGATGGAATTTTAGAAATATTTTGGAAGTTGGCCTTTCAATTTAATTTGAAATTTGAATTTTCATAGACTTTCGAAAATTGTATCAAGTGGTGAAACACAATGTCGGAATCCACTGATAACATAAAAATCTATGCAATGGGTCCACTAAAAAGCTCCTTCTCCGAACAAGGCAAGAATGTAGAATTTATCAGGAAAGCTGATGGTGATAGTGTTACTGATTGAATACACAAAAAAGGCTCAACAATAACAACAAAAGTCTATGAGGATACAATCTGAAAGTTGAATATTGTCATACAACAAAATAGACTCCACAGCTGTGATCAAAAGATTTCTCTTCTTCGTCACAATTGCAGAGCTCACAAAGCTCGTCAAGTCCTCGATGTGATCAATGAATGCCGCTTTCCAAAAGATAGTTCATCCACTCTACCTTCCAGATTTGGCACAGAATGACTATTATCTCTTTCTTGAATTAAAGGATATCTCGAATGAACTCGGGTTTTCTTCGGTTGATTACTTGAAAGAAGCGCTGGAAGAATTTTTTGAAACTTTTCAAAGGTATAGTCTTATTAGAAATACGTTGAGGCCGTCAATGGATCATACGTAGAAAATCAAGAATTACTTTTCTTCAAACACTTTCCTTTCATAGCTAGATAGAAAATTTAGAAATATAATTAAAAACACTGTTACTTTTTCCTAATTCCCACTATTATACAGAGGATTAATAGTATATTACATAGTAAGGATGAGAAGATGACTATTATTGCCCGAGTGGCGAGATTAAGCGAAATAATTTAAGCCACAAGGGCAATAAGTCTTCTCAACCGTAGTATGTATACTACTTTTGTACCAGGTGTCTAATTGGATCATGAAACCTTAATAATTATGAATAAATTTACTCATGTATGTAAGAATGCCCTTGTAATAAAACTTCATATAAACAATTAAGATATATTTTGATGTTGACAAATAAGTTTTGACATAAATGCTGAAACTAAAAGCCAAGAATTTATTAGATTATTTTTCATTCCATTTATACGTATTTCTGGCTTATTTTCAAGAATATTCAAAAAATAAAAAAGCCTCGACTTTATGGGCGCATTATTCAATGTTGGAAGCTACACTTGACCTAAAAGAGATCAAAATATTTTAAATTAGTTGCCTTTTTAAACAGTAAAAATGAAAATTATAAGCCCAAAAAATCATTAGTATTTACTCGAGGAAATTATAAAATTCCTTACTGAGGCACCCGACACATGCTACATTGCAACTAAGGTATGTTGTAATATTAATACTTTGAAATTATTGACAATTTATAACCCTGTAGACTGCTCTTGTAATTGGTGTTGCTGGTGCATGCCGAAGTGATGAGCTGTGTAATTTATTAATTTCTGATGTGATCATGAAAGATGATTTAATTATTATTCACATCCGCAATAACAAAAACGGTTCGTCTCGAAAGTTTGTAATAATGGGGCCACTTTGGATCAAAATAATTAAAAACTTTTTAAAAATTAGACCAATTCCAGATATAGTAAAATTCTTGATTAGTGTACGTAATGTTAAATGTACTAGACAAAAGATTGGGCATAACACAATAGGACAGATGCCAAAAAAATTGCCTTTCCGTAGAACCCCGGCTACACTTTTAGCTGTCAATGGTGGTAATATCCTTCAGTTAAAACAACATGGTGGTTGGAAAACTTCTAGTGTAGCTGAAGGTTATATAGAAGATTCCCTAGTAAATAAAAAAAATATAGCATGTATGTTACAAGGTCTACCTACATCTACTTACGCAACCACACCTGCAATAAATACAGGAATTTTCGATATGAATCAAATTCCATCAACATCAGCAGTACAATCAGGATCTATTTCAACTGAAGATATCGTAAATACTTATAGAATTAATTCAATTAATAATACGAGAGCTACTATTTATATTTCGGGAATAGCAAATAATAACAAAAATTTTTAAATGAGAATGGCTTTATTGTTTTTCGAAATATTCCCCTTGATGATGAATACACTTTTGCATTCGTTCAAACCATTTGTCATAGCAGTTTGTCCATTCCTCTTGAGACACCTTTAAAACATGGTTTTTGAACGCTTCAACTGCTTCTTCGGCGCTCGTAAATCGTTGACCACGCAGTTTACCTTTGATATTCGGGAACAAGAAGAAGTCATTGGGTGCCAAGTCAGGACTGTACGGAGGATGAGTCATCAATTCGATGTTGTGACTGCTCAAAAATTAACTTGTTTGACGAGATGTGTCAGAGCTCGCATTGTCATGATGTAGAATGATTCGTCTTCGGGGGTTAGTTTTACGAATTTCTCCGAAGACTTCCGGCAAACAAATGGTCGTGTACCACTCGGAATTGACAGTTCTACGTTGCTCAAGCGGAACAGTGGCCACGTGACCCATTCGGCCGAAGAAACAGGCGACCATTTGCTTCGCTGTGCTTTTTCCACGATCAACTTTTATTGGATTTAGCTCGTCTTGGAATACCCACACGGTCGATTGCTGTTTTGTTTCCGGCTCATAAGCATATAACCATGATTCGTCACATGTCACGATTTTATATACGTCTTTTGAAGCACCACGGTTGAACTTTTTCATTATTTCCTTACACCACTTGACGCGTGCCTTTTTTTAAGTGATTGATAAATTATGGGGATCCAACGAGAACAATTTTTTTTTTACAACTAAGTGTTCATGCAAAATCGAATGTATTGAAGTGGAACTAATGTGCAAGGATACCCCTATCTCACAGTATGTCACATGACGATCTTGCATTATCAGTTCACGCACTGCATCGATGTTTTGTGGCACAACAACCGATTTTGGACGACCTTCACGGAATTCGTCAGCGACAGACCTACGACCACGATAGAATTCACTATGCCAGCGATATACTGTTGTTTTTGATAGTGCTTTATCGCCATTCAAAGAACTGAGTTCATCGACACATTCTTGTTGAGATAATCCACGTCGAAAGTTGTGAAAAATAATCCAACGAAAACCTTGAAAAAAAACTCTTGAAATTTCCATTATTTTGTCAAATTGATTTTCTGAACTCACTGTAAACAAAACATATAGCACTTGTACACCAAAACGTTGTGAGTAATTTTATGCTAAAAAATGTCAAACTTTATTATGATGTCAGATTTTAGCTATTGACATTAGTGTTGCCAATTCCCGAAATATGAATAGTTCCCCTCGTACTGTCATAAATGTGCCTACAGATCTGCACAATCCTGGTTTTTCAAATAGAAATGAACCATCATTAAATTTTACATTCCATAATTGCACTATCAATTTTTATAAATAAATTAAATAATTATTTACATCTGTAATAATTACGTATTATATTGTTTCCATATTATACTATTGTACATATTTTGCTATTGTTAACCTAAAATACAGTTATTTATTTTACCTTAGAGGTCTAACATTTATAAGTTTTAGATTTTAGGTATGATTTATGGTGTAAATCGACGATGATATGCCGATATACGAATGTGAAACTGGCCAAAAACTACAATGAATTTTGACGGTTGACAACTTGACATACTATTGCGATTGCATGGTCGCGGCATTCGCTTTATTTGTTGTCATTATTCATCTAGGTCAATAATATGCTCATTATTTACCTGTTATTAGTTCAGGTGGAGAAATGACATTTCATGTGTAAAAATGTTATGATTTTTTACTACTGGTACAAAAAATTAATTTCACCATGATGTTGTCCTTCACATTTTGCTACAGGTACCTACTTATTGGAATAACTCTTCCAATCTGAGTGTCGTTTATTGGCGTCATTTTAAAATATCCTGGCAAAAACTGTATACAAAAATGCAGTAAGATTTGACTCCGTGCTGAAGGTAAGATACTGTTTCTGCGAAATGTATATTAAAAAGCGAAAACCAATATTTTACTTGGAAAAAAAATTAAAAATATAAATATTTTTCTTTTTATTATTTGTAGTGACGGGTGAGCACGTGCCCCCCATGTTTCTGTTAAAACCAGCCGCTCCTACATAGAACACATGCCGTATAACGGATAAAGTCTGGAGTACGCGCAGACATAACCATCATAATTAATACACCTTCTATAATGATAAACAGCGGTACTTGATATATCAACCTTAATATAAGCTGCCGGCGGATTCATGCTAATAGCGTGGGAAAATACGGCTTATCCGAATCACCATGGTTACCGCCCGAACCGTCAAAATCGACGAAAATTGGATGCACGGGGCGCAGTAATCGTCCCTGGATACGTGAAATTAAAAGTTGTCCCTTTGCCCGAACAAAGGGACAACTTTAAATTTCCGGTCGACGGAGAGATTTTCCTCCTAAGTGGAGCGCGCGCAGAGATATCCGCCGTCAAAGAGGAGCCCGCAAATATTTTGTAACATAAAAATGGCTTACGTACTTAAAAATGCAGTAGTGGTCATCAAAAAGAGACATTTCGCTAATCTGACAGCTCCAACGAAAAATTTTGCATGTTTGACTTTTAAGCCTTATATTCCGAATTTTGAAGGTTTTGACGGCCCAACAAGGTACATAATCGTTAAGTCAGACATTTCTGTACCGATCGCATGTCTATTCCAACTTCATCGACATACGATATCGATAGGACGAGTGATTTAAATTCCTCATGCAGACGGACATCGTAGAAAAATGGCCGAAATACGCCAGAAATACATGTACACAATAAATCAAGTGCAATGCTCATAACATGTAATGTACACACACATACATTCATGTGCACTTTCCGTGAATATATTATATATCGGTAGCTTGACTTAACATTTTTACATACAGGCTGATATCTTTTAATTACTATAAATTTGAATTTTAAAATACGATAATTCCAGAACGCGTATGCCCAGTTTCCTTAATGTAATTATTAACGTCAGAATAGGTTCATGGCATATAAACACACATAATATATTTAGTTTTAGGACACGGACAAGGCACTAAATTAATTATCTGGACACAATTAAAACGTTTTTTATAACCTTTTAAAGATTACACGTCTATTTTCTCTGAGATTTAAAAAAAAATTGCAGATTTCAACATAGAGTCAAGCTTACATATAAATATGGCAGTTGAGCAAACTATTTACATTAGGTCGATAGCCCAATGGCAAGATTGACGGCTTCTTAATACAATGACTTTGCCGGGTCGGGTTCGAACCCAGGCCGGGGCAAAAAAAACATTTTTTTTTCGAATGCGATATTGTGTATTTATTTCGTGTATTTTACCGGCAATTTATAAGAGAAGACGCCGGACTTCTCGACATAATTTTCCCGGTCGATGAAATAATCATTCACATATACAGCATGATTTTTTCTTATAATTTTTATAAATTCCATTTAAAATACAATAATTCTAAAACGGGTATGCCGTTTTCTTAAGGGAAAAAATAATGCTTTTAACATTTATGTGCCCCTACGAAATAATTATTTAAATAATTACGCACTGCGCAGTGGGTGGAGCCAAATCACCTTTTTCTTCTGATTAAGGTAAAACTCGGTACTCGGGGGCTCTTGGTGTCGGTGATCTCAAGCCCAATGTCAAAATTTCAAAAAAAAAATGGTGCATCTAATATGGCGGAAGAGTTTTTTGAAAACTGACGTATGAATGTGAAATTTTAGATACGGGGGTGTCTTAGGTCCCCGATCACGAATCGAAAGTCAAAATGTCAAAAAAAAAACAAAATGGCCGAAGTTTTTTGAAAATTGACGTATGAATGTGAAATTTTAGATACGGGGGTGTCTTAGGTCGCCGATCACGAATCCAAAGTCAAAATGTCAAAAAACAACAAAATGGCGGAAGTTTTTTGAAAATTGACGTATGAATGTGAAATTTTAGGTACGGGGGTGTCTTAGGTCGCCGATCACGAATCGAAAGTCAAAATGTCAAAAAAAACAAAATGGCGGAAGTTTCTTGAAAATTGACGTATGAATGTGAAATTTTAGATACAGGGGTGTCTTAGGTCGCCGATCACGAATCCAAAGTCAAAATGTCAAAAAAAAACAAAATGGCGGACGAGTTTTTTGAAAATTGACGTATGAATGTGAAATTTTAGATACGGGGGTTTTGGGGGTCGCCGATCATGATTCCAAAGTCAAAATGTCAAAAAAATCAAAATGGCGGAAGTTTTTTGAAAATTGACGTATGAATGTGAAATTTTAGGTACGGGGGTGTCTTAGGTCGCCGATCACGAATCGAAAGTCAAAATGTCAAAAAAAAACAAAATGGCGGAAGTTTTTTGAAAATTGACGTATGAATGTGAAATTTTAGATACAGGGGTGTCTTAGGTCGCCGATCACGAATCCATAGTCAAAATGTCAAAAAAAGAAAATGGCAGACGGGTTTTTTGAAAATTGACGTATGAATGTGAAATTTTAGATACGGGGGTATGTGCGGACGCCGATCACAAATCCAAAGTCAAAATGTCAAAAAAACAAAACGGCGGAGGAATTTTTTGAAAATTGTCGTATGAATGTGAAATTTTAGATACGAGGGTGTGTGCGGACGCCGATTACAAATCCAAAGTCAAAATGTCAAAAACAACAAAATGTCGGAAAAGTTTTTTGAAAATTGACGTATAAATGCGAAATTTTAGATGCGGGGGTGTCTGCGGACGCCGATCACCAATCCATAGTCAAAATGTCAAAAAATAGAAAATGGCGGAAAAGTTTTTTGAAAATTGACGTATAAATGCGAAATTTTAGATACGGGGGTGTCTGCGGACGCCGATCACCAATCCATAGTCAAAATGTCAAAAAAAAAACAAAATGGCGGCAGAATTTTTGAAAATTGACGTATGAATGTAAAATTTTAGATACGGGGGTGTGTGCGGACGCCGATTACAAATCCAAAGTCAAAATGTCAAAGAACAAAATGGCGGACAAGTTTTTTGAAAATTGACGTATGAATGTGAAATTTTAGATACGGGGGTGTGTGCGGACGCCGATTATAAATCCAAAGTCAAAATGTCAAATAAAACAAAATAGCGCAAGAGGTTTTTGAAAATTAATGAATGTGAAATTCTGGATACGGGGGTGCTTGTAGTCGTTTATTACGTCTTCAATTTGGCGATTCTTCGAAACGTGATTGAACAGGGCTTAAATTTAATACTTCATTTTTTCTTAACAACAGTAGATTCGAAAACATCAGAATGGTATTGTACACTGTCTCAATGAAAATGTTGCGCTCTTTGAGCTCATTGTTTCTTTCGATACTTTAACATGACATGTTTAACAATAAATTACCTTTCTCGCTCTTGAGTGGGTACCAGTTTGTGTCAAAATAGTTTTTAATATACTATTGGCTTCACAAAATTTATGTATGTACAGGGGTGTTTCAAAAGTTTATAAAAGTGGACATTCTAAAAAGCGTCATGCCAATGATCGCTTTTTACAGGAAAGGCGCTTCAATAGGGCTTCACTTTAAAACTTGGGCCTTTTCCTTTTATTATTATTTCGTGCTCCTTTATTAACGATAGTTGATTTTGAAAAGGTTAACAGGCTTTTACACTTTCACATCAAAGTAGTATTGTAAACTGTCTTAATCAACATGTTGGACTTTTTGATGTCATTGTGCTTTTGGATACCTTAACATGACATGTTAAACATTAATTTACCTTTCTCGCTCTTGAGTGTGTACCGCTTTGTGTAAAAAACCAATCAAGGAGAATTTTAAATAAAATATACTATTGGCTTCACGTAATATATGTATATACAGGGATGCGTCAAAAGTTAATAAAATCAGACATTCTAAAAGGCGTCATGACAGTGATTGCTTTTTACACGAAACTATGAAAAAGCTGTAAGCGGACGCGAAAAAGGCGATTCAAACTAAAAGAAATTGACGAACCCGCTGTAAGCAGACGGACCCGCTGTAAGCGGACGATCAGCTGTAAGCGGGCGGACCCGCTGTAAGCGGACGTTATAGCTAGTCAACCTTAATATAAGCTGCCGGCGGATTCATGCTAATAGCGTGGGAAAATACGGCTTATCCGAATCACCATGGTTACCGCCCGAACAGTCAAAATCGACGAAAATTGGATGCACGGGGCGCAGTAATCGTCCCTGGATACGTGAAATTAAAAGTTGGCCCTTTGCCCGAACAAAGGGACAACTTTAAATTTCCGGTCGACGGAGAGATTTTCCTCCTAAGTGGAGCCCGTGCAGAGATATCCGCCGTCAAAGAGGAGCGTGCAAATATTTTGTAACATAAAAATGGCTTACGTACTTAAAAATGCAGTAGTGGTCATCAAAAAGAGACATTTCGCTAATCTGACAGCTCCAACGAAAAATTTTGCATGTTTGACTTTTAAGCCTTATATTCCGAATTTTGAAGGTTTTGACGGCCCAACAAGGTACATAATCGTTAAGTCAGACATTTCTGTACCGATCGCATGTCTATTGCAACTTCATCGACGTACGATATCGATAGGACGAGTGATTTAAATTCCTCATGCAGACGGACATCGTAGAAAAATGGCCGAAATACGCCAGAAATACATGTACACAATAAATCAAGTGCAATGCTCATAATATATTATGTACACACGTATACATTCATGTGCACTGCCCGTAAATATATTATATATCGGTAGCTTGACTTAACATTTTTACATACAGGCTGATATCTTTTAATTACTATAAATTTGAATTTTAAAATACGATCATTCCAGAACGGGGAAAAGGATTGCTTTTAATTATTAACGTCAGATGAGATTCAAGGCAAATAAACACACATAATATAGGACAAGGACAATGCACTAAATTAATTATTTGAACGCAATTAAAACGTTTTTTTTAATATTCTTTTGAAGATTACACGTCTATTTTCTCTGAGATTTAAAAAAAAATTGCAGATTTAAACATAGAGCCAAGCCTACATATAAATATGGCAGTTGAACAAACTATTTACATTAGGTCGATAGCCCGATGGCAAGATTGACGGCTTCTTAATACAATGACTTTGCCGGGTCCGGTTCGAACCCAGGCCGGGACAAATATTTTTTTTTCGAATGCGATATTGTGTATTTATTTCGAATATTTTACGGGGAATTTATAAGAGAAGACGCCGGACTTCTCGACATAATTTTCCCGCTCGATGAACTAATGATTCATATATACAGCATGATTTTTTCTTATAATTATTATAAATTCCATTTAAAATACAATAATTCTAAAACGGGTATGCCTTTTTCTTAAGGGAAAAAATAATGCTTTTAACATTTATGTGCCCCTACGAAATAATTATTTAAATAATTACGCACTGCGGAGTGGGTGGAGCCAAATCAACTTTTTCTTCTGATTAAGGTAAAACTCTATACTCGGGGGCTCTTGGTGTCGGTGATCTCAAGCCCAATGGCAAAATTTCAAAAAAAAAATGGTGCATCTAATATGGCGGAAGAGTTTTTTGAAAATTGACGTATGAATGTGAAATTTTAGATACGGGGGTGTCTTAGGTCGCCGATCACGAATCGAAAGTCAAAATGTCAAAAAAAAACAAAATGGCCGAAGTTTTTTGAAAATTGACGTATGAATGTGAAATTTAAGATACGGGGGTGTCTTAGGTCGCCGATCACGAATCCAAAGTCAAAATGTCAAAAAAAAACAAAATGGCGGAAGTTTTTTGAAAATTGACGTATGAATGCGAAATTTTAGGTACGGGGGTGTCTTAGGTCGCCGATCACAAATCGAAAGTCAAAATGTCAAAAAAACAAAATGGCGGACAAATTTTTTGAAAATTGACGTATAAATATGAAATTTTAGATACGGGAGTGTCTGCGGACGCCGATCACCAATCCATAGTCAAAATGTATAAAAGAAACAAAATGGCGGCAGAATTTTTTGAAAATTGACGTATAAATGCGAAATTTTAGATACGGGGGTATATGCGGACGCCGATCACCAATCCATAGTCAAAATGTCAAAAAAAACAAAATGGCGGAAGAATTTTTTGAAAATTGACGTATGAATGTGAAATGTTTGGTACGGGGGTGTGTGCGGACGCCGATCACGAATCGAAAGTCAAAATGTCAAAAGAAAACAAAATGGCCGAAGTTCTTTGAAAATTGACGTATGAATGTGAAATTTTAGGTGCGGGGTTGTCTTAGATCGCCGATCACGAATCCAAAGTCAAAATGTCAAAAAAAAAAGAAAATGGCGGAAGTTTTTTGAAAATTGACGTATGAATGTGAAATTTTAGGTACGGGGGTGTCTTAGGTCGCCGATCACAAATCGAAAGTCAAAATGTCAAAAAAAAACAAAATGGCGGAAGTTTTTTTGAAAATTGACGTATGAATGTGAAATTTTAGGTACGGGGGTGTCTTAGGTCGCCGATCACAAATCGAAAGTCAAAATGTCAAAAAAAAAAAATGGCCGAAGTTTTTTGAAAATTGACGTATGAATGTGAAATTTTAGATACGGGGGTGTCTTAGGTCGCCGATCACGAATCCAAAGTCAAAATGTCAAAAAAAAAATGGCGGAAGAATTTTTTGAAAACTGACGTATGAATGTGAAATTTTAGATGCGGGGGTGTCTCAGGTCGCCGATCACGAATCCATAGTCAAAATGTCAAAAAAAAACAAAATGGCTGACGAATTTTTTTAAAATTGACGTATGAATGTGAGATTTTAGATACGGGAGTGTCTTAGGTCGCCGATCACGAATCCAACGTCAAAATGTCAAAAAAAAACAAAATGGCGGAAGAATTTTTTGAAAATTGACGTATGAATGTGAAATTTTAGATACGGGAGTGTCTTAGGTCGCCGATCACGAATCCATAGTGCAAATGTCAAAAAAACAAAATGGCGGAAGAGTTTTTTGAATATTGACGTACGAACGTGAAATTTTAGATGCTGGGGGGGTTGAGGTCGCCGATCACGAATCCATAGTCAAAATGTCAAAAAAACTTGATGGCGGATCTAATATGACAGAAATATTCTTCAAAATGTCTTTACTCTTGGTGAAATCTAGCAAATGGCTTTTTCAGGTCGCTGATTACGAATCCGAAATAAATATTTTAAAAAACAATGTTGCGGAAAGGTTCTTCGAAAAGTGCTTGGATCTGAGCACATCCTTCCTTCGTAAACTTTAACATGATTTATGTTTAACATTTAATTATTCTCCTCGCTCTTCTGTGTTCAGTGTGACGGTTTGTGTAAAAAGGAAAGGAAAGTTCTAAATAATATATACGATTGGCATAACAAAATTTATATGTGTACAGGGGTGCGTCAAGAGTCGGACATTCTCTCTCTCTCTCTCGAAATGGCTTGCCTATGTATAATATTTGACAGGTAAAATTTTGCAATATCTCAAATTTAATGCCCTTAAATTATTGGTGAATGTTTCATTAAAGTTGACATAATATTTGAATGTAACCTTCAACATTAAAATGCCCTAACAACTACAACGGCAAATTTAAACTTATTTTTAATTATTTATATTATTGTACTGTATTAGTTGATTAAGTTCAATTGCGGGCCGGTTTTCCCAATGCAGATCAGCGTACTCATTAAATCAAATACGGGATAATACGTTTTTGCAAAAACCGGTTAGCGCTAATAATTGGTTAAGAACGTTATTAAATGAAGATACTTTAACCGGTGTTTTTCCAAACCTGATAAAATATTAAACAGTAATTAGGGTTACTTACACATGCGCATAACCTAGAAGATTTGGATTTTTATTAGTATTGACTGCGATTATATTTTCTTATGCATTTGTAATTAATAATTATTTTTATTAGTGATTTAGTAATTGTGTTGCTCCTTCTATACATGAAATTAACAGTATAATTAAAAATAAAAACGTAATATTGAATATGTGCAACTTTTAGCTTACTACGGAAATACTTGTGTTTTGAAAGCTTTTTAATTCTGTTACATTTCTGGGACTTTATCTCAGTTGCTAAAAATTCTAAATATTTGTGAAAATTTATGCCTGCGCTTCCTCTTTTCTTCTTTGTAATTGCTTTTAACAGCACCTTATTAAAACTTCATTTTAGACTCACTCTGATATGTCATTAACATATTAAACCACATTTAGTTTGTTGTTTGAAGTTCATCAGCATTTATTAGCATTATATAAAAATGTTTGAAAGCGACGCCCATTTATCTAACAAAATTTTTATAAACATTTTAAATACAATACAGGAACGACGTATAGTTGAGCAGGTCAATTAAAATAACGAGCCCGCGATCGAGAGCGAGTAGTATACATAATATCCATTCTATCACTAGAGAAATAACCATACCAATAGTAATGTAATTCAGTGTAAATTTAAAATGATCTTTAATACAAGTCCTTTATGTAAATCGATGTGCGAACTAATTTCGTGTAGGTGATAGATCAATATATCAAAACTGATAACCGAAATTTTATATTAAAAAAGCTGCTCCATATTACACACAAGAGTGAAAAATATCTCTTCAAATGGTTTCTATCTTTTGATGTCAAAACAGTGTTAAATTGAATTTTAGGTTCTTATTTATTATTATTGTGTAAGCCTATCTTAAATTGTTTTTGAGTTATTTACATTCTTTCTTTCAATGACAGTAAACTTCAAAAAGATTGCCAAATACTATATTTTTTCACTGTTGTTCCAAGAGCGTATTATAAGATTGTCAATAAAATTATTCCATCTGTCATCATGACAGCAGTTTGCTGAAAAAAATATGCATCTATACAAGGTGTGATAAAAATTGAAAAAATAGTTTCTTTCGATACTTTAACATGACTTATGTTTAACACTAAATTACCTTTCTCGCTCTTGAGTGTGTACCAGTTCGTGGAAAAAACAGTTCGCGAAGAATTTTAAATAAAATATCCTATTGGTTTAACAAAAAATATTTATATACAAGGGTGCTTCAAAAGTTTATAAAAGTGGACATTCTAAAAAGCGTTTTTACAGGAAAGGCGCTTCAATAGGGCTTAAATTTAAAACTTGGGCTTTTTCCTTTTATTATTATTTCGTGCTCCTTTATTAACGATAGTTGATTTTGAAAAGGTTAACAGGCTTTTACACTTTCACATCAAAGTAGTATTGTAAACTGTCTTAATCAACATGTTGGACTTTTTGATGTCATTGTGCTTTTGGATACCTTAACATGACATGTTTAACATTAATTTACCTTTCTCGCTCTTGAGTGTGTACCGCTTTGTGTAAAAAACCATTCGAGGAGAATTTTAAATAAAATATACTATTGGCTTCACGAAATATATGTATATACAGGGGTGCGTCAAAAGTTAATAAAATCAGACATTCTAAAAGGCGTCATAACAGTGATTGCTTTTTACACGAAACTATGAAAAAGCTGTAAGCGGACGCGAAAAAGGCGATTCAAACTAAAAGAGATTGACGGACCTGCTGTAAGCGGACGGACCGCTGTAAGCGGACGATCAGCTGTAAGCGGACGGATCCGCTGTAAGCGGACGTTATAGCTAGTTATATATAATAATAGCTGAGTAGTCAATGGCAACCAAACGACCCAAAAATCGTCTAAAAACGGCAAAACTGTGCAAAGAACTCCTCTCTGGATACGCGAAATTAAGGGCTGTCTTTTGGCATGTTGGTAGGGGCGACATTGAATTTCCGGTCGACGGAGAGTTTTTCTTCCCAAGTGGAGCGTGTGCAGAGATATCGCCCGTTGAAGAGGAGCGTGCACTCGGTGTTTTAACAGAAAAATGGCTTACGTCATCATGACGATTCACGTGACAGTCATAATAAATCTCGGGAAACGTCAAACTAGCAAGTTGTAGCTACAGATTCACTTTTAAGACTGAAATACGAAATTTTGAAGGTTGCGAGGGTCCAACAAGACCCGAGGTGTTATAGAACGGACTTCTCTAGATCTTCCACATGCTTATTTCGAGTCGACAGACGCACGCAAACAAGGGCACGAGCACTTTCAAATTCGTTTGCAGAAGGATTTGGTCAGCAAAATGGCCGATTCAATGTGCAGTGATATCAATGTATTTCGGACGGGCGAAAAATATAATCAGATTCTCATGTGCACTGCCGATGAATGTATTACGGTCCGGTGGATGTTCGGCATCTCCATATCTCCACACAATACATAACGGTCCCGCTTGATTTAATAATTTCAACTATACAGGAGCTGTAGATTAATATTTTAATAATGATTTGAATTAAAATACGTCAACTCCAGAACGCGTATGCGTATGGGGAAAAGGATTGCTTTTAACATCGATGTGCCCTTATGTAATAATTTTATTTAATCGATTACGCATACATGCAGGGTGGGCGGAGCTAGCTGAAATTAACTTCTCTCTTCTGATTAAAGTAAAATTCGGCACTTGGGAGTTTTTGTGGTCTCATTGATCACGTATCCAAAGTCGAAATGTCAAAAAAAAACAAAATGGCCGAAGGATTTTTTGAAAATTTTGACGTATAAATGTGAAATTTTATATACGAGGGTGTCTTAGGTCACCGATCACGAATACATACTCAAAATGTCAAAAAAAACAAAATGGCGGAAGATTTTTTGAAAATTGACGTATGAATGTGAAATTTTAGATACGAGGGTTTTGGGGGTCGCCGATCACGATTCCAAAGACAAAATGTCAAAAAAAACAAAATGGCGGAAGATTTTTTTGAAAATTGACGTACGAACGTGAAATTTTAGATACGGGGGTTTTGGGGGTCGCCGATCACGATTCCAAAATTAAAATGTCAAAAAAAAACAAAATGGCGGAAGATTTTTTGAAAATTGAGGTATGAACGTGAAATTTTAGATACGGAGGTTTTGGGGGTCGCCGATCACGATTCCAAAGTCAAAATGTCAAAAAAAACAAAATGGCGGAAGATTTTTTTTTAAATTGACGTACGAACGTGAAATTTTAGATACGGGGGTTTTGGGGGTCGCCGATCACGATTCCAAAGTCAAAATGTCAAAAAAACAAAATGGCGGAAGATTTTTTTGAAAATTGATGTATGAATGTGGAATTTTAGATACGGGGGTGTTTGTGGTCGCTTATTACGTCTTCAATTTGGTGATTCTTCGAAACGTGATTAAACAGGGCTTAAATTTAATACTCCATTTTTTCTTAACGATAGTAGATTCGCAAACATCAGAATCTTATTGTACACTGTCTCAATGGAAATGTTGCGCTCATTGAGCTCATTGTTTCTTTCAATACTTTAATATGACTTATGTTTAACATTAAATTACCTTTCTCGCTCTTGAGTGTGTACCAGTTTGTCTAAAAAGCAGTTCGAGAAGAATTTTAAATATAATAACAAAATATACTATTGGCTTAACAAAATATATGTAGGGGTGCTTCAAAAGTTTATAAAGGTGGACATTCTAAAAAGCCATGACAGTGATTGCTTTTTACAGGACAGGCGCTTCAATAGGACTTAAATTTAAAACTTGGGCTTTTTACTTTTATTATTATTTTGTGCTTTTTTCTTAACGAGAGTAGACTTCGAAAAGGTTGACAGGCTTTTACACTTTCACATCAAAATAGTATTGTATACTGTCTTAATAAAAATGTTGCGCTTCTTGATCTCATTGTGTATTTGCATACTTTAACACGACTTACGGTTAACATTACATTACCTTTCTCGCTCTTGAGTGTGTACAGATTTGTGTAAAAAACAGTTCGAGAAGCATTTTAAATAAAACATACTATTCGCTTCACAAGATATATGTATATATATACAGGAGTGCTTTAAAAGTTAATAATAACGGACATTCTAAAAAGCCATGACAGTGATTGTTTTTTGCAGAAAACTGTGAAGAAACTGTAAGCGGACGCGAAAAAAGCCATTCAATAGGGCTAAAATTTAAAACTTGGGCTTTTTTTTGGATTCTTGAGTAAAATGAATTTTAAGTTCATTTTTATTATTCCTTTGTGTTTCTTCATTAATGATAGTAGAATTCAAAAAGGTTGACATGATTTTTTCACTGTTACATCAAAATAATACTGGAAACTGTCTTAATGGAAATGTTGCGCTCTGAGCTCATTGTTTCTTTGGATACTTTAACATGAATTATGATTATTATTAAATTACCTTTTTCGCTCTTGAGTGTGTACCGGTTTGTGTCGAAAACAGTTCGACAAGAATTTTAAATAAAATATCCTATTGGCTTAACAAAATATATGTATATACAGGGGTGTTTCAAAAGTTTATAAAAATGGATATTCTAAAAACCGTCATTCCAGTGATCGCCTTTTACAGGAAAGGCGCTTTAATAGGGCTTAAATTTAAAACTTGGGCTTTTTACTTTTATTATTATTTCCTGCTCCTTTATTAACGATAGTGGATTTCGAAAAGGATGACGGGCTTTTACACTTTCACATCAAAATAGTATTGTAAACTGCCTTAATGAACAAATTGGGCTTTTTGATCTCATTGTGTCTTTGGATACCTTAACATAGCTTATGGTTAAAATTAAATTATCTTTCTCGCTCTTGAGTGTGTACCGGTTTGTGTTAAAAACACTTCGAGAAGAATTTTAAATAAAATCTCCTATTGGCTTCACAAAATATATCTATATACAGGAGTGCTTCTTACTTTTATTATTATTTTGTGCTTTTTTCTTAACGAGAGTAGACTTCGAAAAGATTGACAGGCTTTTACACTTTCACATCAAAATAGTATTATAAACTGTCTTAATGAAAATGTTGCGCTTTTTGAGAGCTCATTGTTTCTTTGGATATTTTAACATGCCCTATGTTTAAGATTAAATTACCTTTCTCACTCTTGAGTGTGTACCGCTTTGTGTAAAAAACAATTCGAGAAAATTTTTAAATAAAATATACTATTGGCTTCACAAAATATATGTATATGCTGGGATGCTTTAAAAGTTTATATAACCGGACATTCTAAAAAGCATTATGCCAGTACTCGCTTTTTACAGGAAAGGCGCTTCAATTTAAAGCTTGGGCTTTTTACTTTTACTTTTATTTTGTGCTCCTTTATTAACGATAGTGGATTTCAAAAAGTTCACACTTTACATCAAAATAGTATTGTACACTGTCTTAATAAAAATGTTGCGCTTTTTGATCTCATTGTGTCTTTGGATACTTTAACACGACTTATGTTTAACATTAAATTACCTTTATCGCTCTTGAGTGTGTACAGGTTTATGTCAAAAACAGTTCGAGAAGAATTTTAAATAAAATATCCTATTGGCTTAACAAAATATATGTATATACAGGGGTGTTTCAAAAGTTTATAAAAGTGGATATTCTAAAAAGCGTCATTCCAGTGATCGCCTTTTACAGGAAAGGCGCTTTAATAGGGCTTAAATTTAAAACTTGGGCTTTTTACTTTTATTATTATTTCCTGCTCCTTTATTAACGATAGTGGATTTCGAAAAGGATGACGGGCTTTTACACTTTCACATCAAAATAGTATTGTAAACTGCCTTAATGAACAAATTGGGCTTTTTGATCTCATTGTGTCTTTGGATACCTTAACATAGCTTATGGTTAAAATTAAATTATCTTTCTCGCTCTTGAGTGTGTACCGGTTTGTGTTAAAAACACTTCGAGAAGAATTTTAAATAAAACCTCCTATTGGCTTCACAAAATATATCTATATACAGGAGTGCTTCTTACTTTTATTATTATTTTGTGCTTTTTTCTTAACGAGAGTAGACTTCGAAAAGATTGACAGGCTTTTACACTTTCACATTAAAATAGTATTATAAACTGTCTTAATGAAAATGTTGCGCTTTTTGAGAGCTCATTGTTTCTTTGGATATTTTAACATGCCCTATGTTTAAGATTAAATTACCTTTCTCACTCTTGAGTGTGTACCGGTTTGTGTAAAAAACAATTCGAGAAAATTTTGAAATAAAATATACTATTGGCTTCACAAAATATATGTATATACTGGGATGCTTTAAAAGTTTATTTAACCGGACATTCTAAAAAGCATCATGCCAGTACTTGCTTTTTACAGGAAAGGCGCTTCAATTTAAAGCTTGGGCTTTTTACTTTTACTTTTATTTTGTGCTCCTTTATTAACGATAGTGGATTTCAAAAAGTTCACACTTTACATCAAAATAGTATTGTACACTGTCTTAATAAAAATGTTGCGCTTTTTGATCTCATTGTGTCTTTGGATACTTTAACACGACTTATGTTTAACATTAAATTACCTTTATCGCTCTTGAGTGTGTACAGGTTTATGTCAAAAACAGTTCGAGAAGAATTTTAAATAAAATATCCTATTGGCTTAACAAAATATATGTATATACAGGGGTGTTTCAAAAGTTTATAAAAGTGGATATTCTAAAAAGCGTCATTCCAGTGATCGCCTTTTACAGGAAAGGCGCTTTAATAGGGCTTAAATTTAAAACTTGGGCTTTTTACTTTTATTATTATTTCCTGCTCCTTTATTAACGATAGTGGATTTCGAAAAGGTTGACGGGCTTTTACACTTTCACATCAAAATAGTATTGTAAACTGCCTTAATGAACAAGTTGGGCTTTTTGATCTCATTGTGTCTTTGGATACCTTAACATAACTTATGCTTAAAATTAAATTATCTTTCTCGCTCTTGAGTGTGTACCGGTTTGTGTTAAAAACACTTCGAGAAGAATTTTAAATAAAACGTCCTATTGGCTTAACAAAATATATGTATATACAGGAGTGCTTCTTACTTTTATTATTATTTTGTGCTTTTTTCTTAACGAGAGTAGACTTCGAAAAGATTGACAGGCTTTTACACTTTCACATCAAAATAGTATTATAAACAGTCTTAATGAAAATGTTGCGCTTTTTGAGAGCTCATTGTTTCTTTGGATATTTTAACATGACTTATGTTTAACATTAAATTACCTTTCTCGCTCTTGAGTGTGTACCGGTTTATGTCAAAAACAGTTCGAGAAGAATTTTAAATAAAATATCCTATTGGCTTAACAAAATATATGTATATACAGGAGTGCTTCCAACGGTTATAAAAGTGGACATTTTAAAAAGCGTTTTTTACAGGAAAGGCGCTTTAATAGGGCTTCAATTTAAAATTTGGGCTTTTTACTTTTATTATTATTTCGTGCTCCTTCATTAACGAGAGTAGACTTCGAAAAGATTGACAGGCACACTTTCACATCAAAATAGTATTGTAAACTGTCTTAATGAAAATGTTGCGCTTTTTGAAAGCTCATTCTTTCTTAAGATATTTTAACATGACATGTTTAACATTAAATTGCCTTTCTCGCTCTTGAGTGTGCACCGGTTTATGTCAAAAACAGTTCGAGAAGAATTTTAAATAAAATATCCTATTGGCTTAACAAAATATATGTATATACAGGAGTGCTTCAAAAGTTTATAAAAGTGGACATTCTAAAAAGCGTTTTTTTTACAGGAAAGGCGCTTCAATAGGGCTTAAATTTAAAACTTGGGCTTTTTACTTTTATTATTATTTCGTGCACCTTTATTAACGATAGTCGATTTTGAAAAGGTTTGACAGGCTTTTACACTTTCACATCAAAATAGTATTGTAAACAGTCTTAATGAACATGTTGGGCTTTTTGATCTCATTGTGTCTTTGGATACCTTAACATGACTTATGTATAACATTAAATTACCTTTCTCGCTTTTGAGTGTGTACCGGTTTTGTGTTAGAAACAGTTCGAGAAGAATTTTAAATAAAACGTCCTATTGGTTTAACAAAATTATGTATATACAGGGGTGCTTCAAAGGTGTATAAATGTAGACATTCTAAAAAGCGTCATACCGGTGATCTCTTTTTACAGGAAAGGCGCTTCAATTTAAAACTTGGCCTTTTTACTTTTATTATTTTGTGCTCCTTTATTAACGATAGTCGATTTCTAAAAGGTTGGCAGGCTTTTACACTTTCACATCAAAATAGTATTGTACACTGCCTTAATAAAAATGTTGCGCTTTTTGATCTCATTGTGTCTTTGCATACTTTAACACGACATATGTTTAACATTAAATTACCTTTCTCGCTCTCGAGTGTGTACCGGTTTGTGTTAAAAACAGTTCGAGAAGAATTTTAAATAAAATATCCTATTGGCTTAACAAAATATATGTATATACAGGGGCGCTTCAAAAATTTATAAAAATGGACATTATAGAAAGCGCTGTATACAGAAAAGGCGCTTCAAAAGGGCTTAAATTTAAAACTTTGGTTTTTTACTTTCATTATTATTTTGTGCTCCTTTATTAATGATAGTGGATTTCAAAAGGGTCTCACTTTATATCAAAATAGTATTGTAAACTGTTTTAATAAAAATGTTGCGCTTTTTGAGCTCATTGTGTCTTTGGATACTTTAACATGGCTTATGATTAACATTAAATTACCTTTCTCGCTCTTGAGTGTGTACCGATTTGTGTCAAAAACAGATCGAGAATAATTTTAAATAAAATATACTCTGCTCTTTTATTAACGATAGTGGACTTCGAAAAGGTAATAAGAAAGTAATATACTTTATAAATTAGATTTACTTTACCCATTCACATACGTATGTTTGCGAGCTATATATTTGAAGTTCATCAGCATTCATTAGCATTCTATAAGAATGTTTGAAAGCTCTTGAGTGTGTACCGATTTGTGTCAAAAACAGATCGAGAATAATTTTAAATAACATATACTCTGCTCTTTTATTAACGATAGTGGACTTCGAAAAGGTAATAAGAAAGTAATATACTTTATAAATTAGATTTACTTTACCCATTCACATACGTATGTTTGCGAGCTATATATTTGAAGTTCATCAGCATTCATTAGCATTCTATAAGAATGTTTGAAAGCGACGCCCATTTACCAAACAAAATTTGTTGTAAACATGTTAAACACTATGGAGATACTACGTATATTTGAGCATGTCAATTAAAATGACGAGCCCGCGATAGCGGGCGAGTAGTATATATGTAATTCATTGAAAATTTAAAATGTTCTTCAATACAAGTCCTTCATTTTTAATTGACGTGCGAACTAATTTTGAGTATGTGACAGACGAATATTTCAATTATGCTGACCAAAATTTCATAATGAAAGCGCTGTTCCACTTCAGATAATTTGGGTGAAAATATCTCAGTGTCAAACTGATTATTAGGTTCTTTTTTATTAATATTGTGCATGCCTATCTTAAATTGTTTCTGAGCAATTGACATACTTTTTGTTAATATATTAAATTTTTCCACTGTTATTTCAATAGCGTATTATCCCGATTGTCTCAATGAAAATGATGCACTTATTGAGCATATTGTTTCTTCGGATACTTTAACATCATTCTTATGTTTAACTTTAAATTATCTTTCTCGCTCTTCATTGTGTAACAGTTTGTGTAAAAAAAAATTCTAGAAGAATTCTAAATGAAATATACAATTGGCTTTACAAAATATATGTATATACAGAGTGTGCCACAAGTCTATCAAATCTTACATTCTAAAAACCACCACGAGAGTGATCGCGTTTTACAGGAAACTGTAAACAGCTGTAAGCGGACGCGAAAAAGGCGAATTCAAGCTCGAAAAGATTGAAGCATTAGCTCACAAACATTCAGCACAATAAATATTGCAATATATAATTATTGGCCCAATGATAATAGTGTATAGGTAAGAAATTCATAAATTCGATTCCTTATTTGTTTATAAATACTTTCTACTCATTTTTAGCAATTATCATTACATGACTGGAGTCATTTCGTCCATGAATTAAGTTGTAAAAATACTTCAAAATATTATAAGATATTGTAAATAGAAAAAAGAAACTAAAATATATTCCTACCAGATTAAACAAGCACTTAATCATGTTGTTACTGTGCCAGGCAAATTGAGAAGTAATATCATACGTATTCAAAAAAGATTGTTTAATTATCATTGATGAAAATGAACTTCAATTACAATCATTGAAAATAGAAATTCTATAAGGATGTTTTACAGTATTTTCGAATATAACAATAAGTAAGCAATATTACCATAATACATATATTATATCTATATATTCCGTAAATTGTAGGTGTACAATGCAAAACAAAATAATTATGTACAGTGTGAACAAGGCTTTACCAACATTATTAAGCATCATACATAACTGACAGTTGTAATACAATTTACCACAAAGAAACACTGCAAATTATAAAAGTATAGGAATGGAAATCATTATAAAAAATGCCAATGAAATAAATATTATTTGTTATAGAACAATGATTAAATGAATTATTTAAAAGTATACATTCGCGTCAACAAAACATAATTCTAATAAAGCTATCTACAAGTTTATATAAAATAAAATGTTTTTTTTAAATTCTAATGAATTTTCATTTAAACCAAAAAGACCAATGGAATCGACATATGTATATAGACTGAAACACTATTAACAAAAACTATCAAACCACATTTTCCAACTGATGCAAAAAACACAGATTTCAAGATTATTCTAATTTTATACCCACAAACAAAATTCAAACTATAGATAAATTAGGCAAACGTGAAATAAATCATCGGCAAGTCAAGGCACAAAAACCAATAATAGTAGAAAAATTATAAATAGAGTGAAAACTACCGTCTGTCAGGCACAGGAAAAGTATGTGAAAAATGTCAATATAACATTAAACGATAAAATACATCTTATTTCATGGACAGCCGTTAAACATTTTCAATTTAAAAACTGCTATTATCACTAAATCTATTATTAATCATTTAATCCTATAAGCATTCTGAATAAAATATTGCGTAGTTGTAAACTATATACAGGGGTGTATAAAAACAACTAAGCAATATTGAACATCTAAAACACAATTATATTTAGTTATTCGCTATATATCGGAATTATATAGTGTTTCAAAACTGAAACGCAATCAAGACAAAATCCGCAATAAATTTAGAAGAATAAGGGGGAGCGGTACCTCAACTGTAAGCGGAATAAGAGGCGATAGCGGGCCTTTCAGGCCTGCCGTATTAGCTAGTTATTATAGTATATTTCCAATACTGTGAGTTTAATTTGTATGACTTACGATTTGTCAATCGTATAATACCAATATTTTTCTCAAATTTTAATGAAACTTCTACAAATAAAGTGAGTTATCTTTTGAAATACCAATGTATGTAGTTACAGCGACAGACATAGGAGTCCAGATAGACATCGTTACCGCTATGAATCTATACGGAATTCCATCGATTTGCCAAAATCGAACAGAATAAGAAATAACAGATACCCTGTGTTGGATGAAATATATTTGGAGGATATTTCATATCTTGAGTTCACAAGCACAATATCTGCACCAGCAGGAAACTTTGAAATTATCTTTCATTCAAAGTGGATTTGATGTATAGCAGGGGTGCCATGCGACATGCATATCGACGCAAAAACATGATTGATATTCCATGATGCACTATCAATCATTCTCTAAGAACACTAACACTTCTATGTATGCATACACAAACGCGCGCGCGCGCGTGCGTACTAAAATACGGTAAAGTACCACACACATACATGTAAAACTCCGCACACAACAAAATCTAATGTAAGGCGAACGTCTGAATTATAAATGGAAAGTCGGGTACAACTCGCTGCCTTGGAAACAATGACACGGCGATATATTAATGTGTCAATTTATTGTCACTAATGTCGGTTAAAATTTGATTTGCATCGAGCATCTAATAGATTGTGTTTTACAACGCGTCTCGTTATTCGAGCTATCCATCGCTGTCAGTATTCTTCCCTTTGTGTTTGCCCTTTGCCGGTACAAATGCGCTCGGCAAAGAAGCTTGACACGTGTAAAGACTATAAATGCGTGTAATCCATTGTCCAGCATGAATTGCTGCCGTCTCTTTATTAATCATCGTTCACTTTAAACCGTCACTACTTAAAGTGCTTAAACGATCCATTAAATTGCTTACGGATATCTGCGGATGATGTCTCATTTGTGACCATTAAAAACTAATATTTAATAACGGAAATATATAACATTGTATTGATTGTTTTTGGTGTATATTAAATTACTTATTAACTTTAATATTTACTTAAGCAAGGGACCTGATAAGATATTTTTTTTATTTATGTAACGAAAATAGCACTGTTTCCCAAACTTTTTTTTAACGCGTGACCCCCTCTTTTGGCACGAATTTTGTTAGCGGCCCTTTTACTTTCTTATACGTAGTATAAGGAATTATTGTGATGACGAAAATTTTCGGTCTCGAATTTTTGCAGATGTCCACGTTTTGAAGTCCTCTGACACCAAAAAAGTGGTTTTTAAAAAATGTCTGTGTGTCTGCCTTTCTCTCTCTCTCTCTCCCTCTCTCTATGTGTGTGTGCGTGTGTGACCACGATAGCTGTCAAACCGCTGTAGATATGAATTCCAAATTTTGTATTTACGTGTACAATCTCCCTCTTGAGATCTGATTAGTTTTTCAGTAAGATCGGTAAACCGGAAGTAGTAGGTTACTTCAGTGAAACAATTGAATTTTGCCAATATTTCATCAACTACTAAGTTTACATAAATTAAAGAATTCATATGTACTCGAAATTAAATTTGAGACAAATTTTATTAAAAAGTTTTTTGAAATTCCTACCGGAAGTATATCTTTTACTCTTATCGAAAATCAGTTATAAAAGTATTTAGAACTAATTTCCATTGCCTTTTGTTAAAAAAAATTTCAAAATTCGGACCGGAAGTAACACTTTTACTCTTACCTCATAGCGATTTTTTTGCAAATATGTCGTAAATTATGCATTCTATATACATATATTTATCAAGAATATAAAAGTATTTAGAGCTGGATTTGGAATATTTTTTGTATAAATGAAATTTCAAAATTTGAACTTAGCGAGTAGCATTTTTTGCAAATATCTCAAGTATGCATTCGATAGAGATTTATTGATAGAATAGAAGTATTTAGAATAATAGGAGTTTAAATATTTTTTATATAAAAAAAAATAAAATTTATTTTTCGGTTTATTTTTCTAACATAAAAGTATTTAAAACAATTTAGAACAACTTGTATATAATATGAAATGCTCATAAGCACAAGAAAGTCGTGTGGTGGCCACACCTAATTTTTTTAATCATATCCAATTATATTTTTAGAAAATAAAACAATAAACATCCAAACAAAAAAGAACAAGCCTGTAAGAATCTTTGAACAGAAAGTAAGCTACCTCTACAGCTGGAAGGCACCTTCACGTCATCTACAACGACTAATGATTTCTAGTGAGTTATCGAGTTGCCTATCGTATTGCAGAAGCCAGTAAGCCACATATAGTTATTGAAGAAGCAGCTGTTGAGATGGTCAAAATATTAATTGGTGACAAAGAAGCTTCAATATTAAAAACATACCTCTCTTCTTTAATACTGTCCAAAGGAGAAGACGTTACATTACAGAAGACGTTCGAACAGTAACTGTCGAAAATATCAATATTTGCATGAATCTACAGATATTTGCAACAGGGTATAGCATTTGTAAGATACAATACAGGCAAAAAGATATTTTATTTTGCACGCCATTATAGAATAATAGCGCTGGAAGAAATTATTTGATACTTTTACTCAATGTATGTAGATCCAAATACGATATTGACTCGGCATAATGCGTTGCTGCATGTACCGTTGATACCAAGGCTATGTATGGCAGGAAATCAATCCGCTCTTATTGTCAGACTACAAGAAGTAATATCAAATGATAAATAGCTGCACTGTTTTCACACCGAGAAGCTCTTCCTTCAATGTCTTTGCCTTCTTTCAAGAAATGAAGATATAGCTACATGCTAATTTTTTTTTAGACATTCTAGTGACTTGCGACAATTTATAACAACTGCTTTGGAAGCATTTTCCGAATGAAATTGAAATCAATTATGGCAATAACAGATGATTATTGAACCCTTGGACAATTTTCAACATGATAAAATTCCACGTAACATGAAAAAAAACTCAATGAAATGTCAATTGATGGGATGTTGAAACTAGAATTCTTTTTCCCAGAAACCGGATTATTTTTGGCTTTCAAGACTACCGAGAAATGGCAAGCAATGTTAGGTTACATTGGCAACATCATATTTATGTGATATCGATAACTGCTATTAAAAGAAAAGTGATGAATCTCCAACAACTTGAAACTGATATCAATGCTTTGTATCAAATACATACGCAGGATTCGAAAAGTTAACCTAGAGAAGCAAATAAGTATATTATTAGGAAGTTATATTTTATTTACGATGCGAAAGATAAATATAAACCTCTAAATAAATAGTTTTTGAAAATTTGTAGTGGCATTGCATTGTCCTCTGTAGTTCATAATATGGTTGTTAAAACGATTTTACTATAGACCGATATTCTTGATTTCGGTTCTTAGTAAAATATTCACAAAGGTAGTTTGTGATAGATACAGGGTTATTTAAAGTTATCACACAACTTTTTCGGTTTCTTCCGCGAGAAAAATCGATAACAAATGCTATGTAATCAACTTTAAATAACATTTATGAATACATAGGCAATAAAATTAACGTTGGAGCAATCTGTTTCGACTTTTCCTTGGTTTCCTTGGCATTTGATAGAATGCATCACGGGATCTTACTAGAAACATTTATTCGACTGAAGCCGATTTGTTTCAAATACAGGCTGAGTTATTAGTAGCCGCGTCTTCGATTGCTCTTTTGTGTTTTACATAATAGAAAAAACAATTAGTGGAAGATTTATGGTTGCTTGTGGCGTATATTCTAGAAATTCTTTAAGGTCTGACCCACTTCCGGTTTCACCGGAAATGCACGGAACTTATACTTTTTAAATGACTCACCCTACATATTTTTGGATTTTCTAGTACTGATTTAGATTGTCTATTCAACTGTTTTTTCTTTTTCAGAATTGAGGCAATGGTTTTTGAGTTATTAATTTTTTTAAGAAATATTTGACCAAAACATTTGTTTAGAAAAAAATCATTTTCACATTGTTTTTGAAAATAAAAATATTAACTTATGTGGTGCTTGTAGCCAAGAAAATTTTGCATCATTTGATTTAAGTTGGACTCCACAATACCTCAAGAAACTTTGTTTTTTCTAAGCCTACTACCCGAAATTTTCACATACCAGAAACTTACTTTTTTTAAATGGAACACCCAGTATTCTATTGTGGCATTTTGTTTCTTTTTTTATTCTCTTTTATTTTTGTTAACAATATCCTATACCTATCTTTTGTAGATTCTGAGATAATTACTATAGGAGCAACTAGCGGTCAAATAAAGAACTACGAACGCTGTTGTTCAATGTACCCAAATATTCATTCAACAAATAGAAGGCTGGGATGGGACCCGACGTCCTTAGTCAACTGTCAAACAAAGTAAAGGTTAAATCCAACTATCCCAAAAGTAATAATTTTACAGAATTTAATTTTTTTAATTTCGGCAATGTTCAGTTGCAGTATTTCATTGTTTATACTATTGATTAACAACGAAATAAAATAAAGGTACTGACAGGCTACTGACATATTTGAAGATGCCGCCCCACTAAAAGGTGCATGAAACAATGCTGCTATCTTCCATTTAATTTGCCTATTCTTTCATTGGTGAAGCCCTTCATAAGAGATGGCTGTAGTTTTTCAAATTAAAATTTTGCAATGGAACGCAATTTAAATAACCTAAAACTATTGAGCAACGTAATAACAATCAAAAGTAAGAAAAACGTAACCACAACTTTGTGCAATGGACGTGAGTATTCTGTTTTCCAAAGAAGTACTAAAGTTACTTGTCGACATATTCTTGTAAACACTTCTCTGATTTTAGTGTTCATGTCTTCAAAAACTTTTGAAAATCCGTCCATAGAAAACGAAGATACTCTTCTCCATTAGCATTTTGGTCAAAGAAATAAAGTGCAATTATGTAAATACCCACTATTCTTCCCACACATTTAATGACCAACGATTTTGGAAATTTGCAGGTGTGATAAAGTGAGGGTTTTTATGTGTTATAATAACGAAAACTGTGACGATTAGCGCGTCGATTTTAATAGAAGTTGGCTTCTTCGGTAAACAAAAAATTGAGAAAGTCAGGCTAATTTATCTACTGCCCAGACAAAAATGTAAGTGATTCTGAAATATTTTTTCATCTAACCCTGTGTGCGAATATGCTACGGATGAATTACATATTTTCTAATTATTCTGGATTCTCAATTTGACTTACATCTAACTGACGACTAATTTTCGTAGTACTAGTATGGGGGTGTTCCACTACACTCGCAAGTACCATAAATTTATTATCCTTACCGGTTATTGATTTTGTCCGATTTTTTCATGATATTCAATACATTCTGTTCACTCAAACCGATCCTTTATACTTTCGAAGGTTTCTGGCTTCGGTTGACTTCTACCACGGATCGCTGTGCATAAAGTCTGCATGCTAGCAAAGAGTTTCTTTCAGATTTACCCAAAATATCAATCATACCTATTAATTCTTCATATGAATAATTAATTCATTTTGATGATAACTACTAGCGATGCTTTTATAAATTTGACGTAAATGTTTACCGACTCTCTTTAACAGTTGACTCAGGCAGTCGCCCGCATTGCAGCCTTTGTTGGGCGAATATTTGGGTGCATAGAACAGCGCTCGGAGTTCTTTATTTAACCGCTGATTGCTCCTATACTGATTATCTCAGAAATTACAAAAAATAGGCATAGGACACTGTTAACAAAAATGAAAGAGAATAATAAAGAGAACAAACCGCCACAATAAAATACCGGGTGTCATTTAAAAAAAAAATATTTGGTATGTGAAAATTTCGGGAAGTAGGCTTTAAAAAAACAAAGTTTTTTGTGGTATTATCGAGTGCAACTTATACTTATACTTATACTTATGCAGAATTTTGTTGGCTACAAGTACCAAGAAAGTTCATATTTTAACTTTTAAAAACAATGTGAAAATGATTTTTTTCTGAACACGTGTGTTGGTCAAATATTTCTAAAAAAAAATTAATAACTCAAAAACTGGCTCAATTTTAAAAAAAAAAACACTATTAAATAGACAATTTTAAACAGTAATAGAAAATCCAAAGATATATAGAGGGGGGTATTAAAAAAATTAAGTTCCATGCATTTCCGATGAAACTGGAAGTGCGTCAGAGTTTAAAGTATTTTTAAAATATGCGCCCCAACCATGAATCTTCCACTTATTGTTTTTTCTTTTATTTGAAACATAAAAGAGCAATCGAAGAAGTGGCTACTAATGACTCACCCTGTACAAACAGCTACGCATAGGAGTTTTTATCCGATTCACTGACAATAGCACAAGGTTACATGTTTGCGCTTTTTTACACTAGTAACGAGTCTACACTAGTCTGCTGCCAGTGATAATAATTCAGATGTTATTAGGGCACTACTGAACTCATTTATAATACTATCTTAGATTGAGTTTAGTAGTTTTTTTTTTGTTATAAGAGATTTTGATCACACGGCATTGTTATTTCATTTTGTTCATTTAATAAATAACAAATAAGAAATGAAAGTATTTCAATATATATTTTATTTACTCATGAAAACCAAAGATGATGTTATGGGACTTTTCTCCCAGAGGTCACTACGTCCATATATCCATCAAATATTCACTACATCGTTTTAAAATAAAACGTACGGTATCGGGTTCTTATTACATCCATTATCCTCCATTACCGCCTTAAACCAATTGTTCTTGTTCGAATGTAATCTCGCTTCCTTTTTAAATTGAATTTGTCAAAGTGGACGAAGGCCGACAGGCGAAACACCGAACTGCTCACTTTCTCAGTAGCGTACAGTTGCTAAGCAGCAGAAACATTTATAGGCGACACACGATATAAACTCTACATTTAGTACTCTTTTTGTAACAAGAATATAATCAGTTTTGCTAATTTTTTATTTCCTAAAATTTGTCGGTTAAATAACTTTTTGAATTATGTTTTATTACTGGGTAGTGCTTATTGTCAAATATAACTTGAAATATTACCTGCGAAAATAATATATTATAGACAATCTAAAGTTCTGACGCATGCGCAGTTTGTTTACGTGCTTTACCGATTTCACCCATAATATGAAATTTGTACTTGGTTGCTCAAAGTTGTCTATTATAATCTTCGTGAAAAGCATATGATTTTTCTCAGTTTCTTACAATACAATTATGTACTGTTGCTTTACATACAGTTATTATTGCTATATATATATTTTTTCTTTTTTTTCAGGTAAGGATGATATACTCACTGGTGTTCGTTGGAATTTTAGCTATGTGCGTAAGTTATACTTTTTATTAGTGGATATCAAATGCTTCATGGTTTGAAAAGCACATAAAAGATGTTACTCTTTATCAATATTTACTATAACCAAGAAGATTTCGCTATCGTTTCGCTCTATCATGGCCGTAGCATAATGGTATTTTAACTGATTCTACTAACCTACATATTCAATCCTCTACCTGGCGCCATCTGTCCAAAGCATTATAAACTACTTCGTAATCACGGAAAACCTTTTAAATCACGTGCTAAAAATATGCAATATGATTGGATTATACCGAGCTCAGCTAATACTTAATTTATTACTGAGTTACTGATTTGATATTTATTTTGTTTTTCTCCACGCGGCGTCCTCCTTTTGAGGTCATTTTGACTATAGCCAATATGATCATATTAAATAATATCACATCATTTTGAAAAGTAAAAGGAACATGGAGTACTGATTTACGAGTATAACATAATCAAAGTTCAATCGTTCATATCTGTCACAAACTGACATGAGATGATACGTATTTCTCCATTGTAAAATGGGTACATATCCACCAGACAACAAAATACCAGTTTGTCATACCTGAAAGTCTATCAGTTTCGAGGTGAAGGAAGGTGGAAGATATGACGGATCAAAATGGAATGTGTAACATGTTACATAGCTGATATTTTGTGATATTATCAGATATTCGCTGTAAATGGGGGTTGGATTTATTTTAAGCATTCTTTCTGAATTTATTATTCTACTTACTATATGGTGCCATCTATGGAACGAGATTTTGATGTTAGCAGAATCAATTTCAACAATGTAAGTCGAAGTTGTGACAGAGTGAAACATTAGCGAGATCCAGTTGGCTATGATATTTACATTTTTTTAATCAATAATTTCCTACTTTACGCGTTCATATAGTTATTTTAAGGAAACTTATTTTAACGTTTGTCAGTTCAGTCTTGATTGAATCCAGTCATAATTCCTAAAATTGAATCAATGCAATCCTATTTGATAAATGCGAGACTTGTAAGTTCAAGGACGTAATATTTATTAAATTACCAGTGCGGTAAATGATTAAAATACACTAATTATTTTTAGATAGGTATAAAGATCGATTTAGAAAACGATATGCGCAATTTTATAATGAAAGTATTAAATTTGTACGTTCACGATAGCATCATTTATTTATTTGTCTGTATTTTGCTTGGACAGCAGTGTATAAATGAGCAGAGACGTCTTAAATATTTGTCTTCTAATAAGTACGTAAGCATTGATTGGTTAATCTAAAAAAAATCCAGAATTCGAGTGTCGCATGGTTCTTGAATTAGTAAATATTCACAGATTAAGCAACAATTAAAGGAGAGATTATCTGATTATTACCTATAGTTTTAATTATAACAGTGGACCAAGGCCTATGTGTTATGACACTATTTTGATATATTTTGTAAAAAAATGCGAATTATTACGATTTTGATTTTGCAACCAACATTCCGCCAATATGTTGTTGGTTATCATTTTTTGACATACCTGAGTGGCTTCCTATAAAATTATAAAATTAACTGCAGATATTCGGAAAATCAAACTTTAGATATACACCGTGTGCAAGGTTTTGTGTCAGTTTTGCTAACTTTCCTATAGTGTAAAGCTAGAAAGTTGGTTTAATTAGCAAGTTGGAGGCATTTTTCGTTTTGATTAATATGGGAAAGAGGAAAACATATAAATACTTCGTTTCCAAGGTATTCACAAAAACATATGCTTCTAGTAGACCACTAAACAGAATTATAAATATAAAAATAAAATGCACTGAAACTTTCTAACAATTATTTGTGTAAATACAAATTAAATGCTATTCGTCGGTATGCGCTTCACTTGAGAACGGCTCTACGGATTTGGTTAATTTTTTTTTAATGTTCGTAATAATCCGAATAGGGTTTCTGGGGGGGGGGGGGGGGGAATTGGAAAAATTGCCCAGAAAATTGGAAAATTTTGGGAGAAACTGATGATTCGTACGATGAATACGAGTAATTAGGTTTTGTTTTGTTTGTTATCCCCTGGAAAAGCTATGAGGAAAAAATTCGGACAATTACAAAGGAAAGTCTGAAAATTCGGACAAACTACAAAAATTCGAGAACAACTGAAAGTGCTTTTTTTCTATAGAATTTATGTGTGAACTCAAGACTATAACTCGCGATTCGAATGATGTATATCGGTAATTCCTTTGTTGTTTTGTTCCTTATAGTCCTGGAAAATTTTTCAGGAAAACAAAATTCTTGACAATAACAAAGGAAAGTCGGAAAATTCGGGCAAACTACAAAAATCATAATTTTTGTATGCATTCTCGACCATAACTGACTATAGGATTTAATCTTTTCAATTGAAAAAAAATCTAGAAGATCTGGAGAAAAATTCACGAAACGATCACAAAGAAATTTACTGAAATTTGTCGGGTCAGCTATTTACAAATAAATCAGACACTGAATGCAGTAATAAGAAATATCTAAAAGGTAAGAAATTCAAAGTATATTACACACTAAAAAGTGAGAGAGATGACTGAACGACAAGTTTAAATCATGCTACATTCATTTATATATCGTATTAAATGTTTAAAAGTAAAGTTATCGCACAAGCGTTTCTTATTTATTACAATTTTACTTTAATAATGCATTAATATCTTTGTTTAGATAGAAATTGTGTTGTTGTCTTTGATGTGAAACTTTCAGTTCTTTTTGTTTGTTTGCACTATCTCATTTAAAACAAAAATTTAACCAACAAATTAGCAACATGAACACTTAACTTTGGACACGGTATGTATTCTATCTCAGCCTATATAGTAGAAGTTATGTTTAAATATAATATCATGTAAATGTAGAACCAATAAAATGCCATGCAACTTTTTGCAATCGATAATTTTTACTTTTTTGTAAGTAGTATGATAAAAATTTTCGTCCTCGAGATTTTTGCAGATGTCCACGTTTCGAAGTCCCCTGATACCGAAAAAGTGGTTTTTAAAAAATATCTCTCTCTCTCTGTGTGTGTGTGTGTGTGTCAGTGTATCTGTGTGTGACCACGATAGCGGTCAAACCGCTATAGCTATCAATTCCAAATTTCGCACTTACTAATATTATCTCTCTCTTGATATCTGATTAGATTTTCAGTAAAATCGGCAGACTGGAAGTAGTAGTTTACTTCAGTGAAACAAGTGAATTTTGCCAATATTTCGTCAACTACTAAGTTTAAACAAATTTATAAAGAAGTCATATGTACTTAAAATTACAATTTTATTAAAAAAGTTTTTCGAAATTCCTACCGGAAGTAGGTCTTTTACTCTTATCGAAAATCAGTTTTTTGCGAATATTTCGCAAGTCATGGATTTTAGAGAGGTACGTTACGAGTATAAAAGTATTTAGAACTTAATTTTCAATACCTTTTGTATAAAAAAAAATTTCAAAATTCGGACCGGAAGTATAAAAAGTATTTAGAGCTGGATTTGGAATGTTTTTTGTATAAATAAAGTTTAAAAATTCGAACCGGAAGTAATACTTTTACTCTTAGCGAGTAACATTTTTTTGCAATTATCTCACAAAATGAGACTAGAAGTATACTTAGAATAGAATTTTGAATAATTTTTGTATAAAAGAATTTTCAAAATTCGGACCTGTAATAACACATTTACTCATAGGCTTATTTTTTTAAGAGGATGAAAGTATTTAAAGCTTAATTTAGAACAACTTCGCATAATTTAAAATCCACATGTGTATGAAAAAGTTTTGTCATGCCCACACTTCATTTTTTGTATTCGAAATGCCACTGTATTCTATTTCTAAAAATCCTATCTGAAACATTCACAATTTACTACTGCCCTATCTCGTATAAGATAACAATATCAACCGGAACAGTTAAACATTAGTTCTTGTTATTCCGCTCCGTAACCAACCAACATCCCATTCGTTCAACTGATGATATCTTTCAGTCGACGGAAAAGGCGCGATCATGTCTCCCGCTAGAGGGCGCGACCGATCGCGTGCTTCATCAGACTTTAATTTAAACTGTCACAGCGTTACTTATAATTTGTTTCAGTCAATGTCAATTACTCACCGAGTAATACTGACAGACGCTACTGCTGTTGCCAGAACTCGAACTCCTTTCCTATGGCAATCGATAAGCGACTCAAATAACAGCGCGTGTATCATTGTAATTTAATCGTGTCTCGGGGATCGTTTCAATTACACAGACACACTTCTGGCAGGGTACATCTACAGGGTCTTCGTCGACGCTTTCCTATGAATTTAATGAAATGTGCGGTGAGAGCAAATGAAATTCTTAGTCTCGGTTAAATTTATAACCGTGAAGTTTGTTACAGTTCTTCATGACACAACCACATCAAGAAGGTTATTAAGATAGCAACTGTTATATTACGCCGCCTTTATAAATTGACCGAAATTTGTTCCTCTTACTGGGAGCGTTTCTGAAACGTTGGTGAAGACATATTCAAACAATAACATTTTTGATATAATTTATATTCATCACTAAAATATTCCGATACAATGTAGCAATAAAACTACTCTGAATATATACATATAGAGAAAACGCGTTACATTCAATTGTACGTCATACTAGTTACTAGATCCATGACGACTCGTTTTGTTTATGTTGCAGGATCTGTTTTTATTTCTGTCAGTGACATTTGATATTAACAAAAAAAAAAAAGAAATTATTCACAATACAGTAACTACTTGACTGTATAACTTAATATATTTAGTAATTGAAATGCTCTAAGACTTCAGTCTTTCTCAACTTCCGTCTTTCATAACGTAAGCAAAGCAAAAATAAACACGAAAATTTAACAATAAAAATATACACAACACACGCCTTTTGACCGATATGATTTATCTGCCAACATCGAATTGAACTATTAGTCTATTAAAAATATGTAAGAGAGAAATTTAATATTGAAACGGAAATTATGTGTTAATTTGTCATGAGTGCGTATATTACGATCAATTTATACATTTTCTATTTAAACTACTGAAATAAAAGCCCTCAAATATAATTTAACATAGTAACTTTTTTAGTTTCTCTAATACAGTTATGACAACATGTAAACGTCATCGATGACGTACAATCGACTATAACGCGTCTCCTCTATAAGAAGTTGTATTATTGTTCGTCCCTTTTCTACACTTTTGAATGATGTAGTTGTTCTAACATATATAATTTAATGTTGTTTTTTGTTATTTCTTTACTGCTTTGTTACATCATCACTACGCCGTTATAGCGCAAAAACTATATTAAGAGAAGCTTCATGTAAAACGAAACAGTTTATTTGAATGCGATTTATCAGTCGAATATTACTGGTTACTATTTTTGATATGGTAAATGTAACTGAATCTAATCTTCTCTGATTGTGGCGAGCGTAAGAGACATTTTAGTGAGTGTCTTTCGTATATCATGTTTTTGGCGTAAGGGAATTGTTATTCCTTAGCAGATAAAGTCACTGGTAGTACTACCGACTTAAAAGGTGCTTGGTATATCTTGTATTTCTTTTTATAAATTATATTGAATAAACATATGCTTCATATATAGCTTCGATTTTCCTCAAATTGGCTAATGATATCCATTTTCATGCTATGTATTTTAATATCTGACATTATAAATTTAAGTAATATTGTACTTAACTATTTGAGTGAAACTAATTAATTGAACAGCCTTAATATGCATTCCATTTTTAATTGTGTGTGAAAAACTCAGCATACTTTATTAGTATACAACTAAACTTGACTATGACGCAGAATTGGTCCTATTGCCAAACCTTGCATTAGCCCACCCTATATAGTGAATATTATACATGGGCGAGATAGGGGAATACGGTTCAGTTTCACTTAGACTAGACCGACTCGTGTTTTGTCGGCTCTCGGGCAACATATTACCTACCGGTTTCCCCGAGAGCCGACAAAACACGAGTATGGACACATGTATATACACTATACATATGTCCAACGAGGTAGATCGAGATTTTTGTATAGTGACTCCTCGGTCGAAAAGAAGTAAGAAACTTCTTATAAACATGGACTAAATTTTCAACTGTTATATAAATATGCATGGTCAAAGTTGCTTTATTAACAATTAAATTGCGTTTCCAAAAACTTCTATATTGACATTGAAATTAGTAATTAACAAAAGAAAGATATTTTTAAAAAAATAAGATTCACAACAGTTCGACATATGCACCATGAAAGTATTGGACTTTTGATGCCTGTACACAATTTATTTAACGTGGCCTCGATAAGTAAAAGTTCATGGGTTAAAATCAGGCGAACGAGGCGACCAGTGCGCGGGACCATTCCTTCCTATCCATCGATTTGGAAAAATTACATTCAACAAATCTGTGACAATTCGTCCATGATGCCTGGGGGCCCTTCCTGTTGGAACCACATTTGCCAACGTACATTCAAAGAGACATTGTGAAACAGTAATGGAAGCTGATCTTGTAGAAAATCTCTATAAATTGCGCGATTAATGTTTCTCTTGTGGACATTTGGCCCAAGCAGAACGTTACCAATCATTTCTTCCGCAAACATTCACCGAAAAACGTTTCTGAAAACGGTTCTCCAAAATTGCATGTGGGTTTTCAGTGTCCCAGACATGTTTTTTGTGGTAATTAGTAACTCCCTCTCTGGTGAGAATTGCTTCGTCAGAGAAAAGTTTAATCAGAATTAAATATTTATTTTCTAAAATCCAAGAACACCAGACTTGCCAAGAAGCATAATCGTTGTTATTCAAGTTCTGGATTGACTGAAGATGATACGGGTGCAAACTATTTTGTTATAGCGTAGTGTGTATTGATCACTTTGAATGTGTTGTTATTGTTGCCTTTTTGCGTCGACTTATTCGTTGATCCTGTTCTACTTCCAGTAGGACAGCTTGAGCATTATCCCTGCGAGGAACTTCACGTACACTGTTTGGTTTGGGGGAAATTCCTCTTTCTTTAAGAGATTGGACCATATCAGCATATTCTTGATTTGCAAATTTAAATGGCATATTTAGAAATGTCAAGACAAGTACAAACTTAAAATGACAATCTGCGTTTTGTCACAAGGAACTACTCGATTCTAATATAGGGTGTCAGACGAGGCAGTTCGAGTAGTTGTGAAACTTATTTTTTAACAATGTTCGTATTGTAGTATTTCTTTTGTTAATTACTGGTTTCAATTTCAAAATAAAGGTTTTTGGAAACGCATTTTAATTGTAAATAACTTTAGAAGCCAAGAATTTTGCAAATTTTCTGTAAGTAGACTGAAAAAATATCATATGTATAAAGTGCAACTTTGACCACGCTTATATCTATAACTGTTGAAAATTCGGCCTATATTTATAAGAAGTTGCAACTTTCCTGAAAGAATTTGATGATCAACTTTTTCTCAAACTGCACTTATATCCAACATAATAACTTTGTTATATTTCTATTATTCAAAAGATTCTAGTATACTAACAACAATATCAACAGTTGCTGTTATTGCTGATTTCTTCTAAAGATATCCGTTGCTTATCGATTATTCATCTCAAAGTATTACAAAATCGATATGAAACTATAATTTCCATGTTCATATTGTTTTTGTTTCTATGATTTCTTACGCATATATGCCTAGAATCTTGAAACAACGTCAAAGCCTTTTAGTTATTGATGCTTATTGACTTCAATATTCTGGAATTAATTTTCATTGTACTGTGCATTGACAAACTCTATATCTTCGAAGCGTCTTTCTGTGCCATTGTATGACTAATGTTTTATTTTTTAAATATTTTATTTCGATCGCACTACTGATGTGGAAAGATTACATTATTTTTGAGAGAGGTGCAGGAAATTTCATGGAAACGTTTCGTAAAAATATGTACAAAATATATTTCGCTTCGCTTTTAACAAACTGGATTATTGATTTTCTCTTGTCAAACACTCAATTAATACCAGACACTTCAAAAATTTGCCAAATTAAATACACTGTAATAACTACCAATTCAGAGGTGCTGAAACTTGAAAATAATTGATGTTACAATAACTTTTCAAATACGAGAAAGCTTTGCATCATCTGTATTCCCAGACTATAGATTAGAGCAGAAGGTTATGGACCAATGAATCCTGTCTTTCGGCCTGTTTATTGTTTAATGACGTAACTGCAGCATTTTGTGCTCGAAAACATGTTCACTTGCATTTTAATGGTTTTTGCAGTTCTTAGGAGTGAATATTTCTGATGAATTATCGGTTTTGATCCCAAGAAAACTATGATTCATTTAGTTTTCTTGGGTTGATATCATTGCTGGAAATATTATTGCAGATGTACAACCTGGGAGTGGTTATATTATTTTATGCTCATAACATAGTCGGAAGTACTTGATCTATTACTAATCTTAAAACAAAATCTACGTTAGACGCTTATACAATAAGCAGTAGAGGTGTGCCCAAAAATGTGCCTTCCTTATGCCTTCTGTTTAAGACCTTTGCTGAAGAATTATTTCCACGTTCGTTGAAGGTTGCTAGATTAGTGCCGATCCATAAGAATGACGTTGTGACAGCTATGACAGTTTCAGTCCGAAATCCATATTTTCTTCGATGGGTAAGGTCTTTGAAAAGCACATTGCTAAAAGACTGTTGAATTATTAAATTCATTCTCCTTCTGGATTTAGCAAAAATAGTTCTCTAACTTTAGCAATATTATACTTATATATAATATACTAATCTTAAAATAAAATCTACGTTAGACGCTTATACAATAAGCAGTAGAGGTGTGCCCAAAAATGTGCCTTCCTTATGCCTTCTGTTTAAGACCTTTGCTGAAGAATTATTTCCACGTTCGTTGAAGGTTGCTAGATTAGTGCCGATCCATAAGAATGACGTTGTGACAGCTATGACAGTTTCAGTCCGAAATCCATATTTTCTTCGATGGGTAAGGTCTTTGAAAAGCACATTGCTAAAAGGCTGTTGAATTATTAAATTCATTCTCCTTCTGGATTTAGCAAAAATAGTTCTCTAACTTTAGCAATATTAGAAGCTATATTACAGGAAAATTACGAGTGAGAATGGCCCTAAATGATACTTAAATAAAGCTTTTGACACAAGTAATCACAGGATGCTGTTTGATCAAATAATACTTTACAGGATTATAGAGACACATGTCAAGCTTTCTGAATCATGGCGTTCCACAAGGATTGATTTTGAGTCCATTGCTATTTATTATTTACATAAATGACTTGACATCCGCAATTAATGCAAATCTGCATGCAGGCTTGGTAAAGAGCAAACTCAAGTATACTCCTTCAAAGGAAACAACACAGGTAATTATAAAAGGTCCATCAATGGTTTCGTGAAAATAGAGTTCTGGAAAATAATTCAAAATCAGAAAAAAATTCATTTCTAAATATGATCAGGATACACCATGCATTCAACTTTTTTGGGCTTGTATATGGAAGGAAGGCTTTACCTGACAGGCCCGTATCAAACATCTTTATGGAAGATTGACATCGGTTGTTCACACAACCACGCGTCTAAACATATTTGCAAAACATCTTCTGTTTCTACTCTGTTTTTTAATACGGTATTCGTTCTTGGGAACAAGTTATCCGCAACGGAATCTAAACCGGGATTTAAAGCTGTTGTGCCAATATAAACCGTTGTTTAATGGAAATAAAGCACCCTCAGGAACACTTACTCATTATGAGATACCTATATCTAAAGATTAAGAAACTGACAAAATCATAACAATATTAATTTATTAAATTCGACTATTTAGGGTTTCCAATAGATTCATGATTGCATAACAATAAATCAATCAGATTCAAGAATGATATTGATTATAACCATTTCCTTACTTAAACATGAGGGAAATAATCAAATTAGGTTTCTATCAAAGACGTTACATAATCCGTGATGTCTAATGGTAGAACAGCTTAATGTAGAAATATCCATCAAACGTTCAAACTATTCGTCCATTAATGCATCAAGTTTCTAAGGCAGCACGGTATAATGGATGTGTGGATATCGTAGACAGTTGATACATGGAGTAAAGTAGAAACACACGCTCGCAGTTGGGAAGTAGTTTCCTGGAAGCAATAGAACCAGGATTAAACGTAAATATACTGAAGCCATAATCGATATTAGGCTTGTGTGCGTTGCTAATTTGATATCGTTACCCCTTCACATGCTATTAAAAGAAACAGTGTAAGTATATAATGTGCTTCAATAAGCAATTGTCTTGATAGAATACAAGTATTTTCGGGATTTCGACTATTGGTTATAAAAACCTTACTGTGAATGATATATATGCTGTTATTATTTAGATATTGCTGTGAATGTGCCAAGTGTAGTTCATGAAAACATACTATTCTGCAAAAATGTAAATTGAACAACATAATATTCTTTTTTATAATGTTCATTAAATTTGAAAACTACTGTTTCTCTCCAGAGAAAGAAATTTTTTTATCTAAAGTCTTTTGGCAACTCTAATTGATATGACAGGTAAGTTAAACAAATATGAAGATATAAAAATTTATTTTTTCTTACTTTATATACAAATTACCCTAATCCGGTCATTTAAATATATATGAATTTGGTATAATATTATTCCACGAAAACTAAATGCTTTCGCGCATGATGAAATTAAACGTTGAAGGTATACCTGTACGAATATAATATAAAGTAAACAGAACATTGTAGAATATAAGTGAGATAATGAAAATAATGAATAAGCGTTCTCACGTCAGAGACAATACTTCCATCCCACTTCATGCAAAGTAATTAAGGTCTATGTTTTATGAATCTACCTTTTGGTTCATTTAAGGCGTACATGGTTAATAATAATTACGTTCAAGTATCACAATTGAACGGGTGCTATGGCTTAAGCATTCTCATAAAGAAAAACCAGATATCAAAAACCACTTCATTCAAATTAAATTATCCGAGTCTATGAATTTGATTAATTTAAAATGCAACTAATCTATAATAATTACTTGCGAATAAACATAATTAAAGTTAACAAATATAAACGATAATTAAAACACAGATAAACATTAACTATCACCGTTATCTTATTGATATGGAAAATTCCGTTAAAACATCTCCCTCTAATCTGTGGAGTTTTTTGCGTGCTAAACGTCGCTCTACTAGGATACCAGGTCGCCTTCATGATGATGATGGAAACGATTTTTCTGACCCGAATGAAATTGTTAATGCTTTTGCACATTATTTTTCATCAGTGTACGCTGTTATCAGTGACACTACATATACTGGAATGGTCTATAATCCGCTACCTTATCGCTTCCTACCGGTAACTGAGGATGAGTTACTTAAGTTAATGGCTAATATTCCTAATAAACAGACAGCAGGACATGACTTGTTACCCAGTTTCTTGATTCGTGATTGTAGATACATTTTAGCATTGCCTTTGAGAATAATTATCAATATGTCCATTACAACATCTGTTTTCCCTCAAGTTTGGAAGAATACTAGAATCGTTCCCGTACATAAGAAAGGAGATCGCACATCTCTGTCTAATTACAGACCTATTTCCATATTATCAAATTTTGCAAAGATATTTGAGCGAGTACTGTATATTGGCATCTATAATCATACAGTTTCTTTTATTGCACCCAACCAGCATGGATTTATGTCCGGTCGTTCTACGGTTACGAACCTGGCTACGATACCTCAGTTTATCTGCGAAACTCTAGACAAACGTGGATAGGTTGATGTTATTTATACGGACCTGTCGAAAGCATTTGACATGATTGATCATAAAATTTTAATGTCCAAAATCAGTTCTCTGGGTTTCTCTCCCTCCTGTGTTTCTCTACTTACATCTTATCTGCATCAGAGGAGATGCTATGTAACTTACAATGGCTACTCATCAAATGACTTCGTTCTCACCTCAGGAGTGCCACAGGGATCAAATCTGGGTCCATTATTGTTCATTTTATTTATCAATGATTTGCTTCTCAAGATGGATTGCCCTGTTCTTGGATACGCGGATGACATTAAGCTATACTCAGAGGTCTCAACATTGGATGATATAAATAAACTCCAACACAACTTAGATGTGCTAGTTGAATGGTGTGACTCTAATAAACTCAAGCTAAATGTAAACAAATGTTGCGTAGTTTCGTATACTCGTGGTTTCCTTAATAGTTCATCTGCGTACTTCATTAACGGCACTAACATAAAAATGGTACCAGAAGTTAAAGATTTGGGAGTCTTATTTGACTCAAGCCTACTTTCAAATCACTCATTACAAGCATATGCTCAGAAGCCTTCAAACTCCTTGGTTTCATCATGCGGATTTCTAAGTACTTCAGAGATATGTCACTGCTTAAGTCATTATACTCTGCATATGTTGTGAGTAAAATAGAATATGCCGCCTTAATTTGGTATCCCATATATGCCTGTGATACCTTACCTTTGGATCGCATACACAGAAAATTCTTGAAGTTTCTGTCTTTTAAACATGATGGAATTTATCCAGAGAGGGGCACATCACAGGAAGAGCTACTAACACGTCATGACATGACTTCTTTGTCCGGCCGGAGAGATACTCTGTGTGGAAAGTTTTTATATAAGCTCCTGTCCAATAAAATTGATTGTCCATTACTACTTGAGCGGTTGTCCTTTCTTGTCCCGCGATTTAACACAAGATATGGATGTACTTTCTTGGTACCATTTGCACGGACAAACATAATGAAACGTGCACCAATTTATACGTTATCCCGTCTGGGCAATGGACTGTTTGAGGATGTTTTTGCTTAAATATGGATGAACATTACTCAGTTGTTGAATATTATATATTATATAATATATTATACAAATTATAATTCATTCTTGGGACTAGCGGCCAAATTTTAAGGAAAGAAAAACCAAATTAACGTTTCGACATCTTTTTATTTTTCGATGTCTTCTTCAGAACAAAAAACTATCAGAAGAAAAACAAAGTTAGCATTATTAATACACCTACATATACATAGTTGTTTTTTGTTGATGAACATAAAACAAGTTTATGAAACAATAATAAATATAAATTTTTTTGGTATATATACAGTTAAACAGTTTGTGATTAAGACAATTCAATGTGTGTACTTACATTAAAATTAAATTAGTTATATAATACCCATATTGGGATTTTTTATTATTTGTCCGTCTACGACTACATTTTGTCAGTTTTGTTTAAAATAATGTAACGATAATTATTTGTCACTATTGTATTGATATTTCAATACTAGTCAAATACATACTGATACATGGTTTTACTTCGACAAGGTGTACACATTTCAGATACAAACAAAAACATAGAAAAAAACTCTTTTTTAATACATTGCATGCAGGTGTTCGTTTTGTATCAATAAAGCCAGCGAATATATGTTCTATTCTTTTGTATCGGTATATTAATTTACATTATAATATATTAAAATAAATTTCAGACAGCCCGCTAATTTCTGTTCTATCGTTGACTGCATTATTATCTTTTTTTATCTGTATCATCTCTAGTACGTTTCTAGCTGTGGAGTTTTGTTCTTTGTTAAGGATACTTACGTTATTGAAGTCAAAAATATGTCCAGTAGCATTACAGTGTTTTTTTAATGAAGTTATGTTTTGGCAATATTTGTGGCCTTTCATTCTTTCAGCTAGATGTTGTTTTGTTTGCCCTATATAACTTTTTTCACAATTCCCACATGGGATTTTATATACAACATGGGTTTGTTTTTGAAGAGGCACCTCATTTTTAATTTTTGTATATAGATGTTTTAAATTGTTATGGTTTTTATGTGCAATTTTTATGTTAAATGGTGCTAATACTTTTGACATTTGTTCTGATAACCCTCGTACATATGGAATGCCTACATATTTACAGTTAGTGGATTGTATTTGTTTGCTAGGTTTTGATTGTTCACGATTATAATTTTTATGTACTCTTTCTCTAATAATTTTTTTAATGAAATGAATGGGGTAGTTATTACTTTGTAAAATATCTTTGATTTTCGTTAAACTTTCTTCCCTAAATTCTGGACTGGTTAGTTTTATAACTCTATCTACGAGAGCCACTACGACATTTTTTTTATGTGCTATAGGTTGGCACGATTTAAAATTCACATATCTGCCTGCCATATCCACTAACTGTAAATATGTAGGCATTCCATATGTACGAGGGTTATCAGAACAAATGTCAAAAGTATTAGCACCATTTAACATAAAAATTGCACATAAAAACCATAACAATTTAAAACATCTATATACAAAAATTAAAAATGAGGTGCCTCTTCAAAAACAAACCCATGTTGTATATAAAATCCCATGTGGGAATTGTGAAAAAAGTTATATAGGGCAAACAAAACAACATCTAGCTGAAAGAATGAAAGGCCACAAATATTGCCAAAACATAACTTCATTAAAAAAACACTGTAATGCTACTGGACATATTTTTGACTTCAATAACGTAAGTATCCTTAACAAAGAACAAAACTCCACAGCTAGAAACGTACTAGAGATGATACAGATAAAAAAAGATAATAATGCAGTCAACGATAGAACAGAAATTAGCGGGCTGTCTGAAATTTATTTTAATATATTATAATGTAAATTAATATACCGATACAAAAGAATAGAACATATATTCGCTGGCTTTATTGATACAAAACGAACACCTGCATGCAATGTATTAAAAAAGAGTTTTTTTCTATGTTTTTGTTTGTATCTGAAATGTGTACACCTTGTCGAAGTAAAACCATGTATCAGTATGTATTTGACTAGTATTGAAATATCAATACAATAGTGACAAATAATTATCGTTACATTATTTTAAACAAAACTGACAAAATGTAGTCGTAGACGGACAAATAATAAAAAATCCCAATATGGGTATTATATAACTAATTTAATTTTAATGTAAGTACACACATTGAATTGTCTTAATCACAAACTGTTTAACTGTATATATACCAAAAAAATTTATATTTATTATTGTTTCATAAACTTGTTTTATGTTCATCAACAAAAAACAACTATGTATATGTAGGTGTATTAATAATGCTAACTTTGTTTTTCTTCTGATAGTTTTTTGTTCTGAAGAAGACATCGAAAAATAAAAAGATGTCGAAACGTTAATTTGGTTTTTCTTTCCTTAAAATTTGGCCGCTAGTCCCAAGAATGAATTATAATTTGTTAAATTATACGGCCAGGAACAAAGACATATTAAGTTGAAATTATAATATATTATATATACATATATTTTTCATTTTTTCTTTTACTTTCTTATACGTAGTATAAGGAAGTATTGTGATGACGAAAATTTTCGACCTCGAGATTTTTGCAGATGTCCACGTTTTGAAGTCCCCTGATACCGAAAAAGTGGTTTTTAAAAAATGTCTGTGTGTCTGTGTGTGTGTGTGTGACCACGATAGCGGTCATACCGCTGTAGATATCAATTCCAAATTTTGTATTTACGTATATAATCTCCCTCTTGAGATCTGATTAGTTTTTCAGTAAAATCGGTAGACCGGAAGTAGCAGTATACTTTAGTGAAAAAATCGAATTTTGCCAATATTTCGTCAAATACTAAGTTTAAACAAATTTATAAAGAATCCATATGTACTTAAAATTAAAATTGAGAACAATTTTATTTAAAAAGTTTTTCGAAATTCCTACCGGAAGTAGGTCTTTTACTCTTATCAAAAATCGGTTTTTTGCGAATATTTCGCAAGTCAAGCTTTTTAGACAGGTACGTTACGGGTGTAAAAGTATTTAAAACATAGTTTTCAATATCTTTTGTATAAAAAAAATTTCAAAATTCGGACCGGCAGTAACAGTTTTACTCTTACCGAATAGCGATTTTTTGCAAATATGTCGTAAATTATTCATTCTATATATATTTATTAAGAGTACAAAAGTATTTAGAGTTAGATTTGCAATATTTTTTGTATACATGAAATTTCAAAATTCGGACTGGAAGTAGCACTTTTACTCTTAGCGAGTAGCACTTTTTTTCGAATATCTTGCAAAGTATGCATTCTATAGAGATTTATTAAGAGAATGAAAGTACTTAGAATAGGATTTTGAATAAGTTTTGTATAAAAAAATTCTTAAAATTGTATAGTTTGAAACGTTCATACGTATAAGAAAGTCGTGTGGTGGCCACACCTCATTTTTTTATATTCATATTGAGAATTTTAGTTAATTTTATATTATATTGTATTTAATTGTATACACGCATAAATTATAATTATCCTGTTATTGGGCACTGGCCTGTTGGGTAATAAAGATTATTATTATTATTATTATTATTATTACCATCGAGTGATTATAATTTACATAAAGAAATTGCTTTTAATATACAAATGCAAATAGATTTTATTATTCGTTGAACAGTGTTGTATTGTATTGTACGCACGTGTACTTGACATTCTTCAACATTCATGATATAGTGTGGCTTGTAATAAGGATACTAAAATGAAAATTTTGTTTTGAAACGTATAATTAAATTAATAAACCATGTTTATTATTTGAATTTAAAAATAATACAGGAACATATAAACAATGAATAAACAAAAATTCATTTCAATTCTTCAATTACTCCAAGTCTGTTTTATTAAATATGAATTTTTTAAAATTATTATAAGTGCATTTTATAAAAATAAAAGGTTTAAGTTTTTTTAATTGCAACAAAAATAAGTTCAGATTTTCTAATTCTTTCACCGGTTATTCACATTCAGAGGTTTAAATCGGTTGTTCAACACTATCAAAGTCTACCTTAATAATTAATATCATTTTTCGATTTAACCTGAGATCTGAGAATGTTTGATCGGTTATCCACTTGGCAGTACTAGAAACATCACTGACGTCCAACAGGCAAGAAAGAAGTCATCGCCGCAAGTGGCTATCACGCCTGGTCTACATTTTCCCCTGCCTCGACGTTGTAGTTCCACATTTATATTAATATAGGATGCACTATTTTTTGTTTAATTGCTGATACATTTTTTAAAATATATTTTGTTGTTGTTATAATTCATTCTTATAAATAAGTTTAGGATCACAGCAGTATGTAATAAGTATAACTGTAAAAGGCTTATAGAACGAACACGTAACATAATTTAACAGGAGAAAGTGCAGTTATCTTAACAATATGTACTAATATACAGAACAGAGTTTATCACAGCTTCATATACAGTGTTGAAATAAGGTCTTGGATACTCGGTTAATATTCACTTTTCGAAAAATAATTCGAAGGGGTATAGCGATTTTAACTAACAGGAATATTTTCATCGCATTTTCGGTTTCTTATGTCATTTGATTTTCATGTTATGACGTCACCTATAATTTTTTAAATTGATTTCGATAGTACTTTCAATTCCCTATCCAACATTATAAAATTTTAGATATGTTATATTTGAAAAAAGTGAGAAAAGGAGTCTTAAAGTTCAAATATTAAAAATTCATTATATATTATATTAGAGTAATTTACCTTTTGCAAACTATTTTATTAATAAAAATGGTACTATTAAGCGAGAGACAGAGAATTGAAGTGTTCCAATGGAATGGCCGGCTAGTTCTCCAGATCTAACACCATTAGACTTCTTTCTGTGGGAGTACTTAAAAAGTAAAGTGTATGAAAATGAACCTAATACTTTAGAAGATCTCAAGCATAGAATTCGACATTAAATTTGATTAATATTAACTCAAACTATTCAGAATGTGAGAAATGAGTTTTATAATCGTCTTGGAAATTGTCAGATGGTACAGGGTCGTCATTTTGAACACTTGGTGTAAATGTAATTTAAACAGTGTTATTTCTGTGTTTATTTTTGTGTTTGATGTTATTGTTAGAGTTGTTTTTCCTGTTTAATCAATATAGTTTTAATTGCAATTATTAATTTTGAATAGAGTGGATAGTAAATTTATAATTCGATTTTCCTCATTTTTACAATTTTATAATGAAAATATAATGTGCCGTCAATCTTTCCGTCAAATTTATGATACTAGATTCATTTAATGAATTATTAATAATTGAAATTTAAGACGCTTTTTCTCAATTTTCTTCAAATATATCGTATTAAAAAATTTATCCAGTTGGATAGGGACTTGAAAGTACTTTCGAAATCAAATAAAAAAATTATAGGCTGACATTAAAAAAAGTCGGTGACGTCATAACATGAAGAACAAATGACGTAAGAAACTGAAAATGCAATGAAAATATTTCTTTTAGTTAAAATCTCGTTACACCCCTTCGAGATTTTTTTCAAAAAAATTAATATTAACGAAGATAATGGCTTTATCCATTACTTTATTTACACACTGTATAAATCTACGTACATGTAACTAGAAGGCGTTTAAATTTACATTAGAAATGATATTATATAAATGCAACTTATTTTACGTTTTTATGTTCTAGCTTAATTTTACTCATTTTTTGATAGTTAAGATCACATAAATACAATAAAACTCTTGGGATGTTAACAAAATTTGGTCAATAACTATCAAAATATCATCACAACTTGTCATAAGAGATATATGATCGTCATTTCTTTTTGTTATAATCGATAAAATAAAAATTTTCGGTTGTATGTGTCTCATGTTTAGTCAATGATTATGAGCGAACTATTTCCTGTAGGAAGTAGTAGCACGTGCAATAATTATAATTTTTTAATACGTTAAGTGTTTCTTACTATATTATAATTTTAGTTTTTGTTTAATCGTATCCGACTTAGTGAATTTTATAATGCATGAATGGAAATATTGTCCCTAACTATTCTCGTACAATAGGCTATATATTTCCTCAAGTACACGTGTATAGTACACGCTCAGCACATATTCATTTTGGCAAACGCTCCAACGCATAATGGAAGTATATTTCCATTTTTCACACTCTAGTAACAGTTTCGAATATATTATGTGCATCTAATAAATATTCTGGACATCGATCCGATTCAAAATAGAAATATCAAAACGTATTTTTACGCGCACAGGCTGCAGTACTTTGTAAACGTATCATAATATAACGACATATTCCTCGTTTATATATGCAGACGATATATCATCGTATGAATATTGAGCAGTGGTGGGTAGTAATAACGACACCAGCCGACTATCGAACACCACCACTTCACGGAAGAGAAAGCAAGATGGAATATTTGCAGAGGGTAGAAATGGAAATGACTACACGAACACGTTGATCGCATTTAGCCCGGAGAATGAAAGTGCTGATGTGGTGGGGAGATAGGGCAACGGGTGCGGGTAGACGACGAAATGTTATGTACTAGATTAGCAAAATTTGTTACAGTTATTAGCGTTTTCTTTTCTGAGATTCCGTGAATACGTTGGTATGGTGTTTGTTATCTCATGGAGTATTTGTGCTTTTAAGACGGAATCAAAGATGAAATTAATAGTCGTTTTCGTAAACAAGGGTTGCGCATAATGTTTTGCAAATCCCATGCAAAATTTTTCTTGTATTAATTCCTAGTTTATTTATATTTTACTATAGTTTTCTATTTATAATTTTTATTTCATTGCGTTTATTTCTGACCTTGTAAAACTATTATGTGCCATATTAAGAAGACTTTATGACGACGTTTTATTATTGCAGGATTGATTGTCATCTCATTGCAATATTTTTCTTGTAACAGGTGGCCAATATATAGCTGAGTGATTTAAACAGCGCGCCATTTTTGATAGACGCATTTCCGTCGCTGTCGCCGTAGTTGTTGATTAAAGCACATGCGTCAAATTCATCACAGAACGCTACACGATCCAACAACGCATCCTTATTGCTAAAACGTTTTAAATAGTAAGTCAATGATTGCATTCGGAATCTATGACAAATCTACGGTCGAAATAATGTTCCCAGTATCAACAACATCCGTTAATTAGTGCGAAAATTTGAACAACGCGATAAAGCTAAAGATTTACCAAGGTCGGGTCGTGTTCGAACTGCTCGTACACTGGAAAATGTTGAGAGATTTCGTGAAAGGATAGTGGAGCGTCCTGAGACCTCTACCAGGCATCGTTCTCAAGAACTGGGCATTCATCATACGTCATTAGTATAGACCGGACGTTAGAGGTTGATAACTCATCGCCAATGGGCGCACTATTGAAATTTTCTATTTTTAAAGAGTTTAATTTTATTTATATAATTGGATAAGAAGTGGGTGGTGATCTATAAAATACAAAATACGTTATTGTTTGTTCATATTGTATTTCAAGTCGAGTAAAGGAGTATTAATATTTACTAGCAATACTCTCTATTCTGTAAGACCTGTTCTCTTTGAATGAAGTACATCCTTGTTGATAGAAAACGTCCTTTCTACATCGCAACTGGTTATAGGTGCGTACTGGAAATATTCTTTTATTTCAGCGTATTTAGCAGTTAGATTTTGTTTCATTGTCCCCATACACAGTTGCCGCAATGTTATCAAATCTTTAATTCTATGCGTCTAACTTTTGCCGAATGCCACACCCGAAGTCACTTGGAATACTTTTGAAATTATTAATAGCCACATCTAATGTGGTGAATCCATCTTTTAATTTGAGATTTCGATTTTCAAAATATGTGATTAGTTTAGGCAAAATTTCCAAAGTGTTCCTGAAGGAATAACAACTGATTTTTTAAATTTGGGATTTGTGTTAGTTCCTTGCACTCAGAAATACTTCGAGCATCGTCCTTTAAACATGTAACGAAATTTTGTAAACTATCGAAATTCTCAGTATAAAAACTAGTAGCTTGCAACCATGTTCCCCATCTTGTTATTACTGGCGAGGGAGGCAGTGACAAAGATGGAAGTTTTTCCCTGTAAAGAGTTACTCTCTATGGTGATTTTCTGAAAACTTTTTTAAAAGCGGATACAAGTCTATCAACTTCCGGATAGGTGTTTCTGATATATTCACATATTCTGTGGAGAGCATGTGGTACACAAGTAATATGCAGCATATAAGGATGCAAATTCTCGTCAATGGTTTTAGCAACTGTTTCCGCATTAACTGTATTTATAACTTTCGATGCTATTACATATGCGTTATATGGAATACTTGGGATGTAGTACACCAGCTACATCATTTACCACACAGCGTCCTAATATATCGACAGTTTCGTCAGCACTTATCCATAGGTACTGATTTGAAAGACGTCTTCTAATGCATTCTATTGTTTTCGTGAAGCACTTAGAAACATAATATTTGCGTAAGGTGGATTCATCAGGAACATTCTTGACTGTTGTAGCAGACACTTCTTGGTGAAACATTTTTAACTTCATACATCAAATAACTTAAAACACTTGGCTTGTTTCACTTCTGAGTTTATTAACTGTACTCTGACATATACGTTTCGGTTGTTACACCATTATCAAAGAGATATACAAATACACAGATACAGATTTGTATATCTCTTTGATAATGGTGTAACAACCGAAACGTATATGTCAGAGTATTTAAAATTATGTTCTAAATACTTTTATATTCGTAATGTACCTGCCTAGAAAGCATGACTTGCGAGATATTCGCAAAAAACTGATTTTCAATAAGAATAAAAAAGACCTACTTCCGGTAGAAATTTCGAAAAACCTTTTTATTACTATTTTTCTCAAATTTAACTTTGAGTACATTTGAATTCTTTATAAATTTGTTATACTTAGTAATTGTGGAAATATTGGCAAAATTAAATTTTTTCGCTGATGTATACTACTACTTCCGGTGTACCGATTTTACTGAAAAACTAATCAGATCTCAAAAGGGAAATTATACACGTAAATACAAAATTTGGAATTGATATCTACAGCGTTGTCAGAGAGAGGGGGGAGGGGGGGGGGAGACAGAAAGAGAGAGATTTCTTAAAAACCACTTTTTTGGTATCAGGGGACTTCAAAACGTGGACATCTGCAAAAATCTCGAGGTCGAAAATTTTCGTCATCACAAAACTTCCTTATACTACGTATAAGAAAGTAAAACTGACAAAATTCTGACTGAAAGTAGCACTTATTCTTGAATAGCATTGCATATAGTGCCCAACTTATACAGATTTGCTAAGGGTATAAAATTGTTTAGAGATGGATTTGGAAAAATTTTGTATAAAAAAATTTTCAAAATTCACGCCGGAAGTAACATTTCACTCATAGTTTTATTAAGAGGATAACAGTATTTAAAACGTAATTTGGAGGAACTTTTATATAAAAAATACAGAACGTACATATTGCTATAGCTTTGTTTTCAAATTAGAAATGTAATAATCTTATACTAACAGTAATTAACCAAAACAATGTCAATACAAAGCAGCATAATATATATAACAAATGCAGAGATTGCATTGATATAAAAAAAAACTACTTCAATAAATTTATAAATTCAATCTCTATTAACATTTGTATTATTTTCGTAAGTTCTAGCAGTGTTTTCTCCTCCATTTGCCAACAACATTTCTTACTTAAATTAAATGGATAAGGTTACAAAAAAAAACTAAATCTCATAAAATATTTGTATTTTATTCAATACTAAATAGCATCGATAAATATATTCTTTTGCCACATGTGGCTGTAAAAGAAATTATCCTTTTACTTTCCAATCACAAAACAACAACAAAATTTCATATTTTTACATGTACGAAAAACACATCGCTTTATAAATGCGCATGAGACATTGCTTTTTAAATATATCATATAGATTCTTAATTAGATTGAGATTAATTAGATAGATAATAGATTGTATAGTTTCAAATAAATAAATTTTTCCCCTTTTCGACGCAGAAATTTCATTTCAACAAAGACATTCATTTGCACGAAATGCCTTTGAAGATCTAAAATCTCGCAAAGTACAAAAAAACACCTTGATAAGACTTTCACCAATCGTCATATGCAAATATTCTCACGTTGTACATACCGCATATTGGCAATTTGTCCATCAAAAAAATGCTTACACCTTTACGTAATTAAAATACTTGAAATCCTTACTAAGATTTTATTCAATAACTTGTTAATAATGCACAGTTAACATTACTGACAAACATTCCCACGTTGTGCCATCAATGCCCTTTTAACATTATTAACAATACTCCCATGACTTGTTAAATTAATCTACTTATAGCAAAGAAAATAATATTTCTATTCAAAATGTTAACAATTTTCACATAGCATCTTTAACATAATCTATTTCAAGAAAAACTTACTTATAATGTTCATACATTTCATCAAATTCTTCTTGATATTAATCTACCATATTAATGATAATAAGAAAAAAATGAAATTAAACTAAATGACAATAAACATATTATGATATGATAACGTACTTATTGAAAATCAAAAATAACTCAATACATTTACCACAAATGATTTCTATGCAGTGTATCTGTACGCCTGCAATCATCAAACAGAATTTTTACATTCGAGCAATTTAAAAGATTGGCAACTTATCTAAAACATCAGCCACTTCTCCTAGTTTTCCGTCGTTCCCGGTCTTTTATCAGTTCTCGGTGATCGGAAAAAAACATTCTTCATCTGCAGCGCCACAATCCACGCACTAATGTTTATGATGGCATTGTCCTGCTCATATTTATTTTCTTCACGTTTTCCCTAGGCTGACCTGTACCCATATCATTTTGACATTTAGAAATTACACAAAAATACTCGTACACAAATTATTTATTGTTTATGTCTTTGCACATTTGCGTTTTTCTTATCTTGGGTAGGTACATTCTTTTTTTTCATTAACGCCATCCCTTATTGTGTTTATAGATGAATTTGTTGCCACTTTCATCATTGTTTAAATACTTTCTTTTTCCATTGTTTAACACTATTCGTATTTTTCTTTTGCAGACATCTCCTTTAGAAATAATAGGAAAGACATTGCATACGACTGGAATACTTCCTTCTTTAATTACATTGTTAGGAGCCTGGACCTTGACAACTCTATTCCTGTCTTCAAACCATCTTCTCTCGTCTTCGTGTAGGTTAATTTGTATGCAGCTCTTAACAATATTAAACATTGTTTTTTCTTTGTAGATTTATTCAGATTAAACCAATTATATCCTGTTATTTCTGGAATTTTCCTGGATTTAACCTGCTATTTCTGAAGTTTTTTCTTTACTACATCGTGTCGAATAAAAAATATACCTTTTTACATATTCCTTTTTAAAATTATGCTTAGATATAAGTATCAGATATTTATCGTATTGTTAAGTGTGACCATAGAATGTCTAACAAATAACAATCTTTTATAAACTTATTTATTTCTTACGTCTACTCATGATGAAAGATGTTTTCATGTCGGAAATGTCTAATTTCACCCTTTTCATACAACTTTACGGCATTCAAATGACTAACTCTTTTGACTATACCATCCTTCATCATTACTCTCTCTCTCTGATATTTATTTTTAACACATTATTAAATTTGAATAGTGGTTTACTACTCAATATATTTAATGCCACTCTTACACAATGCATAAAATTTGGTTCGGCCTTTGTATACTGAAATTGCATCTTGTGCTCCTCGTTTCTATAAATATAGAATACATGAATTTTATTTTTGTGTTTATTTTTGTACCTTTCATATAAATTTTGTTTCATTTTCAATTATCATATACCTAACATTATAACATTACGCCGTTGCGGTTATGCAACTCATAATTCATTTATCAATAATTATGCTTACTACTAAAAATTGTTTCCTTATCCTATTACTTAATTATTTATTTATCTTATAATGCCTAACCAATATAGGGGTCACGGCTATATATATAAGTAAGTCATGAGATGCCACACCTCATTTTTTTTTCTATTGTCTTCATGATGTAAAGTTTGGTTGATATGAAATGTCTTTATCTCACACTTTTGTTTTTAAAAGAGTATTTGTAGTGTTCAAAGTTATTAGAATTAATTTTCTGAGTTTAAGGACACATTCTAAAGCGTTCATTAAAAAATACTATTATTGTACCAAAAGCTTGTATAAAATCATTAAATACCATGTCAAAGTCAATATTATGGTTTTGTGTTTTTGTTTTAGCGTCTGCTGTAGGATCTGCCATTATCTTACTTTCATGAATTCATATAGAAATTTGCTTGTGATGTTTGGACATTACTGTCTAGTCTATTGTGTATTGCTCCAGGTATTATTTTGTCGGCATTGTTTAGTAATGCAATAAACCCCGGTTAGTTGCTACAGACGGACCTATCTCCCTTTGATTTGAAAATTGCAATAATTTGTTAAATAACTTTTTTTATTTTCGCTAGTCCTTTCAGTCTCTTGTATAGTAATCTTTTCTATCTATCGTTATTCTCATTCCATTTGCCAGTTATCGGGCATTTCACTATATCAGTTTGAAAATTGCCATTATTTGTTCAAATATCTCGTTTATTTTTATATGCCACTTGAATCTTCTATACAGTAGAAGCTCTAGGCTTTGTGTTAAACATTCCACATTTATCACGCAACTATAGACAATAATTAACGCACCTTCTTTGTACTAGTGTTTCACGAAAACACACACTGCACAGGAATAAAGCACTGAGCAGTAGAAAAGTAGAAGTACAGTAGAATGGAAAGTAGGGCTGAAGTGACTCTCGCATAGCGATTTAATTATGTGAGTGTCATTGTCACCGTTTCGCAGTCATCAGTAAAGGAAAGCGGGTATAAGAGAAAATCCACGTGACCCATTATTTTGTCGCAGCGAAACACACATACAGAGAGGGTACCTATCTGTGTCATTGAGTCTACGTTGTCGCCGTGTGTCGTAAAGTGGCATAACTGAAGTTAGTGGGTGAGCGGAGGGAAAGGATAGGGCACAAACATACACACACACTAACCACTTTCGCCCTCAAATTGAAAAGCGAGGCTGTCCTCTCTGTCTGGCAACGCCATCTGTACATGTAATAATACGTGTAGGTGGAAAGCGAAAGCGACGTACACAAAACAGAAACATCACCGCATTTTAGAAGACACTCGCGCATCTGTCAGGATAATGTGACGTAAAAGTGTTCATTTTCATATACGTATGAGTTATGATGACCAGAAATAACATATATATTGAACGTAAAATTATTCTGAATATAAAATTTTTCTACTCAAATAATTTTGTCACGAAATACGTTGCTACGTATTTTGAATCTACGAGGGTAGAATGATAATTAGTTAGGAGGATAACCACTATTTTTATGTTCATACTTTTTTTCGTACACATGCATTCCTGAAGCTTCAAGATGATTAGATTATTGAAATCTAGGGATTTTTGGAGGACATTTATTCTGTTTTATATCCAATGTTTCGATATATAATTTTGTTCAAAATGTATATTTTATAAAACACGGTATATTTAGTAAATAGAGAATTTTTAACACATTCAATTAAAAGAGAAAAAGGAAATGCATTTTCTGTTAATGCTTTACATATTTGTCCGTATTTTGTGTTTTAATTGAGTACATTGATTGTTTACATTTTTTAATGTGTATAAAATATAAAACAAGATCTTAATTAATACATTTATTTTACTTGTTTACACATATTGCTATAGCTTTGTTTTCAAATTAAAAATAATAATCTTGTACCAGCATAACTTAATCAAACTACGATAATACAAAGCTGCATAATTTATAACGAATGTAGAGATAACGTTGTCATGTAAAAAAAAATTCTTTATTAAATTTATAAATTCAACCTCTATTAACATTCGTATATTTCTTGTAGGTTCTAGCAGTGATATTCCTTTTGTTTTTCCAACAACATTTCTTATTTAAAATTAATAGGAAAACACATTACATTACAAATATAACATATAGATTCAGAATAAATATCGCTCTTTGCTATATTAAAATTTTAACATTGTGTAGTTTCAAAGAAATAATAATTTTCTTATACTATGCTAGATTTCGCTTCCACAAAGACATTCATTCACACGAAGTGTCTTTGAAAATACAAAATTCCGCAGAACAGAAAACACCTTGATAAGACTGTCACCAATCATCATATGCAAATATTTACACGTTGTACATACTACAAATTGGCTATTGTCTATCAAAAATGCTGCTATCTTTACGTATATTAATATATTTGAAATCCCTATAAAATTTTGTATCTAAAAACTTGTTAACAATGCATAGATAACATCGCTAACAAACATTCACTCGTTGTGTCATTGATGCCTTTCTACATTGTTAACAATACTCCCATTATTTATTACATTAGTTTACTTATAACAAAGAAGATAATAATCTCATCCAAAATATTAAATAAATTTTTAAACGCTTTGCTAAAGATGAATATTTTCACATAGCATCTTTAGCATAATTTATTTTAAGTAAAACATACTTATGATGTTCATACATTTCATCAAATTCCTCCTGATATTGGTCTATCATATTGATAATTAAAAAAAATGAAATTAAACTAAATGGCAAAAATTAATTATGAAATGAAAAGTACTTATTGAAAATAAAAAATAACTTAATACATTTACTAAGGATGATTTCTATGCAGTGTATTATACGCCTGCAATCATCAAACAAAATTCGAAGATCGAAGATTGACATTCTTCGTTCGCAGCGCCACAATTTTCGCACTAACGTTGTTCTGCCCAGATTTATTTTCTTGATGTTTTCCCTAAGCTGACCTGTACTCATATTGTTTTGACATCCAGAAATTACACAAAATATACACGCACTCAAATTGTTTATTATTGTTAATGTCTATGCACATTTGCGATTTTCTTATCTTGGTAGGTACATTCTTTTTCATTGGCCATCCTTTATTGTGTTTATAGATGAATTCATTGCTTCTTTCATCATTATTTAAATACATTCTTTTACCACTATTTAACGCTATTCGTATTTTTCTTTTGCAGACGTTTCCTTTAAAATAATAGGAAAAACATTGCATACGACTGAAATACTTTTTTTTTTAATTACATTGTCATGAACACCTTGATAACTTCATCTATATCTTCGAACCATCTTTTCTCGTCTTCATGTAGGTTGATTTGTATGCAGCTGTTAACAATATTAAACATTGTTTTTTCTTTGTAGATTTAATCAAATTAAACCAATTTCAACGTGTTATTTCCAGAATTTTCCTGGATTAAACTGGATTAAACCTACTATTACTGAAGTTTTTGCTTTATTCCATTGCGTCGAATAAAAAAAAATATACCTTTTTACATATTCCTTTTAAAATTATGCGTAGATATAAGTCTCAGGTATTTATCATATTGTTAAGTGTGACCATAGAATGTCAAACAGATAACAATCTTTATAAATTTAAGTCTACTCATGATGAAAGATGTTTTCATGTCGTGAATGTCTAATTTCACCCTTTTCATATAACTTTACGGTATTCAAATGACTAACTCTTTTGACTACACCATCTTTCATCATAACTCTCTCTCTCTCTCTGTTATTTATTTTTAACACGTTATTGAGTTTGAATAGTGGTTTACTGCTCAATATATTTAATGCGACTCTCACACAATGCATAAAATTTGGTTCTGTCTTTGTATATTGAAACTGCATCTTGTGCTCCTCGTTTCTACAAATATAGAATACATGAATTTTATTTTTGGTGTTTATTTTTGTATCTTTATATAGATTTTATTTCAATTTTAATTATCATATACCTTACATTATAATGTTACGCCGTTGCGGTTATGCAACTCATGATACATTTTTCTATAATTACACTTACTACTAAAAATTATTTACTTATTCTATTACATAATTATTTATTTATCTTACAATGCCTGACCAATATAGGGATCACGGCAATATGTACAATGTATCTGCTACTTAAGATCTTCTTTCCCCAGAAAACAAATATATCATTAATAATTCATGTTCAACAGTTTTCCTGTAACATAACAAAATGATAAATTCACATACATATACAATAAGGAAAAAGAAAGAAAGAAAAAAATTTATACATTAATTAAAGAATTATAGTTATTTATGAACCAAGTCAGTAAAGTGATACTTTATCGAACGAGTCTGATTTACGAGCCCAGCGAGTAAAGCGAGCGCGGCGAGTAAAAGACGAGTTCGATAAAGGTAGTTTACTGACGTGGTGCATACAAAATTTTATCGACAACCGTGAAAATTGTTAATTTTAAAAATAAAGATATAATAACTTATGACAGCTTATGACAGTGACAAAAGATTTATGTTTAAAGTCATCACTCATGGCTACGTTGACATATATTATATTGATATTCGAAAAAAAAAGTGCTACTCGCTAAGAGTAAAAGTGTACTTCCGGTCCGAATTTTGAAATTTCATATATACAAAAAATATTGCAAATCCCCCTCTAAATACTTTTATACTCTTGACAAATATATATAGATAGAATGTATAATTTACGACATATTTGCAAAAAAATCGCTATTCGATAAGAGTAAAAGTGTTACTTCCTGTCCGAATTTTGAAATTTTTTTCAATACAAAAGGTATTGAAAACTATGTGATAAATACTTTTATCGCCAACCGTCAGTAAAGTGATGCGTTACCATAGCGTTTTGCGGAGGTAAAGAAACACTTTATCGTACTGTACAATAAAGTACTTTACCTGCCGCTAATATCTGTCAGCGTAGCATGACTGATGACTTTTAAAAATAAATCGTTTGTCACTGTCATAAACTGTCAAAAGTTATTATATCTTTATTTCTTAAATTAACAATTTTAACGGTTGGCGATAAAATTTTGTATGCACCACGTCAGTAAAGTACCTTTACCGAACTCGTCTGTTACTCGCCGCGCTCGCTTCACTCGCTTGGCTCGTAAACCAGACTCGTTCGGTAAAGTATCACTTTACTGACTTGTTACATAAATAACTATTATCGCCAACCGTCAGTAAAGTGATGCGTTACCATAGCGTTTTACGGAGGTAAAGAAACACTTTATCGTACTGTACAATAAAGTACTTTACCTGCCGCTAATATGTGTCAGCGTAGCCATGACTGATGACTTTAAAAATAAATCGTTTGTCACTGTCATAAACTGTCATAAGTTATTATATCTGTATTTCTTAAATTAACAATTTTCACGGTTGGCGATAAAATTTTGTATGCACCACGTCAGTAAAGTACCTTTTTCTATTTCGGTGCTATAAAGTTCACTTTACGACACCTGTTTTGGTTGCATAAAGTGTTACTTTATCGCACGCTAATTTTATTTTTTTGAAGTTGGTCACAAAAAAAAATGGAATCAAATCATATTGAAATGTCAAAATATATGCCTTTAAAGTAACAAACATGTGCAATAGAATTGTACAACGAATAAAAAGCACACATGCTAACATTTTATTTACTAATTAACAATATAAATTGTTAAGCAGACTTGGATGATAAGTTTTCTGATGCTACTATTGACATTTACTTCCCATGTTGAATAGTACAAATGTTATAAAAGTTTGTTTTTTGATCAATAAGTAGAGACTCTGTTGGCGAAAGATTTTGTACATTGTCTTCAGCTATTTTGCGAATCTCTGGGGGCGTAGTACAATTATTTATTTCGTCCTTTTTGTTGATAATTTTAAATAATTTATTGCATAAATCAGTCTGAATTTTAAACATAATTACATATAACACTGCCGATATTCGAATATTTAAAATGTTCTACATAAAAATCAGAGTAACCAACTTCAAAAAAACAAAATTTCTAAAATATTCGAAGAAAATATGTCTCTTATTTTAAGTTTTTTCGAACTTTCAATAACCAAAATAGAAAAAATAGTATAAAATACATGTTTCATAAGACATTTTGCGCACTTGTTCTTTAGAAAACTCGCCTTGCGGCTCGTTTTCTAAACTTGAACGCGTGCGCAAAAATCGTGTCTTATGAAACTTGTATTTTAATATACTATTACCGAACTCGTCTGTTACTCGCCGCGCTCGCTTCACTCGCTTGGCTCGTAAATCAGACTCGTTCGATAAAGTATCACTTTACTGACTTGTTACATAAATAACTATTGTACTCGTAGTGTACCTCCATAGAAACATTAACTACGAGATATTCGCAAAAAACTCATTTTCGATTATAGACCTACTTTCTGTAGGGATTTCGAAAAGCTTTTTTAATAAAATTTTTCTCTCTTATGCTATAAGATTTTATAGATCAAAATGATAAATTATAGTATTTACCGCATTCCCAACTTACTGGTATAATACTGCCTACAATTCCTATGATAAACGAAATTTTTAGTAGAGTCGTTTCACTTTATAGAAATGTCAACCAAATTGCTAATAATTTATAGTTTTATCAAAACAAACTGTTCAATAAAGTTAAACCTTAATTAACAAAGTTTGCATCGGAAAATATTCGAACAGTGGAAATCCATTAGATATCGACACCGATTTCCGGCGATATTTTTCATGGTATGCTCTAGTTTAAACAGAACCGCTCTCGTAATATGCTAATTTCGTTATTTGGCCGGACGACTAAACTCCACCAATCGAAGGGAATTTAGGCGCGTTTCGTGTATTGTGTCAACGATGGTACGGGCACCAGAGTACGCCCAGCGGGCGCTAATCATCCGCTCCAATCGACTCTTTCAAGTATAAAGTGTCTCCGGATTAACCTATGGAACTACACGAATTCGCACTAAATAATACTAAATCGATTTATTTACGTTGCACTCGATGTTGCCGTTCATTTTAAAATCAACGATTGGATTCGATGCTTGTATACTGGAAGTGTGTTTATTCATGTTGGTTATATTGACATGAATGCCAATACAAGAAGGAACAGTTTTTACTTTATTTTCTAATTTTCTATGCGGTATAAATCTTCCCGAGTGTTGTTTTATTTCTTAAAGAGAATATAAATAGACAACATGTATGTATATATGTATACTATACTAATGTCTTCCTAGCTAAGCTCAGACGGTAGAAATTATAATTAAGCATGAAAATAAATAATACTCTCAGGATTGAATTCTTTGGTAAAAGTTATTTTACTATTTATTTCAAAATAATATTTTATTCAAAACAATATAATATATGTTGGGTAAATAATTAACGTAATAATGTAAAACTCTTTTTACATCTAAACAACAATTCCATTTCAAAAATTAACTTCTCCTCCTTAATGAAAATCACCAATTCAAGAATATAAATATGCGACTATTCAGATAATATAAAATAGAATCATTTTTTCACAACAAAGTATAGATTAATTCTATTATTCTCTTTATCTCTTCAAATTTTCTTCATTGATTGATTCTAATGATTATTAAATGATTGTCTTTTAATAATGTTTAAAATTGCACGAAACCTATTTTTTTTTATGACTCGCCCTATATATTTTTGGATTTTCTTGTACTGCTTTAAATTGTCTGTTCAACGGTTTTTTCTTTATCAAAATTGAGCCAATAGTCTTTGGTGGTGCTTGTAGCCAAGAAAATTCTGCATCATTTGGTAAAGTTGCACTCGACAATACCTCAAGAAACTTTGTTTTTTCAAAGCCTACTTCCTGAAATTTTCACATACCAAAAACTATTTTTTTTTAAATGGAACACCCAATATTTTATTGAGGCATTTTGTTCCTTTTTTATTCTCTTTCATTTTTGTTAACAATGTTCTATACCAATCTTTTCTAATTTTTGAGATAATCACTATACGAGCAATTAGCGGTCAATTAAAGAACTACGGGCGCTGTTCTCTGCACCCAAATATTGTTCCAATAAAGGCTAGAATGGGGCTGACTGCCTGAGTCAACTGTTAAAGAAAGTCGGTATACATTTATGTCAAACTTATAAAAGCATCGCTATTAGTTATCATCCAAATGAATTATTCTTATGAAGAGTTAATAGATATGATTGACATTTTGGGTGAATCTGAAAGAAACTCTCCAGACTTTATGCACAGCGATCCCTGGTAGAAGTCAACCAAAACCAGAAACCTTCGAAAATATAAAGTAGACGGTTTGAGTGAACAGAAAGCATTGAATATGAAAGAAAGAGCGGGAAAAGCAATAACTGGTGAGGATAAGACGTTTATGGTACTTGCGAGTGTAGTTGAACACCCCCATACTAGTACTACGAAAATTAGTTGGCAGTTAGATGTAAGTCAAATTTGAGAATCTAGAATAATTAGGAAATACGAAATTCACCCGTAGCATATTCATACACAGGGTTAGATGAAAGAAATTTTCAGAATCGCTTAAATTTTTGTCCATTGGCAGCAGATGAATTATCCTGGCTTTCTCAATTTTTTGTTGTTTACCAACGAAATCTTCTTATTCAAGTGAATACGTTCATCGTCACAATTTCCGTTATTATAACACATAAAATCCCCCACTTTATCACACCTGTAAACTTTCAAAATCGTTGGTCATTAAAACTGTGTGGAGGAATAGTGGGTAGTTACATAATCGGACCTTATTTTTTTTTATGAAAACGTTATCTACGAACGGATTTTCAAAAACACGCTATCTACGAACGGATTCTCAAAACTTTTTGGAGATATTTTCGAATATGTCAGCAAACATAACCTTTATTTTATTTCGATGTTAACCAACAGTGTTAAAAATGAAATACTACTGGGCATTGCCGGAATTAAAAAATTGAAATGCGATGCTCTTCATTCTATAAAATTATTACTTTTGGGATACTTGGATATAACATTTACTTTGTTTGACAGTTGACTAAGGAAGTCGGGCGCCATCCCTGCCTTCCATTGGTTGAACGAATATTTTGGTGCATAGAACAACAGCGCTCGTAGTTCTTTAATTGACCGCTAATTGCTCCTATAGTGATTATCTCAGAAATTACAAAAGATAGGTATAGCACATTGTTAACAAAAATGAAAGGGAATAAAAAAAGGAACAAAATGCCCCAATAAAATACTGGGTGTTCCATTTAAAAAAAATAAGTTTTTGGTATGTGAAAATTTCAGGAAGTAGGCTTTGAAAAAAACAAAGTTTATTGAGGTATTGTCGAGTGCAACTTTACCAAATGATGCAGAATTTTCTTGGCTACAAGTACCACCAAAGTTAATGTTTTTGCTTTTAAAAACAATGTGAAAATGATTGTTTTCTGAACACGTGTTTTGGTCAAATATTTTCAAAAAAAATTAATAACTCAAAAACTATTGGCTCAATTTTGAAAAAGGAAAAACAGTCGAACAGACAATTTAAAGCAGTACAAGAAAATCCAAAAATATATAGGGTGAGTCATTTAAAAGAAATAAGTTTCGTGCACTTCCAGTGAAACCGGAAGTGCGCCAGAGCTTAAAGTATTTTTACAATATGCGCCACAAGCAACCATGGATCTTCCACTAATTGTTTTTTCTTTAAAACACAAAAGAGCAATCGAAGAAGCGGCTACTAATGACTCACCCTGTATATATATATATATAGTTCTTTTCCATTCCGATTTTTTTAATAGAATAGGATAAGCTATTGCAAAATTTACAAATTTTGCTGGATATGCATTTATATATGGTTGCAAGGATCATTACTATTTTCCACTTTTTTCTAAATTTTTGAAATAACTGTAAGGCAACGCAATACACACACAGTCGTTGTTTATTTGTTACTGCCATCATAATATTTTTGAAGAAATAATTTAATAACTCTCTAGATTATAAATGACTGTGATTTTATCCGCCATCATTCTTTCATCATCTAGCATAGAAGATTCAATAATCAATTAAAACAATTATATCGAAAATGATATTTCATGCTTAGATAGTGTATAGCCTACACAAACCGTTAAGCTATTTACTAATTGAAGACCTAAGTGGATAAAGGTGTTAAGCAACATTTTGCTGAAAATTGAGATATTTGCGTGGATGAAGGTGTTAAGTCCATATATACTACAGCATTTACCATTCATGACCATAAAATCAAATTCTACGATTCTAGTAATGGATGTAGGTGTTATGTGCCAAGCTGGCGTCTTCATCTGCAGCGAATGAAGGCGTTAAGTGCACTTAGCACCTACATCTATTTGCATCGTTCGGATTCATGACAGTGCCAAACGCACATAGCGCCTTCATCATCCATTACATTTTTGTCTTGTGATAAGTGTTGGCCTGTCTCTATAGTCCTTAAAGATGTACATCGAATTAAAAAGGGTGCGACGAAACATAGGAGTGCAACATACGAGTATTATGTCACATACGATCGTAAGTCAAGTAGGGTCTGTAACAAGGCCTTCTGTTCATTATACCAGATTGGTAGGAAGAAAGTTGAACACCTTCAAAGACGTTTGAATACTGGTGCTGCAGCTCCTCCACCAGATATGAGAGGACATCATCAAAATAGACCCCATAAAATCAGCAACGACGTATGTCAGTTTGTTAAGGACCACAGTCAACTGTTTCCAAGTGAAGAGTCGCACTATTCCAGACATAAGAATCCGAACAAAAAATATCTTCCACCTCTACTATCAGCTCAAAAAATGCATTCTTTGTATATTGAGATATGTGATCAGGGAAATAAGTCCGCAGAGTTTAAAGTTACACTGTGCAAATATAGACGAATTTTTGAAACTGAATTTAATTTATCATTCGGGCACCCGCGAAGTGATACTTGCAGCATTTGCGATGCAGGGGAAGGAAATGCAGAACACAAACAGAGGTATCACAAAGCCTTTGGACTCCAACGGAATGATAGAAAGAGCGCTGAAAGTGACACAATGTTGGTCTACTTGACTGTTGATTTACAACAAACCATGCCACTCCCATGATTAACTACGTCTAAACCTTTCTACTTACGACAGAGGGGGTTTTATAATCTTGGTATACACACGATCACCAGCAATCAAATTCGAACCAACTTTTTCACCTGGACAGAAGACATTGCAAGCCGTGGAAGCACAGAAGTAGCAAGTTCATTGTTAACATTACTGGAATTTGATGATAGTTTGAGGGAAAGATATCATCTGATAATTTGGTCGGACTCTTGCGCCGGGCAGAATAACATTTTTATCATGTTGTCTATATCAACTTCTCATTCTGAAAGGACACCTTAAAACAGTGGAATACAAGTTTCCCGAAGTGGGTCACTCATATTTAGATTCAGACAGGGATTTTGGAAGGATAGAGAAAGTGCTTCGGAAACATGAAAACTTATACCTTCATCAACAGTACAGAGATATCATAAGTAAGGCCAATAAATAAAACCATGTTACTGATATGGATTAGCATATCCGTGTTTTTAAAGGCTTGCCAAACCAGCTCCAACTGGTTAATAGAACAACAAACACTAATAACGAAAAAGTCAACTTTAGGAACTCGGTAAAATGGATTAAGGTTGAAAAATGTGGATACTATTCTTACAAAGATACCTATGAAGAATCATCACCATTTAAAGAAGTGTGTCTATTGAAACGACACAATGCAGTAGACCCCTCAATTCGTCTCCCTCGAGCTGGAAAGCTGGGTCAACTTTCGGACGAGAAGATTGAGAGTTTATAGGAGCAGATCCCTTTCGTTCTCGTGCACTACAGGTATTTTTATGAGAGTGTTATATCAAAGGAGTTTAACATTTTATAGAAACACAAGAAACTAACACTATTGTTTTACTACTTATGACCTTTATCCATTATTAAAGATCTTTAAAAAGTATATGTTTATAATGAATGAGGTGTTAAGTACAAATAATGTTTTTTTATAATTTTCCTGAAAATATTTTCATGATGTTTTAATGAGGTATGCAGTCTTATTAGCATCCTTAATTGGACTGATCATCTATTGATCTTAAAAATTCAATAATTAAATAATTAAACTAAAATTACTTCGTCACTTTTCAATGCCGTTTTTCTCTGAATCTCATTTTTGCGACTTGCCACCTTCATCCACTTAGGGCTTCAATTGTAAGATCATAGGAAAAGTCCTGTGAATAATTATAGTACAACATATTCATAATGAAAATATGGAAAGTCGTTTGGAATTTTTACTGCTGTTTGCCGTTTTGAAAATCTATTAAAATACAAAAGTTTAAACGTTCATTGGCCTTATCATTTGTTTTCTTTTTATTTATTTCTATATCGTATCGCGTGCGTGATGTTGTTGACACAATTTCTCTTCTGACAAATTGACTATTATTCTCGTCTGAACATGGTTGCATGCACACAGCCAGGAACGATGGAAATTGAATGAAGGTATTAACTAACTAGCAGTCGTTGTATATTTCAAAAAAATATATATTCAGTTAATTTTGTGTAGCAAAAAGTCAAAATTTATATACGCATGTAGTTTTTAGAAAATTTATATGCCCTCTGAGAATAATAGTAAAGGGACTGTACATTATACAAATAGAAATGTTAAATATTCTTTTCAACGAAGTTTTCAACATAGTAAACATTTCTACAAAATTTGCTTACAAAATATATACTGGGTGATTTATTTATTTTCATGTAATATAACTATAGGCATTTGCAAAAGAAAGAGAGTCGATTGAAACCACTGTGAGGAAGGTGAAACTACCGATAGTATTCGGAATCTTGTACGTTCAGATCGTCGGCTGACTATCCAAATGATTGGGGAGAAGTTGAATTTGACACACCACCTTTCATCAGATTTTGGTCAATGAATTGGGAATGAGAAAAATTTGCCCAAAAATGTTTCCAAAAAAACCTTTTGTGGAATTAAAAGAACATCAGGAGCAAAGGTGCCTGGAATCGATTGAAAATTATCTATGTTTTCTGGAACGAGTTACTGCTGGTGTCGAGTTTTGGGTGTTTGGATAGGACCCAGAAACCAGGCTCCAGATCATGGAATAGTACACTTAACCTGTCCAAGGTCAAATAAGCAAGGATGAGAAAATTGAAAATTGAATGCATGCTGATTTACTTTATATTTAACTAAAGAATTGTCCACAAAGAAGTTGTGTCTCAAGAACAAACGATCAGTCCTCACTTTTACAGAGTGATTCTTGAAAAACTGCGAAAAAGATTAATGCTCAATCAATCAATAAACGAGTTTTTTCTACTAAAAACATTCCTAAAGCTCCTCCGCTTCTTTATTTGCCTGATGTGATTCCTTGTGACTTTTTCTTCTTCTCAAGATTGTAGAATCACTTTCCATGAAAAATTTTGACGAAGACAATATTGAATTGTAATTCTACTCGAATAAAAAAAAAAAAATTAAGAAATCAGCAACCATTACTTAATTTACACATCTCTTATGTCATATAAGGTCACTTATGACATTCATCAAGGGCAACATTAGTACATATATGATTAATAATATGATTTAGCCATAAATGAGGTGTAAGCAAAACCACGACTTTCGTATACAGTATATACGAATTCTTTTATTGAAAAACTGCTACAAATCAAGTACATACCACTCTTATCTTCTTAATAAAATATGTTATTTCTGGTCCGAATTTTGAAATTTGTTGTACATAAAAATTATTCCAGTTCTAGCTCTAAATATTTATATACTTTAAATAAATCTTAGTATGTATAATTTGCGATATACATGCAAAGTGGTGCTATTTGATAAGAAGAACAGTGTTACTTCCGGTCCAAATTAAAAAAAAAAACTTTAAAGGAAAATCTTTCAAATCGAGCTTTAAATAGTTTCTTACTTCTAATTATGTCTGCCTAGAAAACATGAGTACGGAATACTCTCAAAAAGCTATTTTCGATGAAAGTAAAAGACCTATTTCCCCTAGGAATTTCGAAATCCTTTTCTTTTTAAATTTTTCTCGAATTCACTTTTGAGTACTTTTGTAATCTTTACCAAATTGTGTAAACTTAATAGTTGACGTGATAGTAGTAAAACTTGAATATTTTGGCTGAAGGTCAACCAAATATTGGAAGACTGGGTTTTTTTGCCGAAGTATACTACAACTTCCGGTCAGCCGATTTCGCTGAAAATCTAATCAGATCCCAAAAGGAATATTATAGGTGTACATGTAATGTTCGCTATTAATAGCTTTAGCCGTTCGGCAGCTATCGTGATCGGAGAGAGAGATTTTTCAAAAACCACTTTCGATGTCAGGGCTCATCAGAACGTGGGCACCTGCAAATATTTTAATATCGAAAATATTCATCACAATACTTTCTTATAGCTGCTACGTATAATAAAGGAAAACAATCAATCTCTTTATAATTATTTAATAATTATACAAAGATTGATTGTTTTTCTAGGTGCTGTACAACTTGAAAACTTTCAGTCAAATTATTGCTATTACCATATAGCAAAGACTGACTCGAGTCATGTTACGAGACGACCTGCAGTTGAACTGTAACCGCACCCGCTCAATCCTTCGGTATCCTCATATTTGATGGCGATATTCTCTAGCGGACGAAAACTAGATTACAGTTCATAACTGCTATTTCCTAGAATGAAGGGTCGGCAGCAACGGCGGCGGACCGGCACAGGAAATTGATTGATTGATATCGCTCGCTAATATAGAAAGCTAATGATTAATTACACACGAACAGAAAGGTGCACTTTATACACTGACGTGATGCTGACGATACGGTACCTAATAAGTGAGTAGGTGCAAAAATATACTATCAGTAATAATACAGTTTTCATATACCCTACTCGCTCGCTTGTTAGAGAATAGCATTGCGCTTCGTTAGATTTCATAACGAATTTTTTTGAATTAATAGACGAACGAATGAACGTTCAAATATTTACTTTTTTAACGATGCAGGACCCGCTGTTATATATAATGTGAATTTCTATATACTATATCTGCATGATATGACACGTACTAATGGCATATGTAGAAGGAGGATTTTTGTTTTTTAATAAAGCCTCAAACTCTATTATTATTTCTTAGGATTAAGCTATGAATGTAAGGGAATATAGTATACCTATAAAATCGAGGAAGATCATCGTCGTGATTTATGTCGCTGCTTTGAAAGTAAATAATCCAGCATCGTTTCCCAATGTTTGCTGCATATCCATGAAAATCTAAGTTGTGATCAACTTAAAAAACTGTCGGTACTGAATTGTACTACGACATATCCATAAACACGTCTTCTTTAAGCAACATTCAGCCCAACTACGTATTGAATATGTAACAGTAACATAACATATGTAATGTTTCGCTAACGATAAAAATAAACGTACTAGGTAACAGGCGATGTTAAATTTCATACTATATATCTGTGAGTAACAGTTTACGTTACCGTTCACATTAGGAATTTGAGTTAACAGAATACATTCGGATGTCATCGGGAAAACTGAAATAGTAGTATACATATTGTATATAGTTAAAAAAGGATAAATTACCAACTCTTTATAGTAAACATATCCTTATTAAACAACAGTATAGGCCAATAAAATTAAGTCGAAAAGATCCGTTTTGAGGAACTAATTTCCAGCAAGCTGGAAATCGTTTTAAAACCTCTATTTGGTCCTAAATGCGTGTATTCTGAGTTTGCACCATCCCAGGTGGTGAGCTTAACTTTTACTAGCCGAAAAACCGCCAAATTTTTGCACCTTTTTTTATTTTTTTGCTTGTAGCTGGAAAACGGTGCGTCGGACGGAAAATGTCATTCTATTCAAAAATGCAGAGGACTAAATTCTGCGTCGACTGACATTTAAAAAATCAAATTCGGTTTAGTGGTATAGCCAAAATCGAATGTTAAAAACGAAAAAAATTTCGTATTTTGGTGCAACCTTACATTATGCGGCTTTCCAAGACCACATATCTTGAAAACAGATACTCCTATGAAAAAATCCATGAAATAAAAGTTGTAGAGAATAAAATTTCACGTTACATAGATACGTTAGTTTTTAAATAGATTCATTTAAAATTCGAAATTTGGCATCAATTCGAAATCGTTTTTTTTTCGACGTTTTGAGTAATTTTATGTCATTTAAGGTAAAAAAAATATCAACATTTTGCACCAAACAGCACTTTCCTATTGCTTTGCAATGTTAAAGGAATATGCATAACCTGCGTAGAAATTCGAGTAGTACAAATAAAAATCGATATTAAGTTTATCAAAGTTCTGTATTACCATTAAATCGTTAATAAGTATTATTATTATTATTATTATTATTATTATTATTAATTTCCTAATAACTAAATTAATCATAGCTAGTTTAGGTGCAATGAAGTAACAAAAACAATTAAAGTTTATTGATGAAAATTTGAATATAAAGATGATATAAATCGATAGGTATGCAGCACAAAATGTAGCAGCATTCATGTTCGCATGTTGATGGTCCTTCATCTGAGAAGCTCGGACGGCGCGGTTGTATATCAAGGTCCTCTTTCTCGGGATTATCTTCAACGGGACTATCTGAAGCGTTGCACCAAGTCCTACGAGCAGTGGGGACAGGAAGGACCGCGGTCTCGCAGCATTAATTATTGCGTGAGCAATAGCACAGGTTTTCGGGGTTTACAATTGACCCTACAAGTACCTTAAGGGTTTCTGGAATGTCATTCTCAACGTCCTTCAAAAATTCGTCTACTTTGGGGTAAGTATCAAGGCGATAAATCACTGACCTAATATCCTCGCGGATAATGGCAGCGGCGGCTTTCACTATGCGAAGTCGCTCTTCTTTTTCGTCGACATTCCTCGACTCATACCAAGACTGTGTTAAAATTTTGTAACCTGTATTTCGAAAGCATATTACAGGTGGCTTATTTTTACCCCTTCCGCTAGTGATAATAATGTCGTCTTCATACTTTGTTTTCAGCTTTTTCATCAGGGATTTATGAGTTGGGACAAAGCCTTCGAAGTCTTCCAAAATTTCGGACAACGTGAATTGACATTGGTCTTCATTTTCCTCCATGTATTTGCAAATATAGTTAAATGCTAGAGACACATCTTCATCTTCAGGTCGGCCAACTAACAATCCAGTTTTTGCATCTTTTTTCAGGAACTTGATACTGCAGGAGCGGTGGTACCTGGCCTCTACCGCAACCAGATCATTTTCAAGACGAATCCTTTCAAGTACCTCTTCATCCTGCCACCATTCAGCTGTAGTCAAGAGGGAACTTTTAAACTCAATTGTTGACACATACTGCACGGTAACTCGCCTGTTCAGAGGCTTCTTGCTTTCTTTAGCCACAAATTCCTGTGATGCGTCTTCCCCACATATGACACATCTCTTCTTAAAATCGAAAGTCGGGAGCCTCTCTCTACGTCTCTTGGGGTTTTCTTCGTCACATCTGTCTCCTTTGAATATATTTTCCTGCATCTTTCGTGAATCACAACTAAAGCAAGACCTTGAAGTTGAAGGTGCTTCTCATCCTTCCTTGCTATACTTCTTTTTATCAATGTTTCTATTCCTATTTCTTTTACTGTAGTTGAGGCCTCATCATGTAATGGTTTATCACAAATTAAACACTTCGGGTCATTCATGTCTGTCACTTTCTTTCAAGTATAATCAACTTTTCACTCGCACCAATCTGAAAGTAAAAAACAATTGTTTAAAAATTGACTAAATTAAGAAACTGAGGCAGTTATATTACGTAGAATATTATTCTCTACAACTTTTATTCCACGTGTTTTTTCAATAGTAGTATCTGTTTTCAAGATACGTGGTCTTGGAAAGCCGCATAATGTAAGGTTGCACCAAAATACGAAATTTTTTTCGTTTTTAACATTCGATTTTGGCTATACCACAAAACCGAATTTGATTTTTTAAATGTCAGTCGACACAGAATTTAGTCCTCTGTATTTTTAAATAGAATGACATTTTCCGTCCAACGCACCGTTTTCCAGCTACAAGCAAAAAAATAAAAAAAAGGTGCAAAAATTTGGCGGTTTTTCGGCTACTAACAGTTAAGCTCACCACCTGGGATGGTGCAAACTCAGATTACACGCATTTAGGACCAAATAGAGGTTTTAAAATGATTTCCAGCTTGCTGGAAATTAATTCCTCAAAATATATTAATTTGATTGGCCTAGTAGTGCTAGCTTATAGAGAATTTTTCTATCCTTTATTTTCTTAGTTTTAAAATGAATTCTAAGCTTCTAAAACGTTTGAAACGAACCACAAATGCCCAATATGAGGAGCTATTGCAATTTTTAGAGCAGAACAAAGTTTTAATTTACGGAAAAACTGAACCGCAAGAAGCAGGAAACGTTATGGGACAACTTCGCAAAATATATAAATCCTATGGGTTTAGAACCTATAAAAACAGGCGAACAATGGAAAAAAGTAAGTACATTATTATAATTTTATTACAAAGCGAATAATGAGCCGTGCAAAATAATCAAATTGAAATTTTATCATATTTGATTAAATGTTGGTTATGTATTTCGATTTAGAAACCTACTTTTTAAAACCCCAAAAAGCATTTACCCATATATAAATTACCGCTACAAACACAGGATACTCAACAACTGAATTTTCATGTAATTTGAATAATCATACCATTACTAAACTACAAAATTTATTGTTTAACTTATTGACATATCAAAACTATAAACATTTTGTTTAATAGATGTTTGTGGAATGGAAAAGTAATGTCAAAAGAAAAAGCAGAGAATCAAAAATCGAAAGAGATCGCACTGGTGGCGGTGGTAATCCAACCAAGAAATTAACCGATCTGGAAGAGAGGCTTCTCAATTTAATTTCAAATATACATTTAGGACTAGAAGAATTACCAGATCATCTAGGCTCTGCTAACCAACAAGTGGTAGTAGAATAAAATAGCAATATAGGTTGTGATAGTAACATTTCAAATGAAAGCCCAACAGAAGAAGTGGAAGAAATTCCAAAGTTGATTGACAATATTAGCGAAGCGGATAGAAATTCCAGAGTCGATTTACAATATTAGCGCAGACGAAATAATGATTGAGCCAACTGATGAATTGCTTGGTTCCCAAGACACGATTTCTAAAGAAATAAAAACAAATCCACTAACTACTAACAATATAAAGAGCAAACAGTGCTCAGGAAAAAGATACACAAGTAGCTTTTTAAAATCGGCTGCGAATTCATACAACGCAGCGCAGCGCAAGATATGCGATACAACAGCACAGTAAAAAAAATGCAGAATCAGTAACTTATCTTGCTGAAGCCATCAACAATTACGCCGAGGTTTACAGGGAGCATTTGGAAATAGAAAATCTGAGAGTAGAAACTGAAGCTATAAAGGCACGAGCACAATTAATGAAAGCCAAGACGGAAATTATGAAGATGGAAGAGAGTTTATTCGAACAGCACTAGACTACCTACTTTATAAACACATAAGAATTTGTTCCTTATTTTTTTGTTATATATCTTAAGCAATATTTTTTTTTTTAGTTACATAGCTTTTTGTTATATGTAAATACATTACAAATATTAAAGTTAATTGACTGCGCTAAAAAAATATGTTACAATAATTTTTATAATGTTGAAGATGGAAAGAAATATTTCGAAACGTCACGTCTCACAAATGAAATTATCTTGAAATTGTAATATACCGACGTCTATTATTTATTCAACCGTATCCCCTAGAAAAGGAAAATATACATTTGTGTTTGAAGGAGTAAAACGCAGTGTTTTATAATAAATGTTTTTATTTATTTCGTTGTTGCATTATAATTTATTTAGTAAGTTAGTAATAATTATAATCACAGGATTACGTAATTCGATAGAAATATTGTATAAAATAATTTGCGAGTAAAATTTCTCACCTTTGGTGTAAATTCTGAATGTCATGCATTAGAAATAAATTATTTAAACCATCAAGCGCATTGGTTAACTTCTTAACGACACCCTCATACCACTTGTTACAATTCGACCGTTAAGGAAAGATAAACGGAGGATGATAAATATTTACGTTAAACAATATTTAACTGTTACACGATACATGGTACGAATTTAGGACGTTAGCCTAACAGCCATGTTAAAATCTCATTCACGAGTATTTTTCCTTAACATACATGATACATAGTTGGCCTGATTATCTCTTAAACTAAACTTTAAACGATATTGAAAATTTAAACCCATGACCTACTTGAACATAGTACCATTTTTTTCACAATCAAATATTGACGGACAAGTCTCACCTTCTGTCAAATGATTCCTGTATAGTTGATTTACCATACGACTCCATCTTGCACATCCCTGTGCTATAGGAATTGTTTCAAATATACCTAATGTGTTTTAGTTTTTGGATTATACGTCTTTGGCTCACTAGTTGTCTCAAAGTGTATGCAAACCAGTTCCACTTCTTTCTTATGATTATTATCCTTCTTAACTTTATTTTTAGTTTCTACCATATATTTTTACTTGATGTAAAATCCTGTGCACCCGCTCAAATAATATCCCACAAGCCTTAGCTATATCTATGACAGTAAATCGACGATCTTTCATCACAGTTTGATGCAATAAATCCACCATTTCGTCAGTTGTTGCAGTTTTCCGACGCTCGGAACGTTTCTCGTCTAGAATGCTCGTACGACTACGTTTGTACTCGGCTACCCAATCGTTGTTAATGAAGAGGAGGCTTCACCGTATACAAAGTCTAACTCATCTTTATTTCCTGAGTCTTTTTCTCTTTCAAATCAAAAAATTCTATCACTGCGCGAAACTGAAGTTTGTTCATTGTTGAACGACAATGTGAATTGACAACTTTAGAAGCGTGCCATATAGACAAAATAATGCTCAGGAATGACTTGCAATTTTTACAGCATGTCGAGGTCATCTATCGGACGGCGAAAGAATTTTTTTTTTGGAATTACTTTATGTCGGTAAAGTCGGAAACATGCAATTTTAGATTTAAGTGTAACCTAATGTTTGAAAATAACAGAAACAATAAAGTTGAATACTGTGCAAGTGAAATTATCTTAAATAAAATATGTTTGATATTTTAATTAACATAGAAGTGGAAGAATAATATTGATGTTAAGTTGTTTTGTTTTCTTTGTTATTACAGTGCAACTGTTTACTGGGATTTAGAGCTGCAGTGGCACACTCAGAAATAGTTTCTCCCTACAACTACAATATTTTGGATTTAAGATACTATTACTCAATAGAAGTGCATCCGGTATACTACATGTATACGGTATGTCCGTAGTAACTCTTCTGGTTGTTCTCTATTCACATTGGCAAATGTTTTCTCAATGTCGACAAAATTATTGTTTTTGATGGATATTTACCATTGTGTGCAAACAAGGTCCACTCATGATGTCCATTTATGAAATCCTTTCTGATTTGCTGTTTCCGTTTTTATAGAGTTGTATGGGGTAATATATCATCTTACGATGTTTCGATGATATTACACCAGCGTTGTATTACTTTGTGTTATCTCTATTCTTTGGTAACTTAAGCAATTTAAGTTTAGTGATACTCCTGGTCCATACTAGCATGCTTGCTTTATTTAATAATTATATTTCAAATTTAGTTTATATAACTTATAACCATAACCATTAAGTTTGAGAGGATTTTAATTGAATTTAATTCTTGCATCTGATGGCAAACCCTGTGCAAGAACAAGATTAAATTAAAATCGTTTGATTCTCTCAATATTTTTTTGCTTATTATTATTGCAGTTCTTCTTTGGTCTATATGACTTGGTTCTTCTTCTGATTTGTGTTACATAAATTATATTGTTAGTGCGATTATTTTTCCTCTGATATACCGGTTCCTTCGCTGTATATTAGCAGTGCGTAGAAACAAATAAAGAATTTTGAGCGGGACGTAAAATCCCTACCACCCACACTTAAGGCTTAAATTGAATACGAGCCTGGTAAACAGTTATAAGCATAAATTTTAAATCAAAAAGTCAGTTTATAGGAGAAGAAGCAAGAAAATGTAAAATATAATGAAATAATTATGCAAAATTGTGAGGAAATAAATTCCTGCGAAACTTAAATATTGAGATATTGTTGTTGCGAACAGTAGCACTATTTGACGCTGATAAATTGTTATGTCAAATGCGGCATGTTCATGAGCTCGCCACCCACGGGTTGTGAGGCCGTATATATTTGTTAATTGATCGGCGACAGTTAGTTGGATTAAAAGCCACAAACTCACAAAACTTCGTATATTTGTCGAAGATAGCTCAGCAAATCAAAATGATAAATGTTTAACATAAATTTTTAATTATTAAAATAAACACGTATCACACTAATAATATTGTAGAATGAAGTTACGCATTAAAAACTGTATTGTTGAATTGGTTTTACAGAATATGCGGAGCCCTTGTTAGCGTGTGCTTAGAGGTATCTTAAGGAACTGATTTCAAATATGAATTTTTCTTACAAGCAGAGTTCGCATGATATCTAACCGAGGTTTCTAAGAAGTAAAACAAAATTACAATTTCTTGCTAACCCATGTCATATACACTATAGAAAACAAATATTGATTTATTGCCGCAAAGGGATGAGTAAACTAAAATACATAAAATCACAGTTGAACTATCTTTAAATATTTCTAAATGCTTAAAAGATTTATTAGGCTAGGTCAGGTGAACCCTTCGTTTCGATGAGTACCATAAAGTATTAAAATAAGATACTACAAAGAAAAAGTTGAATGCATATTGGGAACAATTTACAATGTCTAACAAATAGCAGATGTGGTACATGAAATTCAAGCAAGGCTCCGGTTCCAAGATTATTGTAAATATTATATACAGAGTGTACAAAAACAAAAAGTGAATTAAAAGTTTGCTCGGGAGTAAACAGATATAATGATACCAAATTTATAAATTTTGTACCTCTGTAGGACATTGAGAATGTGTGAATAACTGTTTTAAATTAAATTTCACTTTATTTCACCTCAACTTTTACTCGAATCTTCTGCACAACTTGTTAGATATCGAAATTTTACTAGAACGAAATAAAATACTAGCAAATACACTCAATATATTTACTTACTGGATCCTATTAATGTGAGTAAATTATGTTTGTAAATCGACTGTTCTCAGTATATCTTTGTCAAACAGGGAAAACAGTAAATCTTCAATGAATCTTAGAGACTGAGTAAATCCCCCCAGACAATTTTAGTTTTGCTTTTTACAGTAGCAGCAGTCGGAACGTCCGAAACGATTGCAAACCGCTGGAAGGGAGGCGACCACGTTTAACGGGAAAGGGACTGCTTGAGTAGGGTGACGCGGGGCGAAAAGGTGGAAGTGATTAATGACCTTTCCCTATGACGTACCGCCGCTTCACTGAGAGACTTTACAACTTATATAATGCGACGGAATTACTCTGGAAAAACTACCGATAAAGGAAATCTATGAAGCCACAAAAACTATAAATTCTCTCCTCGAATGAAATATACGGGAGCTAAGAATTTCTTTCTTTCATATCTGCACCCTTCCCTCTCTTTCGCCTTTTATGTTTAGTTTCGAATGTAATTCCGAAGTACGCCTATATTTCATGTTCGTATGACGAAGTTTGTTTTTGTTTCTTACTACTAAAGTAAAAACTTTATTTCATAGGTTTCAAAAGTATGTGTTTGTTTGTATTTTCAACTGATGTTGACCAAACACATACTAGAACTAAATGTCTGCTTTTCGGGGCATGGGTGAAATTTATTTTCCAAAGTATTTTCGACGCTTTTCTTTTTCACTTCTCTTTATGTAGCTGACTTGTAATTTTTCCAGCTAGATTTTTCAAAGGTCTCGGGAATGTATTTTAGTTAATCTAACATGACGTTTTATAGCAACAGTGTCCAAAATATATAATAATAGTCTTCCCTCTTATGTGAAGAAGACTATATTGTATTTTAGAGAATCTTAGTACAACTAAATTGTATTTACTTAGAGCCCCGTGTGCTTCCAGCACTTTGTTCACTCTTCTAGGCATAGACGAAATAAGATTTTGTTAATCGTTTTCACCACAAACATTTTATTATCAACTTTTAGCAATCTACAATTGCTAGCCGGAGATCATTGGCGTTTTGAGGCGAGGAAATTCTTTGATAATTTTTTTTAACTTAGGCTGATTGTTAGAAAACGAACTTTTGTAATTTTAATTCTGTACTAACCCTTACCCGCGGCTTCACCCGCAATCTACGCTATTATAAAACTGTAATTATCTGTTTGTTATATCTCGAGATAAAATATGGGACAGATTTTAAGTATAATTATAAGCTTTCATCACAAAAACTTTTATCAAAATCGGTCCAGTGCAATATTACGTGTTATTACCATCTTTGATATACATAGTATTTAATGCTGTCAATTCGAAGCATTTCTGAGTGGACATAACGCGTTGTATTGCACGAATTCTCTATGTTGGCCCCTTACTTGCTATATACTGATGACATCATAATTTCTCTTCTTTTGGGTAGATGTCTTTCTTTGAAGACAGGAACACTGTTGTTCACTGATAACTGAAGCTTTAACTTTGAATTAGCGTCAACACAACTGATACACCTTTAGTCACCAATTTGACATTAATCTATGGAGATGTCAACACTACCATATTTACCGCATTTTTTCTCTTGCTTGCATTTTTTAGCTGTGTGACCAAAACCGCTGCACTTACAGTATCGCAAAACAGTAAAGTAGTAAAATATTTTCCACATATTCCAACCAATAATAAATTTTCCCTTATTTAGGATTCTTTGGTATGTTACAGAATCTGTTTTAGGTATCCTTATATATCTCGTTTCTATTTCTTGAAGTTTTCACATTAAATGCAAGATTATGATGAGAAATAAATAAAGTTTGCTTGATAATGCATGATTTAAGTAATTTCATTGGTATATTGTCAGTATCAGTAATTTTTATACAAATGTGCTATAGCTGAAGAACCTTCTGTGTTTGTATTTCCTTTCTGCGGCTTCTTCAAGTTGCGAAGTTCCCTCTTTGTTTTATGTTTTATTATTATTAATAATAATAATAATAGTATATTTTTTGTAATAAAATTTACAATAATCGTCAATATATAATAAAACATTCAAATAATAGGTCAAATAATACTTCAATTATTTATCAATGATTTGTTCAACATAATGAAATTCAAAAGAAAACAAATCATAAAATAATTACATCAAATATTCTAAATTATATCCCAATTTACATTAAAATTTCTCTTGTTATTTATCAACGATAATTAAAGCTGAAACTCAAAAATTCTTCTGGGGTGTAAAAGGCCTCTCTCATAAGAATTTTCTTAACAGACTGGTAAAACTTCCTTTCGTTGAGGCTTCTTATGGATTCCGGCAGATGGTTGTAGAATCTAATGCCGTAGCAATTTGTTCCTGTTTTGGCTCTCTCCAGGTTCTGCGTTGGTAGCACCATGTTGTTCTGGTTTCTTGTTGGGTAGGTATGGATATCAGAGTGCCTCTGGAAGTTGTTTTGGGATCCATGGACGTAAAGAAGACAGGAGAGTATATATATTGAGGGTAAGGTTAATATTTGGTGTTGTTTAAAAATATCTCTACAGCTGTCTCTGTATCCAGCCCCGGTCAGCGCTCTTACTGCTTCTTTCTGCTGTAAGAATATCTTCAAGGCCGCCCCAGACGAACCCCACACCAGTATCCCATATGACGCTCTGGCGTGGAAGTGAGCATAATACACAGTTCTTGCAGCATGGTAATTCGATACCTGCTTGGTTCTTCGTATTAGATATATGGCTGATGCTAAACGATTGTGCAATACTTGTACATGGGAATCCCATTTAAGGTTGTTGTTTATTTCAATTCCCAGGAATATTAGTTAATCTTTAATATTCTGTTTCGATTTTTGTCTCACAATAACTTCTTTGGCTGTATCAGAATAAAGTTTTACATTTGACTCAGAGGGAACACTAACTTTATTTTAAAGTTAAATCATTTTTAAAATTCTCTAACTGCGTGGAATGGGTTGTTTGAATTTATTGAATTGTTGTTGATTGAAATATGAGTTTCAAACTGCTAATGTACTGGTTACAAAACCGGTTTATGTTTTTAATTGTTTTAGTTGCTTGATATTCTGTGTTTAAAATATTTCCGCATTTCCAATGATAACTATTTTTGGTATAAATCTACGCTTAATTACAATAGTTTACCTTATGTCAAAAAAAGTTGTATATTGCGTTTATGGTTTGTTGAAACGCCTGGTCGTATATCAGGCGTTTTAAGATGATTGTGTGCTACCTTTTAAAACTTATACGTATACGAATTTATGTATTTATTTTTTCTATTATTAGAAACCAGTGCGTGTCTAAACTCACGACTTGTAAAATACATATGTGTATCAATAAATGACTTTCATGCGCAGTTCATTTATATTTTAGGTACAATTGGAATGGGATCTTTGAGCCGTACCTTCGTCTGATCAATTAGTCACCGCAGATACTCGCTTTGTTCTGTAGGCGTTTTCCTTCATGAGCTTTCGACCCTTCATGAATAATTTATTGAATTCAAAATCTTGCAGCCATAACAATGTTGTTAAATTGCAGTGGTAATTGTGTCGACAGCGTGCAAACTTTCCATATTCTCTGGGATATTTTCCTTGAAATTTTAAAATTGTTCGTTCCAATTATTTGATTAAACACGTTTATATTTGTTTTGTTTACAAATTTTACAGTAATCATTTATATTTGCATAATTTCATATCTAGAAAACTTGGAGAAAGTACAATGAGAGAAAAATTAAAAGAATGCTTCTACTGTTGTCAGGACATTATGAAACGCTTGAAATTTTATATTTCATATCTTAAACTAAATAATATTTTCAAATAAATGCTTTTTGGGAATGATGTCTTTATTCATAAGAATTAATTTTTTTTAGTAATAAATTGTCTCAAACGTGTTCAGTTTCCTGTAAAATCTACTTTATTGCAATCATGTTTATATACAAATTCATCGATAATATAATAAACGTTCTACATCTAGTTTATGCGGAGTATACATACACGCTGGTTCTAAATAAGATTGTCAGTTATACTGCAATTACAGCCAAATGCAACGATTTTGCATTGTAAATCTACATTAAATAGTCGGTTTGAAGCTGGTCATCTATGTAAGAACTGATGTGATATTATCATTTAGGTATCTTAGGAAAAAAAAAAGAAATGGGCGTGCTTAAGACCACACGGCAGAAGTGAAAACTTCATCAAGGCGAGATTAGTAATAGGAAGTACAACTTTTTTTTCGTTCTATATTCATTTATATTTACATTTTCCATTTTACATTTTCGATCTATATTACATTTAAAAAATATATATTTATTATTATTGTGTGTACATTATTCTAGTACATTTCGCTCGGTCTGATCAAGTTTTCACTTCAAAAATTCATACGTACGCATGTATATATACAAATATGATAATTCTCATACTAGTACCCGCGCTGGTCTAATGGTAACGTGCCGGCCTTACAACAGGGCGGCTCGGGATCGCATCTGCACGCGGACAAGAATTTTTCACAAAATAAAAATACAATATTACGCGTACTTATTCTAAATTTAACTTTAATTGAAATTAAATACCGCTAGTTAGTGTTATAATACAAAGCCAAGCGCGACTCGAGCCGACTTTACCCGAACGAGCGTAACATTCCGAGCGTGACGCCTCAGTCTCTTTCAGTGCCCAACAATCAATACATCAACGCGCCCATAGAAGTTTTCACTTTAATAACGTGAAGTATAATAATATTGTCTTTTCATCGATTTTGAGCACACTTTTGATTCTACCCAGAAGAGAATTTTGACCATCGTGCGACAAAGAGAAGTCGGACATAATCTGTTACATACAAGCATTTTAACAACACACTTAATATTGTGTCAGCAAATAACCAAATATCTGGAGAGTTACAATCCCCATGAACATAAGGCTTGTTTATCACAATAATTACCAATGAATATACAGTCTAAGAAAATATGATGTGATGTTAGAAATCGTCTAATATTATTATATTAAATAATTTGTACCTTTGATTTGGCAATAAGAATGAATTTAGAAAGGGATTTCCAGGCTATGTATTTGGAATAGAGATATTAAGAAATATCAAATTATCATTAGCAAAACAGAGGAACACATGGAATTTTGGCTTCGGAAGTTGATACTTGAACAAGCTAATATGTAAAGAGTACCATCTACGAATCGATAAGGTACTTTGGTTATTAATATTTGTATGTACCTAGATCAATCACAAGAATATAAAATAATGTTCGTCCTAAGAGTGACACCTGTGGAACTTCCTTGCGAATGCGCCTAGTAGAGGAGAAAACCTTGTAGACTATTTCTACTCCCAATAAAAAATACGGATTGTTTCCTTCTATTTAAATATGATACGAAAACATTTAAGCGTCAGTACAAACTCATTATATCCCTACTAGTTTATTTAACTGAACTTCATGATTGATGTTGCCAAAGGCTTTCGACAGGTAATAGAAAACCACTACTGCCTTATTAGTACCATCCAAATATGCTTAGACAAGTTTTCCAAATTCATAGAACATCAACTCTGTACTTTTACTCGTAAGAAAGCTAAGTAATTGGGAATTAACTTATATTTTTCTAAGAATACAATTATCGGATTATTTCCTGATTTGGAAAAACAAGGAGAACTTCAAATCAACATATCCACTCTACAATATAGAAGAAGAAGAATTATGCATGAATATATCTAACTAAATTCCTCTTGTATTGACCACACTTACATGGAGGTTGACACCATTCATGCCGCTATTGAACGAGCCAAGAAGAAGACAATAATGTATATAGAAGTTCCGCATGATTGGACTAATTTTATTAACACATCTGTGTATAGAAAAAAACCTATGAGCATGATTGGGATGTCTCAAAATGAGTTTATAAATTATGCGACTTTCCTTAAATCTTCTCTAGTCCATAAAAAAAAACATGATAAAGGAAGCGCAATCCCATGGCTCAAAATTAAGTGGATGAAATTTCAGCAAGATCAAGAACTTCAGTTTTCTTATAAAGCAGACTTCAGCGATGGGGAATTTAAAAAAGTTGATTTAGGAAGAGGATCGTTAAGAACTCGACAAAACCACAGTGATTTTGAATTGAAACCTCTGCACGATCAACCATTACCGACAGCTGATTTAAACAGTATAATAATTTACGAGACCTCTTGCCTTATGTCAGTGATTACAATAAGCCATTTTATCATATCTTCAACGTTCGTCTACTATAAATCCTGAAGATTTAACTGCTTCAGACAATGAATTTTAAAGTTTTGTTAATTGTAAAAATGTCTGGAATGTTCCGAAACTTTTTTTAAGGTCTATAATAATATAGAACTAAGTTTCGTTTATTTTTTCTACTAAATTTTATAATTAGTTCAAATAAATTTTAAAGTAGTAAATAGAGACAGTTTTGTAATTTTTTTAGTTATTCTTTTACCCCACTTCATAAAAAAGCTAAAAAAGTGGATACTATTTCCCATAACAATAATGAATAAAAGGCCCAATCTCCATCTAAATCATAAAATTTCTTTCTTTTTAATCAACAACATAATTTTAAAAAAATATTCATTATTTTGAAGTGTTTTGTCGGTATTAATTACTTGAAAATAATTATTCATTCACACACTTAAAATTATAGTCATATTGCTTTTAAATGTTGCGCAATTAATATCTCAGAACACTGTAAATGGAGATTTTAATACTCAGGTCCAGATTTGTTTAACTTAGTAGTTGACGAAATATTGGCAAAATTAGATTTTTCCCCCTAAGTAAACTACTGCTTTCGGGCTACCGATTTTACTGAAAATCTAATCATATTTTAAGAGGGAGATTATACTTATTCGCAAATACAAAATTTGGAATTGACCTCTATCGTGGTCACACACACACTGACACACGCACAGAATTTTTTTTAAAAAACACTATCAGGGGACTTCAAAACGTGGACATCTGCAAAAATCCCGAGGTCGAAAATTTTCATCTTCACAATACTTCCTCATGCTATGTATGAGAAGTAAAAACAGGAATAAAGACTTCACTTTACGTATTTTTGTGCTTTATAATTGTTATTTGTGTTTGTATTGTCTTAAGAAAATGAATATTGTTCTTTACCATTTAAAATTTCGTTTTTTGTGTTTCTGATCTTTTTATATTTGTTATATTGTATGCATGTATGAACTGACACTGTGAATGTTTCCATGTGAAGCTTTATAATAAATAAATATTATTATTATTATTTAAGAAATTTTAAAACTCTGCAGCTTTAATTACTTCATGGGTTCGAAAGAATTTGTATAGTTTGTTCAGAGCCCTTGTTAGCATGTTTTCTACAAACGATAGTATTTGTCTAATCATTTCAATTGAAATTGGTGATTTTGTTAGTAAAATTTTCAATCCCTAATAGTGTATGTTTTCTAGACGCATCTTCAGTGCTGATAATGACTAAGCATACTATTGCTAATAAATATTTTCATTTATATTTGTAAATACCTCAATTCTATCTTTTTTTTTAATTTGCGATTTACTAAGTGTGTCCTCCATGCCAGTACCAGAGGATCTTGTAAAATCGTAATTATATACCTAGAAAATATTTTACTATTTTGTATTCTTTAATAGAACGATGTTCCGTAAGAATTCTATTCTCTATTGTAAAGCTAGTTTCAAATTAACTTTGCTTACTGGTTAAAATTAATGGTTTTCGTCAAACAACTGACTTGGCTTTAAGAAGAGATGTTCGGATTTATTTATTACTACAAGGACCCGAATATATTACAAAAATAATATACAAATACCGCAAAACAAAATGCTGAAGTTTCCTTTTGTGCAAGCAACCTGAAATGAAATTGCTGAAATGATTAATCGCTGCAATATATAGCTCTGAGGAACCGTTTCAGTCATTGTGACAAATAATAGCAGTCCTGTAGTGTAATTGCAGACAGAACAGCCCTATCATCTCCACCATTTAGAAACTCTATGTAAGGTGTTTATGGCATTTTAAAGTGTTCAGGGCTACGTAACATGATCGTGCTATACTGAAATTATTTAATTTCAATTTTTCGCACGTCAAATTCAGTTCTGTGTAAGATGACGGATTACCTTCTAGATCTGCAACAGAAAGCTGAAAAAACATACCAGTTCTCGTTTCAGTGAGTAAAATTGCGTTATCTAAATGCTAACTGGCTTATTTCACATCTATAACGAGAAAGGATCTCCGGTAATACCCTTTTGTTTATGGAACAAATACGATTTCTGTGTGTACTAATACTTAGTGGGCTTTGAATGCATCTAAAACAGAAAATGTATATTTTCAAAAATGAAATGAAATAATTAAATTATTTTTTCTGCAATATATTATTACTTTTCAAAAGTTAATCGTTCGGTCAGTTAGTGTATAATATAGGTACTGTATCAACTATGAAAAAAATTACAAAAACAAACAAATTGGCTAAAAGAAACGTAATTATCCTGAAAGTAATGGCGTAGTTAGCGAATATCGAGAATAAAACAACTGGATAACCGACATACAAGAGCAAATCAAATATAAATTAGCGTTTTCTTAAAACGATTTATTTGACCAAAAATATCTTCCTACAAATTACTCCTCTAGATAGTCTTGCAAATGCATTTTGTCCTACATTTATGCAGATTGTTCATTCCGTTATCGTACAAAGAACATGCTCAACCAGTTACCCATGAACATCCACATGATCATTAAACTCAAAGCGCTCGCCTTTCATTACTTCTTTTGGCGGCCCAAACAAATGTAAATTGCGTTGCGATTAGTCAGGGAGGTATGATAAATGCTCAAGGGTTTCCCACTTTTACTAATTTTCTTTGAAGGAGTAGCATCTCGCTGATGGAACAGTCGCGTCTCTTGCGTCGATACACGAGCCTCAGTTGATCAAGGATGTCACACTAGTATGCTGCATTGATGGTCCAACGATTGCTGAAAAAATCAACCAGCAATACCCCTCTCCAGTCCCAGAAAACCGTTGCTAAGATATTCTCCGCAGACAGGCGAATATTGATTTCGCGGAGATGGTTTCAGGGCCCTGCTTAAGCTCATTGTACCATTTTCACTCTAGCCCATGAAAGTGTATCTTCCCTGAACTGGGCCTCTAGTTTTTCTGAAATTTATAAACCGGCGGAAATATGGAGCATAATATCATAGCAAATACAAAAAGAAAAATGAGGTGTCACGACTTTCTTATACGTATGAGCGTTTCAAATTATAGAATTTTAAGAATTTTTTTTTCAAAAATTATTTAAAATCCTATTCTAAGTACATACTTCTATTCTCTTAATAAATCTCTATAGAATACATACTTTGCAAGATATTATCAAAAAAGTGCTACTCGCTAAAAGTAAAAGTGCCACTTCCGGTCCGAATTTTGAAATTTCATGTATATAAAAAATATTGAAAATTCAACTCTAAATACTTTTGTGCTCTTGATAAATTTATATATAATGCATAATTTACGACATATTTGCAAAAAATCGCTATTCGATAAGAGTAAAAGTGGTACTTCCGGTTCGAATTTTGAAATTTTTTTTATACAAAAGATATTGAAAATTATGTTTTAAATACTTTTATACCCGTAACGTACTTGTCTAAAAAGCATGACTTGCGAAATATTCGCAAAAAACTGATTCTCAATAAGAGTAAAACACCTACTTCCGGTAGGAATTTCGGAAAACTTTTTAGATAAAATTATTCTCAATTTTAATTTCAAGTATATATTAATTCTTTATAAATTTGTTTAAACTTAGTAGTTGACGAAATATTGGCAAAATTTGAATTTTTCACTGAAGTAAACTGCTACTTCCGGTCTACCGATTTTATTGAAAAACTAATCAGACCTCAAGAGGGGGATTATACACGATTATACAAAATTTTGAATTGACATCTACAGCGGTTTGACCGCTATCGTGGTCACACACAGACACACAGACACACAGACAGACAGACAGACAGACAGACATTTTTTAAAAACCACTTTTTCGGTATCAGGGGACTTCAAAACGTGAACATCTGCAAAAATCTCGAGGTCGAAAATTTTCATCATCACAATACTTCCTTATACTACGTATAAGAAAGTAAAACTAATAAAACTTTCGATAAAGACAAGAACAGTTTCAAAAAAACTTGAATAAAATTAATTTAATTTAATAATTATTTCACAAATATTGGGGAAAAACTTGCAGAAGAAACACTAGTCACCACAAAAACTAGTAAAAATAACGGAATTCAAATGTAAGCACCACTGAGGCGTCAGCAGTAATATAAGAATTTAATATTAATGTAGCGGAGAGATATTTCAACAAATATGTTTAAACAAAATAAAAGCCCATTAATAGAGATATTTCTCAAAATAATCAGCAAAATTATAGAAGATGAAAATCATCCTGAAACTTGAAAGTGGACTGTAATTCCAAGAAAAAGAAGCTAGACAAACTGACTCCAGATAACTACAGGTCTAGATCCCTACTATCCACCTTGACCAAAATATTAGGGAAATGTTATAGGTTCAGAAACAAATTTCAGAGCATCTTAAAGATAACGACATAGTAAACAAGAATCAGTCAGTATGTGCTTCAAATAGCATCTGGAATAACAGCAGCAACTATTACTGGTATATTATTCAGTGGTACAGTCTACATTAATTTATAAGATTCTAGTGTGTAAGGTGCAGGAAATAAAATTAAGTTCTAGTTTTGCAAAAGCTGGTGTTGGGTTGATATTTGATATGAGGCCTAGAATCCTGTGTTAATACTTCATTAGAAACAGAACAGCACTATACATATATCTATCACTGTATAAAGTATTCTGTAGGTCATATTCAGACTGATTACGTGGGTAATATACATAGTTATGCAACCAGACACGATGGAGATACCATAAGGCTAGATAACAATCGAACAGCTGTTTTTGATAGGTGTCCGATTTATTCTGCAAGGAAGTTTATAAATAACCTGCCTTTGACCGTAGAATGTGTGACTAATAATGGACGATTTGTTTGGCTGGTAAAGGAACATCTTGTTAATTAGTGCTATACTCAGTGAGAATTTGAAGAATGAATACTGTTATTGCAATATAAAGAAAAAACAAAGTTAATTGAAACAATGGAACTATTGGGTATAACAGGGAAGAAATCAATTTTATAGAAACCTACCATTACACGGAACCACGAAAAAGAGTACTAAATGGAATCAAAAGCAATGAGAAACATATTAAGTGTGGCATTCTGCAAGGTGGCAACTTAGCACCAATATTGTATATTTATATGCGTATATTATAAAAATATACGCATATGTTCCAGTAATATATCATTAGGAATTTAAAATTCATGCTGCAATAATTTAACAACAGGAATAATAACAGATCAATATAAAACATCAACAACCAAAGAACACCATAATCGTCGACGGCAGTATTCGTGTATACCTAAACCATTAGACTTTTGATCAATAAAAAAACATATTAAAAAATACATGTTTGAAATGTCTTGTGTCCTTCTTTGGAATAGCAAAACCTTGCTTCGATCAGTTAAGCTTTTAAACAAATAGTTTAAAAACTTAATACCATCAAACCCGTTAACACTATTGGTACAAACTTGTTTCATATAAAATGCTTTGGTAATGCATGGGATGTCAAAGGTAAAAAATGGACAAATTAAAATTAATTTTTTTAGGAGCACTAAGCTTTCAAATTATATGTAATTTTTCATCGGATAATTACCACTAAGGAACAGAAAATAATGAAACTATTGGGCAATGAAGAGTTAAATTTCTGGAACAAAATTACTTATTTACCACTTAATGGGGGGAAAAATAATAAACAATATTAACATACTTACTCTGGTATGGCGAGTGAGAACTTTCGAATTAGCAATTCTAAAGAATGAACAAGACCATAGGCTCAGCTAAATACAAGATTACATATAGAGTTAATGATGACTTATTATAAAACAGAAACATAAATTGAAAATAAGTACTAATATAATAAATTTGCTTTCCATGTATGAACAGTAAATTGTAACAAGCAACTAGAAATTTCTCTTGAATGATTACACTAACCTTTATCAATTAATTATAGAGTTAAATTATTGTTATGTTTATGGGAATTATTATATACATATTAGCAAAGAAACTTCTAGAAACGATTTCAATTCTGCACAAAAATAAAAAATATCTAGGAATTATATTCAACTTCTGATTTAAACACAGGATATTATTCTTTGAATTTGACACCTACATATTTTTATAAGACTTATTGCAATGGATATAACGAACTGTAATCTAGCCTAAATATAATAGCTTCGTCTATGATGTATATACAGGGTGTAACAAAATAAGTGTAAAACATTTCAGGGGGTGATTCCTTAGCGAAAAAGAGATAGGGTCTTTCATATAAAAAAACTTCAATGGAGCATCCCTTGTTAAGATACAGCCCCATAAAGGGGGTACATAAAATTTGTTTTACAATTTTTCTCACAAACACTAAAAATGTAATTTATTTCCAATGTAACTTTTTGTCTGATTATTTGTTTACCATTTAAAAATCTATTTCCAATACCTTGTTTCATTCGAAACAAAAAATGTCTCTTGAATTTTTTGCCCAAAAGTAATCAGTTCGCAGCAAAAAATTACTTTACGTACAGAGATACATCGTCATAAATGCGAACTGGATTTATATTGTTATTTTGTAGTTACTACCTGCATCAAAATACATATGATTAAAGATGAATAAACAAAACTAATTTATTAATAACAAAACATAAAACATGTAGAAATCATAGTAAATGTTCAATATGTCCACCTTCAGTCATTACACATGCGTCTAGACGTCGGCGCATTGAGCCACGTATTCGGTCAAATATTCCTGGATTCTCTCTAATTACCCTGCACGCATCGATGATGCGGTTTCTTAAGTCCTCTACATCGCGAACAGGAGTAGGACAAACCAAAGTCTGTAAATGGCCCCAAGTAGAGAAATCGAGAGGATTGAATTCCGGGGATCGAGCGGGCCAATTCTGTGGTCCTCCTCGACCTATCCAATGATTTGGATATGTTTGGGTTAAATGCTGACGTGCTGCTTGACTAAAATGGGCGGAAGCCCCATCATGCATAAAAAACATATCCCTTCTGACGCCCAAAGGAACTTCCTCCAGCAGTACTGGATGCACTTCTCTTAAAAATTGAGTGTATGCCTCACCATTTAATCGAGGAGGTAGAAAATGCGGGCCAATTAAATAAGCCCCAATAACTCCGAGCCACACGTTAAGAGAAAAGTGTTCTTGATGGTTAGCTTGTACAATAGCGTGAGGGTTTTCATCAGCCCATATGTGGTTATTATGAAAATTAATTATCTTGTCCCGAGAAAAAGTACATTCGTCTGTGAATTCGATCGTCTTCAGAAAGTCAGGATTTCTTCTAATCATTTCCAGCATCCAATTGGAAAATTCAAGACGGTTCGGAAAATCTCACTGTAACAGTGCCTGTACTCGTTGCAGATGGTAAGGGTATAAGAGTTGTTCCTTTAAAATTCGAAATACCGTCATATGATCAACATTTAACTCGAAAGCAATCTTTCTAGTACTGCTAGTAGGTTGTTCTTCAACCAAATTAAGTACTGCTTCTTCAAGATGTGTTGTTCTAACTTCTCGATGGCGACCACAATCCTGCGTTCTTTTGTCGAATGAACCATATTCTCGTAATCGTTGATGAAGTCGGGCAAATATTCTATGCGAAGGAAGCTGCCGTTGAGGATACATTTCAGCATATCTTCTAGAAGCTTCTAACCCATTCCCCTGCGACAGACCGTAAACGTAATGCATATCAGCCATTTCCTCATTTGTGTATGCCATTTTAATAACAAGTGAATTATTAAACTAACAAATTACGAACAAAACAACGACACACAATTAAGTATTAATTCAATTTCAAAAATTTACAAACTGACAGCGTGATACCACTACTAGCGGCCTACTAAATAAATTAGTTTTACATTTTCGTTTTATGACGATGTATCTCTGTAGTTGTTCGTAAAATAATTTTTTGCTGCGAACTGATTACCTTGGGCAAAAAATTCAAGAGACATTTTTTGTTTGGAATGAAACAAGCTATTGGGAATAAATTTTTAAATGGTAAACAAATAATCAGACAAAAAGTTACATTGGAAATAAATTACATTTTTAGTGTTTGTGAGAAAAATTGTAAAACAAATTTTATGTACCCCCTTTATGGGGCTGTATCTTAACAAGGGATGCTCCATTGAAGTTTTTTTATATAAAAGACCCTATCTCTTTTTCGCTAAGGAAACGTCCCCTGAAATGTTTTACACTTATTTTGTTACACCCTGTATATGGGAAAATGTTATAGGTTCTTGTTGTTCATCAGGAGGTACGTACGTTTCAATATAATATGATTCTTCCTTAAAACCTCAACTATATTACTAACGTTTTCAGCAGGAACTGGGCAAGCCCTACATATTTTGTACTAATTTTTCAGTATATAGATATCGCAAATTGCGCAAAAATTTGGTATCTTGAATAGACTCGTTAGTCTATTCAAGATATCGAATGTCTATTTTTTTTTGTTCGCCGTAACGCAGCTGAAATAGAAATGTTTAACTTACTAAAATTATTCAGTGTTTATTGTCTGCATTTTACATATTTATAAATTGTTTACTATTTTTGATTTAACTGGAAATCTCCAACAACAGTTTTACAAGGTTAATATAGATATACACTATTACATTTCTTTAATCCCTGTGTGTTTTACTTATAGAAAACGAAATCGAGTGTTTTTATGCTATAGGACAGGACTTATTAATTTTCGAGTACATAATCGTAGATAGGAAGTGAAGTGCATCTCCTCCACTTGATTAGATTTGCTTCTTTTCTTTTAATAATTTCATCCTCTTTATAAATATTACATAAATAGTTTAGCTCGTAAATCTCGAGCTTTCGGGGGATGCTTCATATTTCTCGGCGCACTTTTTGCCCCCAAAAAAAAGGAAAATCACATTAAAGGCAGCCAGAGCTCAGCCCACTCTTCTCAGTTGCTGCGCGCACATTCATCCGTCCCTTCTGCAACATCTATAGCTCTCTTTGGCCATGACTTTTATCCCGCTGAGATGTTTATGGGACACTAATGTAATATGTGACAAAAAATATGAGGGAAAATTGGCATCAATTTCTTTAAAAACATTTCCACCAGACAGCGTGCGCCTGAGAAAGACGACGACTGTGTCGTTCTGTGAAAACATGTGCTGCTCGTTTTCGGAAAAGCTTTTTTTCCCTATTTTTCCTTCATTCTGCCCGTCCCGTCATGAGTGAGTTGCTGGAAGAGTCGCAATATCTTTAAGGACCGTGTCGTGTACGTATACATTTCTCAAGGCAACGTTCCGTCAAATTTTATTAGGCGAATCAAATAGTTGCGTATTTATGAATATTAGGGAGCAGTTTCGAATTTTTTTGCTACTTCATGTGAACCCTAATTGTAATAAAATGTTGTCTATCAATGTTATAAAATGTATTTTGTATTTCCCGTATATTTCAAGAATGTAAAATTGAATTTAGTACTTTAGTACGCGTTTTCTGATGGTTATAAATATTTTTTTATTTATACACGGTTGCTCATTAATGCGTCAAAGTCCAATATAGGCGTTATTAAATAGCACTGAAGAAATTTATTTTATAAAAAGTGGCACAGTAACAAAAAACACACATTTTGAAAATAATTTGAATTATACAGGGTGATGCGCTAAAATGGCACACATTGCTACCCTCTTGTATTTAAATTATAAATGGCCAAGGCCCTAAACAGATTCGGTACCCAAATTCCAAGAAGGTAGTAAGTCAGACACCACCACGGTAATTAACCTTCTATTTAAATTTAGGAAGACGCTTGTCTATTAAATATTCACCAACTTATGACGCTCAAGTCTTACCTCTTACTTCCCAGGGGTCGATGTTAAATATGGGAGTCAGCACCGCCTCCAGCTACAGTCAGAATTAGGGCGAGTTCGAACACAGTACTAAATCGAAGGTTACGTTGTCAGGGCGCCTATCCGTAAAAATATGCTGATCCCAACAGATATTCAGACCCCGGACCAGATCCAATGTAAAACTCCCCAGGTGATAAGAAAATAAGACCAACACACACACTCATTCAAACTTAACATACGGTTTATTGAAAACTATAAATTGGAACAAACAGTTCGTTTCATATATCGAACACAAAACCGGCTATTACTAACTAATCTTGTCCAACAAGATATTCAAAGGCACAAAACAATGAAATATGCGTCACAAAAGCGCAACTCAGTTGCCAGTAATAAACTTCTGAAGGAATGAATAAAATCTTAAATGGTCACCCAAGGTGATCCACAACTTAAAATTATCAATGACGTACAATTACAAAATTTAAGAAATTCAAAATGGAGAACACATGAAACAACCTTAAAGTTAAAATAATTAACCGACAATATTCTTACCAAAAGCATACAGTTATAAGGCAACTTGCCGAAAGTCCCTCCAAAGTCGAACAGTTTGATCGTGATTTGCAACACGTCAACACCAAAATAAACCACTCTGTATACCAGAGGCAACCGACAATCTATTCGACATTAGAGTGCAGACTCTAAGTTATATGGTATCATCCAAAATTTGTTCAAGTTCTAAATGCAAAAATAAAAAGGCTACGTAACGTCTCCAAAAATGACAAAGTAACCTCCAAACTGGGGTCACTGTTATTAATACACTACGTTAATTTAATAAATTCAAATTATAAAGGCTCACATGCCACAAGAAGTTAATTTAAGAAATTACGATGACTTATTTGATTAGCTAGGCCGGAACATTGAAATTTACTGTACGAAGTACTCGAAATTGACATAAATTTTACCAAAACTGTTTGGCCAATAATTCCCACGTTATGGGTAATATCAGGAAAATTACACAGTCATAGTACCTTAAGGAAAACCATATCCACAGCTGCCATACACGATACCTTCTACGGATCCACACGTTACAAGAAAACTGCCTCACATATCTTCGGCTAACGACATCTCAGGAAAAATTAGCGTAGGAAGGCTACAGTATTTCATTAATCTGCACCTCAATTATGTCTTCACCGCAGGATACAGCAATTAATTCCCTTGGAACCGTAAAATTACCATGGGCACGTGGTTCTTAAAACTTAATCCAACAAAAGTGCTCAAATGAAGGTCTATGCCATGCACTAACAGCTATATTTAAATATAAAAACAACACAAATTAAGATCGATTAGACACGTGGAAATTATACTTACAGCAGCTAACAATTCTTAAGTCACGACAACAATATCCCCAACAGGATTATAAGTATAACGCCAATTCCATATTAAACCTCAAGAAATATTATACTATCCGCTTTTTACTAGCGATTAAACACGATATACTTAACAACCAAACATTTCTCAAGATGGTGACTAAAAAGATTGCATCTGCTATGTGAGGTCTTAATGCTTCTTCTACGACAGTTAACGTTCAAGAGAAGGAATCCACTTGTCAACCAGCGATCCTAAGCGTTATCAACACACTCGGACTAAAGCCCACGAGATCTAAACTGATATTTCACACACACGACATAAACGCACATCCAAATGACAATAGAAAAGTGGAAAATAATTATAATTAATTTGTTACATAACTCTAAGCCCAAAAAGAAACTCCAAAACTACCCAATCTCTTAGATAAAACATCGTACGCCATCTACCCGCCAGCACATGTATACGTTACACACATGAGATAAGGCAGACCGCTCGGCAGTAGGGATCTTATGAAATTCTTCACTAGATGGCCGAAGGAGTCGATAACATTGATTTAAGAGAAGGAAGATTCATTTAATCCGAAATAAATTACGTATTCAACGATAAAACTAAAATTCTCAATTCAGAGATAAAATACAACAATATAATTGTAACAACATTCGATTTTTTTTTTATGAAACACCCTGTATATCTTTTGTTTTTCCTTATCTACTTTAATTTGTGTTTTCATCGATATCTGGGGTTTTGGTTTTGGATGACGCATTGTTGAGTTATTAATGAAAATTATAAAAAAAAAATGGTCGCGACAATGTTTACCATAATAATTCTATGTGGTAGTATTACGATTATCTAAGACAAAATTATTTAGTAAGTATGCAGCCAATGGATGTGTTAAACCTACAAAATACTCAAACATTCATTTTATTATACAGGGTGTTTGTTATAATGCAATCAATTTGGTTATCGTCAAAGAGCGCTAATGATTTTTTTCTAATGGAACACCCCGTATATTATTAAATTTTTGGAATGATGCGTTAATTGCGCTTAATTTTTGTTAATAATGTCCTATACCCAAACCCAATAATTTCGGAGTTATTTTTAATTTTTCATTACAAACCGCTAAATTATTTGTTTTCGGTTCGATTTAGTGTTCTGGGTACACGATTTGACAAACAAAAACAAATAAACGACTAAAAATATCAAACTGTAATTTTGTTAGAAGCAATATTTATAATAAATTTTCAAAGTGACCCCCCAGTTTGAATAGAACACATTTGCAGCCTTGACAGAAAGGAGCTATTTACGTGTTGCAACTTCTCAATGGAAACTGTTTAAAAAGCACGTATTATACGTTGCCTCATATCATCTGCTGTAGTTGGAGGTGTCTGGTATACAATATTTTTTATGTACCCCCATAGAAAAAAATCAAGTTAGGTCAAATCTGGCGATCTAGGTGGCTAACTAATGGGACCACCGCGGCCGATCCATCTACTTTCGAATTCTTGATTCAAATAGTGTAGGACATTTAGTGCAAAATATGCTGGAGCACCGTCGTGCTAAAGCCACATAGTTTCTCTTAGAACTGGAGGAACGTTTTGCAGAAGCTGTGGCAAGTCAATATTGCAAGAAAGTCAAATATTGCGCACCATTTAAATGTCCGTGAAAGAAATGTGGTCCAATTATTAAGTTGCCCATAATACCAGCCCAAACATTTATAGTCCATTGCCTCTGCTTATCAATCGCTCTTAATATTCTTGGGTTGTCTATTGCATAATGATGAAGATTATGACGGTTTGGGCTACCACTCTGAGTAAAGGTCGATTCGTCAGTAAATAATACCTTTTGGAAGAAGTTAGGTGTTTTCTTTCAATTTTTAATCCCCATTCGCCAAACGTCCTTCTTGTCTCTAAATCAGGCCCCAACAGTTCTTGATGAAAGGAAATACTGTAGTGCTGATATTTTTTTTTTAAATCTTGCTAACAGTAGATCGTGGTATATTAGTTTCTGTTGATATTTTGGTCGAATTAGTAGAGGGCTCCTCAATTACTGATAACAAGACTTTCAATTTATCTTCGCCACTTGTCTTCTTTGTCCTTTCAAGCTTTCCATAACTCACATTTCCTGTTCTAATGAATCTTTCATTAAGTCTTTCCAAACTTGTAACTGAAAGTTGTCTTCTGTCAGGATATCTTTGCGCATAAATTCGCTTGGTTAATAGACAATTCTTTTGCGCAGATCCCATAATGAAAATCATGTCAACGAGTTCGTTCCTTTCAAACTGCATATTGACATAACAAAAAGCCGTAATAATAATATGTGGCAAACAACAAATATACAAGAAAAGTACGTACTCCCTAGCTATTTGATGGAAGAGAATTTATATCCATTACCGGTCGTACCATCTCAACAAAGCTACATTCGTCGATTACTTTACGGACTTGACAAACTTTATTAACTCTGCAATTGTCACGAAGCTGTATAATCTTCTGATCGCAGATTTTGCTGTATGGCAGCTTTCAACTCTTTGATTGGTTCCTCATGGACTTCTTTTGTTATTGTATAGTGCCTTTTATTATGTATTCCATAAATAAGACTCATTCTATATCCCAAAGCAACGTATCCATCAGCTTTTCTGACGAATATTTTGTTCTTATATTTTTTGGCGGTGGAACTTTTATGGATCTTTTGCATAGGCTATTGATTTGTTGACAAATTTCAGACAGACACCTGTCATCAGGTTTTATATTTTATGAAAAAATCACTAATTCTTCTTCCCGAATGACTTGCTAAAATGTTTTTGTTTGTCATTAAGCAATTTTGGAATCCAACCTGCAGAACCCTTACTTCACTGACAATCATTGACACTCTGTTCTTTGATCTTCTGAGACCAATACTTAAACATTATGTTAGTTTATGCTTGAAGCGGATTTCCGCAATTGAATCCCTCCACTAACGAAAACGTTTGTTTATCGTAAAATATGACTTTGCATATTTTTCATAATTGACTCCATTCACTTCCCTAGTCAAGAATTTGTTTGCATTTCTAGGTTTAAGGTGATTTTATTTTGATCAGCTAAAGATATACAAAAACAACTAATACTCTTTCCAAGTTAACCAACCTTTATGAGTAAATGTTAAAGCAACTGGACAGCGCATTTAATAGAAATTATGAAGCGAGGTCTACCTACCATGCACTTATGCATTTTGCTTATTATCATCATTCTTAGAACAAAAATTTTCGAACATGCGACAACATCTTTATGCTAATTTGTAAATTTAAGCTGTATTTAAAGCCCCGAAATTAATTATACTCATTTGTATATTTGTATTAACTGCGTTGGTTTAATATCATTTGCAATCTGTTATTAATTACTACAAATTGACAATGCAAGCTCTAGTGGCAGTGAAAATGATTTGAGTAGGAAAAACAATTTCGGGTTCAACAGTTTGCAGAAACAGTTGTCACTCGATATGAAGACATAATTTAAAAGTCAGTAATAGCATACTTACCTTCAGTAGTGATTGCTCTTATGTGTACCTAATAATGTTCTAAGAATTTTACCATTTTCGTAGGTTTGACGCCTTTACTACATCATCCCAAATTTTTGACAAGCGGTAACGTTGTGATGTATAAACGTCATTCTAGAATCTTGCGGTAATCTTAGAAAACACACTTAAAATAGCTTAAAAGAATAGGTAAAAACAAGGTTGGACGGGTTAGTCTATTTTGTTTTACTGCTATAATTTTAATATTGTAGTATTTATATTGTTTTTTTGAAGTTTATAAAAAAACATGACCTGTTTTATCATGTTCCTTTTGTTAAAAATTTAGAAAACATTCTTCTTGAATTTATTATTCTACTACGAGATGGTGTTGTTTAAGGGAAGTTAAAAGAATCAATTTCGACATTGAAAATAGAAATTTTGTTTGGCTATGATAGAGCACAATGATAGCGAGATCCAGTTGGCCATGCAGGCGTAAACCTAAGACTGAATAAATTCCGTACGGGTTGTATTTGAACCCATTCAATTATATTATAATTTAGTTGTGAACATTTGAAATATAAACTTTGTATAAAATTTGAACCTCAGAATGAGTACTTAAATAAAGTAATATTATAGTCCTACTTTTAGTGTATGTATAGTGATTTCCTGGCATTAGAAGTATTTTTTCTTACATTTCCAGGATCTTCAACCTCTTCACATACTTTCGTTTCTTCAAAATACCGTAAGTTTGTAATTTTATGAGTACTTTTTTTTTTAATATTTAGCTATTTGTCATTTCTTAAATGTCAGTCATTTGACATTTGAAAAGTTCATTAATTTAAATTAAAACCATTTATAATTGAAATAATTAATGATAGTTTTCACAGTCCTAATCAAATAAATAGTACAAATTTGATATAATATGTTTTTAAATAGAGCCGACCAAGAAATTCTCATTCATATCTTCAAAGTTAACTGGAAACAAACAAACAATTTCAAATATGCTATCATAAAACATAAATATTTTATGCCTCATAAGATAATATCTTAAGTTTTAAAATAAAACTGAAAGACATCCGAACATGCTTAGTTTTGAATAAGAGAATGCTGATACAATATTATGCTTTAATATACAATATTATGGTTTAATAATTTTTGTGTTTAAAGGACTCAGTGGTGGAACTCGTGTTGTTATAGTAGTTAACTACTATGGTTATTGAAAGCTTTATTGTAGAATTGCAACATTAAGGCTGATGGAAGTTTGCATTTCATCTTTATATTGAAAAGTTGTAAGACAGAGGTAGTAATTTAAGATCTCATAATGTTGTATTTATAACAAAATGATTAAATATATATTTTATCCCGATTACAAAGCCATACAAGCTTATATTTTAATCAGGAGAGGTCCAATTCAATCAAGAATGTAAAAAATGTCCAATGGTGGAGAGCTTTCTGTTCACTTGAAAAACTGAATTCCACCTAGTAATTGTGATATTTTTTTTAATTAAATATATATATTACATACTGAAATAGTCGATATCCTATTATAGATCTATCATGAAATAAATTTAGTAAGTAATACCAAATTGCAGTTGTAAGATGTTTAACTTCATTTTATGAATTTCATTAATATTTAACATAAATCTAGATTCAAATATTAAACTTGCTATATTATTGTCAAAAGGTGTGCAATATTAAAAAGAGGTTTTTATGTATGAGTACTAAAAAGTAAAAGAAATTTTATTTGGTATCCCAATATAAAAGTACAGCTCACAGATTGGGAGCTGACCGGTGAGATGCCCTTCCCACAGGATGCGTAGTGAATTCTTATAATATTAGGATAAGCAACAGATGTTATCATTTCCTTTTTCCGAATACTTTCTCTGTCTCACACTAACCTATAAGAATCCGCCCAGCGGTCAGGACTCGGTCTGTCTACTGTAAACTCATGCTAAAACAAGGAAAGCAAATATATATGTATACACGAATGTATGGAAATAAACAATAGAGAATGTATATTTTAGTTTTGCTTAAAATATCCGCTGTAGACATTACTAAATTGGAAATAATCGACCGTTTTACATTTTTCTATCATAATCAAGCTCATGCCAGAAATTTGATATACATTTACGTTCTGTTTTTTGCATAATATTTTAACAAACACAAGTAATTTGTGGTATTTATATTTTGGATTTCTTTCACCAAAATACACTATTGTTAGAAATATAACACTTGCTCATCAGAGTTGTCACTTTTGCCAATAATACACAAACGCAATTGTTGAGCGCAACATGTTTTGATACAAATCATTTAAACTTTCTTGCATATAATTCAGTTTTAGCCACTACATTCACTCGTATTCAATTTCTTTATCGCCTTAAAATAATAAAATTCTATTAAAATACGTATTTTAGATTATGAATCATACAGGGTGAGTCATCGCCCTGGGGAAGGCAGATTGTGACTTTATGAGAAAATATATTTTATTTATTTTTATTTTATATATGCTTGAGGGAATAATAGTTAGTCATTATTGCGAGCTGGTATACACTACTTTATCTACGATTAACTGAAGATTACTAAAAAAAAGGAATAATGGTAACGTTATGGCTCATTATTCCCCGGCCGCATTTCATTATTCCCTCTGGGTATTATGAGTCCTATTATTAACCAATAGTGATTAATATAATACCTACTTTATGGTTTAGTCGTCGATAAAAGTATTTAGAACTTAATTTCTAATATCTTTTGTATAAAAAATTTTTCAAAATTCTGACCGGAAGTAACATTTTTACTCTTATCGCATAGTGATTTTTTGCAAATATCTCACAAAGTATGCATTCTGTAGAGATTTATTTAGAGACTAGACGTACTTAGAATAGGATTTTGAATAATTTTTGTATAAGAGAATTTTCAAAATTCGGACCTAAAGTAACACAGTTACTCACAGGCGTATTTTTTAGGAGGATAAAAGTATTTAAAGCTTAATTTAGAACAACTTTGCATAATTTGAAAGCTATATATGTATAAGAAAGTCGTGTGGTGCCTACACCTCATTTTTTCCTATGATAGCCACTTTTTAAGAATACCTTTTAAATTTACTTTGTATTATACAGAATATTTCATAACTTGTGGCTAACCAAAGGTTTAAATGGAACACTCTGTATATTATTACATTTTTGAATTCCCAGTATAATTCTTATATATAAGTCAAAAAGTTATGATAATATAAAAATATTCCTATGTTAACTATTTCGTTACTATGGAAAGTAGCTTCATCCGTAAATAACACATCATCCAAAAGAATTATCTGTGCATTAAATTTACTATTGGCAGAAAACTTTTCTAGCTTTAAAATAATGGGTGGCAGCTCGATATTTAAATGTATTCATTACGAATGACATTTATTTTATTTTAAGGTCCTTGGAACGATGGTATAACTAATATCCAGCAAACGACTTACTTTACTAGTACTGACTTGTGGATTTTATGTTGTTGCCATGAATTCGTAATTGAATTTCATCATTTATCACATATTTAGTTTTCGTGGTTTTGAATAAGAAATACTACGCGTACTAACGAAAGCATTCATTACTCTTCTAAATGCATCTGTAAACTCCTTGGGATAATAAATAATATCTTTGACATTCCTCCAATACAAAAATACCTTATTCAGATAAAAAACGTATAGTGGGCAAAATTATATCAAAAAATAACAATAGCTCAGTAGGGGTCACGTTTAACCTTTAGCCAACTGAGTGTTCTTCCCCGACGTAAAGTGCGAAGTGGGGTAACTCAGTGACCCCTGTTTGAAAACTACTTAATCAATATAGTAAGCTGATATATATAATTCTAAGGTTGATTAAAAGTTAATTCATAAACTTGAACATATATATTTGAAGCATAAAAACATATTAACTTATAAAAAACTCAAAAAACATTATTCTGCATTGGCGCAATTTTCATAGCAAGTATAATTTTTTTCAATTCGTCGGTGTCTTGAGCATATGAATTTTTGACATCTTGAACATCTTAGAGTACTTTTTTTTGTCATCTTTTCGTGTGCAGAAGTAACACCTACCTCTCTTTCTATCGGTAGGTAATGATGCGAGTGGCAGAATTTCTTCATTTTTGCACACTCCACAGGCAGCCAGAGCTCGAATGACGGGCTTTTGTAAGTTCTGATTGGTTTCAAGTCTTCTTTGCATATTAGGCAATGCTAAGGATTTTCCTAAATCCAGCAGGTACTGTCGCCGGGCCCTCATTTTTCCACGATTCCAATGTGGATATTGGTGAATCCAAATTATAAAACTATTTAGAGATGCGATGTCAAGCATATTCATAAATAACCTCAAAGGCCATCTGGATGTCCTCCTAGAGCATGTATACTCTCTCGTTAGTTTGTCAGCATTGTCTACTGCTCCCTTTGTTGCATTATAATCTAAAATCATACGTTGTTTCTTTTGTTCTTCATCACTTACTTCGTCATGTAAATGTTGGGTTGAAAGAACATGAACCATTTTATCCTTCTTTGGCATATAAGACACCATAGCTATTCTTTTATCATAATAAACAAAGCGAGATGAAAATTCGTCACGTCCTGTGGTTGAACATAGTTCAGAAGGTGTGTCCGGCTTGTTCTTTCGAACAGTTCCCAGGAGAGTAATTTGTTTTGTTAGAAGAAATTCAGCCAATTCCACAGATGTAAAAAAATTATCTCTTGTGACGCCTCTGCCAGAATTATATATTGGCTTCAAAAGACCACACATTACACGCATTCCTTGGTTTTTCTCAGGTTTATTACCTTCAAGTTTACCAGTATAAACTTGAAGATTATGAATATAAGAAGTCTTGACATCGACAGAAATCCAGATTTTTATGCCATACTTAGCTGGTTTAGACTTTATATATTGTCTGAACTGGCATTTTCCTCTGAAAGCCACCAACTGCTCATCAACGGTAATATGTTCGTACGGACTAAATGATTCTTGACAATTTGTAACAAACATATCCCATAACTCTCGAATAGCAGCTAGCTTGTCAAGTTTTCTTCGCTCTTGGCGAGTATTTTTGTCATCAAATCTGATAAAACGATAAATTTGAATAAATCTATCTCTTGACATTCCAGCTGTAAATATTGGTCTTCTGTAGGTTTCACCTGTTGACCATAGTTCTGAAATAGACTCTTTTCTGCAATGGAGAGCCCCACCCGTTATAAAAAGTCCAATAAAAGCTAAAATTTCGATCTTGTCCACAGGTTGCCAAACTTTAATTTTATCAGGATGAGTATTATTCCAAATGGTGACAACCCGTTCGGCTTCCTCACTTGTATGGATGACTATACCATCCAGGATATTGTCAGTGAGAAATAATTTGAAGCAATCAACGATTGAAGTCACATTTTGTGCACAGGTGGTAGGACCAGGCTTAGCTTTTACTATATTGTGTTGCAGCCCTCGACTAGATTTTGGTGGAACTGCGTTCCACGGTTTACCTGCAAATAATTACTTCTTGCCCAACTCTGCAAAAAAAGATGTGATTTTTTATTTACCTGATTTGGACATATAAGTTGTAGGTAGAACTATCTGCTTGGTTGTCTAAATCTGTGTGGTCTTCAATTTCATTTTCACTTTCTTCCGACAGCTCTTCAATATTATCTTCAGATTCTGAAGCTTCACTCTTTGTTATTATAACACTTGGGTCACTATCGAGATTATCGTCGACGTCACTTTCAGAATCATTTTCGTACAATAAACGTTCTAATTCCGCATCGGATAAACCTCGACGACACATATTAGCACTTATAAGAGCACAAAGAAATAACAACAAGTCTACGAAAAAGTAAGGTTATGTTATATGTTGTGCGAAAGTTCGGTCAAACTGACAAAGAGTGTTCTGAATTAGAGAACTCATTTGCGCATAACATACTAAGTGGGGTAACTCAGTGACCCCCGCATATATATTTATATTTTACATTTTGTTTTCATTTTTCAAAACTCGTGAGTAAATTTCTAGTTAGTAACTGACTAAAGTGAGGATTACATAAATCTACAACACAAAGAAAAAAAAAGTCAATCAAATATCAAGTAAAATGCACACCTGGGGTCACTAGGTTACCCCACTTCGTCGGTTAAAGGTTAAAGTGATAACGTCATATATATTTTTGGTGCGAAATCAAACAAGCAATTCAAAAATGAACCGATATACATGATGTTCTATTTGAGAAAATTGACATTTAAAATACAAAATAAAAGAAAACCGCTTTGAAATATCTTTTCGCATAAAGTCACAATTTGCCTTCCCCTTGGAGATGACTTAATCTATATATCATGAAAATGACAAATTTTATGATATTCTATACCAATAGCAAAGAGTGAAATACACTTTTTGGTAAATACATTGTTTGATCGCTTATTTTTTCTGTATATGTACATATAGTTTCTAAAATAATGATAATAACTTATTTGTTACTTATATACCTATTTGGCATTATACTTTATATCTTCCTAGTATATTTTTTAACATTTATATTACAGTAACGCTTAAAAGATGTCCAAATATCAATTCAAACCATAAGCATAAAAAATCTTCATTCATACAGCTCGTGCGTCATTCGCCGTAAAAGTTCCAAAAATCTGTAATATATGTACGAAACCATGTAAAAACGCGTGCGGCTAGAATACCAAATAGTTAGAGACTGTCTAAAACATAGGTCGTGGCATCTTACAGATACTACAGATTTTTCCAGAATTTCACCATTAGACTCATTTATGTTCATACTTCATGTTTCAGACTCGATTATAATACTAGTGGTTTCAAGTTTTCTTTAATCATAATAAATTTTTTCAAAATCACTATTGCTCAATTACTATTATTCCTTTGTATGCTGCGTTAATGGTCCGACGAGCCGGGCCTCTTTGCCATCCCCGAGAAACGTTGGCGACACTTTCTCCATACTTTCATTCTAACCCATGAAAGTGTATTTTCCCTGAACTGGGTCTCTAGTTTTTCTAAAAGGCAGAACCAGCGGAAATATGGAACATAATATCATAGCAATTACAAATATAAAACAAAAGCTAGTAACAACTTTCAATAAAAAAAAATAACACATCCAAAAAGCATATTTAATGAAAGCAATAAATATTTCAAAAGTATTGGTACAAAACTAACAGAGTATAGTGCAAATTCACAGAAACTAGTGAAAACTAACGTAATTCTAATTTATGGATGTGAACACCACGAAGGTATCAGCAGTAATAGAAGAATTTAAATTATATAAACCCCGGAGATATTTCAACAAATATTTTATAGTAAAATAAAAGCGCATTAATATTGCCCAAATTATTAAGCATCAAAATCACAGAAAATGAAAATTATACTGAGATTTTTTTTTTAATTTTTTTTCCAATAAAGAAGAATCTAAACAAGCTGACTCCAGATTAGTATATGGTATATCAGTACTATCAACCCCAACCAAAATATTCCTTAAATTTCACCATTAGCCTCATATATGTTCATAGTATTTCAGACTCGATTATAATACTAGTGCTTTCAGCTTTTCTTTAATCACACTAAATTTCACCAAAATTACTGTTTCTGAATTACGATTATTCTTTTCTAAATGCAGAACATGTCTTGTACGTAAAAGCTCAGATAAACTGGAAAACATTGCACCCATGTTGTGTAATTCCTAATGAAAGAGGATCAGCATTTCTCTCGATTAGACTTGGACATAATTGCAGAGCGCAAAACGTCTTTCTTCCACGAAACATTTGCTTAATACACTTATACACTACAAAGTTAATACCTCCATAAATATGTATATAAACTTCAGTGCAACGTAACAATAATGCCACAGCCCACATTCATGCGCCGTAATAAATTCCGATAGCCTTTTTCCATGCACTTTTAAATAACGTATAAATATAAATAACAATTAAGTTAATGCAATTTAAATGTAACTGGCACGCTCCAGTCGACCAACCACCACAAATATAATTTAATTTAAATCCAACCTTTACGAGGCTTATTTATATTTTAGCGGATGTATTGGCGTGTCCGGCGTAATAATAGTAATAAATATGCGGTCGCGTGTTGGAGCAAATGAAAATGAATTCTTAAATTTTATTTCAAACGACAAAACATTTAATAATAAATGAGGAAAAAAGTGGACTTGAATAATTCATAGTGAATGCCATGTGACATTCTTTAATTTTCGTTTAATATTCGATAATACAGATTTTATTTTCTCGGCATATGATTGGAACTAACAGCTTTTCAAAATATTTCATCCTAATCGTTATAACTTGAGATAAGAGAACGTTCGGAAAATGTGCGGTAAACAGAAATTATTTTCTGGATAATCGCGTTAATAAATAAAACATGATGGATACTTCATCTCTTTTTAACCGCTTAATCGCCACAAATTTCAATGTAAATTAGTGCATGTAGTGAATTTACCAATATTTACGTATGTACGTATACCGATAGAACCACCGGCCATCTGCCTATAGGGAATTGTATGCAGTACACATTTATATGTACATATACCTATGTATCTAGTCCTACCGTTTATCAGAAGCGTTGTCTATGCCTACGCTAGGGATCGACAGTCAACCGCGTCAGTCGTGTCTTGACTGCGGTGGAGTATACTCATAGTTGGTCGAACTTGCAAAAATACGCAAATTCTTGCTGTCTGCATCTTTAGGGTTTAGAATTATTTAGAGCTCAGTATTTTTTTCTGTTTTTTTACCGATATTCATTTACGTATTTACTATACCGTTAGTTTATAGTAAAGAAGAAAAAATAAATATTATTAAATGGTATTACTCATGTCAAGGAGGTACGCAAGAAGTGATTGGTCGTTTTGTTTTTTCGTTTCCTGATCGTCCAGTTCCCTGCCGTCGGACGATACTAGATATCATACATCGTTTTGAAAAGTCGGGCTGCATTAATGGATGTTCGAAATGCTATCAGAGTAATTTCCATCCTATTTCGGAGGAAAGAATAGAGAAGGAAGTCAGTGTATGCGCCTTTGTAGAATCAAGTGAGCCCTGCTCTAGCCGCCAAATTTCTGAACAATTAGGTATTCCAAAAACCACAGTTAGGCGTATATTACACAAAAAGAAATATAAGTGTTATAAGGTTAGAAAAAATCAAGAAATATTCCCAGATGACCAGTTTAGACGTCTCGAATTTTGTGAGGCTATTAGAGAAAAATGTGATAATGATGATAATTTTACACGAAATATTTTGTTCACTGACGAATCAACATTTTCCCTTCACAAACGCCATAATCCATCTGCCGTTCGCTACTGGTCTCAGAAAAACAAACATTTGAGCAGGGATGTCAACACTCAATATCCACAGAAACTAAATGTCTGGGCAGGAATCTTAGGGGATCACATCATAGGGCCATTTTTCCTAAACGGAACATTAAATGCGCAGTCATATTTACAATTACTGCAAAATCATATTGTTCCTGCAGTGCGTGACCTTGCTGTAAACTTTAATGATATTTGGTTTCAGCAAGATGGCTGCCCAGCTCATAATGCCAGAATAGAACAAGAATGTCTTTCATTGCATTTTCCACATACCATTAGCACTAGAGGTAATATTTCTTGGCCGCCTAGATCCCCTGACTTAACGCCATGTGATTTTTTCCTTTGGGGATATTTGAATGAAACCATTTATGTACACCAGAATGAAAGACCCCGCACATTAGATGATTTACGAATGCGAATTACACAACTCTGTAATAGTATTTCACCTGTAACTCTCTCTAATGTACGTAGAGAATTTTACAACAGACTGGGCTACTGTGAGGCAAACAATGGAGGCTTGTTTGAAAGAGATATTTATTAGCCTCTAGAATTCTATTTTATTTTCTCTAGAATTTTTTTTGTTTGACATCAATTATTACTTTTTGAACGTTTTTTTATTTCTCCATGTTGCTTCCTTTTTAGAATTATTTTTCTTATTTTCTCTTGGTTTAGTAATTTGCAATTTAATTTTATTTAACTAGGTACATTCAGAATCACTAGTTACTACTTCTTTGGAATCTCAAACCTTCGTTTTCATTACAAATCTACTACTAATATTTCTACAACACGAAACATTATGCCGATGATTGATTCTTACAAATATCTACGAAATGAAATGGCAATATCTGTGTCATATTTAAAGATTAAATATGATTTATCGACGGATGTGTATTTATTTCTTTTTACGCCACAAATTATTATTGCCGGTACGTAGATATATACGTAGGCGTATATAAATGTGTACTGCATACAATTCCCTATAGGCAGATGGCCGGTGGTTCTATCTGTAGATGATAGTTGCGGTAAAAGTTTTTTTGAGGAGTCGTCGAAATTTGGATAGGAAAGTCAACTGTAGTAATTTCCACGCATTTTACCCTATCTCAGAATAAGACGGAGTGATTCAAATATCGCGCCAAAACGCGAAACACATAGCTTAAAATGTAGTACACTATTTTATATAAGATGTAAGCAGTTGAGCGTATAGAAATTTGTTTGTTAATGATTGTACAAAAGTAACTCTTTGTTTGAGATGTTAAACTGTCTCAAAATTTGCATTGAATGGGATGTTTGACATAACATATTCTGGTATACTCCAGAAATCAATATTTTTTGTTTACGATTTGAAAGTAATTGTATATATAACATATCTCCTAGAACTAAACACCTTTTAAAATTTATTATGGAAGAAAGTATGATATTAATTAATTTGTAAGTGGAATGAAATATACATATAAATTGGAAGTATAACAGTAATAAATGATAATAACAATAACTCACGGTTGACTATCTCCCAAAAATAACCCGGGCCGCCAACAGCCGTGAGTTATTACTATGCGTCTTAGGTGTGACTTCTGTTTTAACGTCTCTGGACTCACTTTAGGCGTGAGAGAAACCGCATCTAAACTAACCTGGTATATTGTGTATCCAGTTTTATAAATATCATTTTAGTCACGAATTTTATTAATCACGAGCGAAGCGCAGCGGAGCGAGGTTTATTAAAACGAGTAATTAACGATATTACAAAACAAGTTTCATACTATAATTTTTCTACGACAGCAAATAATCAAAATAATAAAACAATACTATCTGCTGTCGCGCTACGTCATTACGTGGGCTAGATTTGGAAAAAAAGTGGACAAAAATTAATAAAAAAAAAATTAAGTAATTTCCTCTAGGTCGTATTATCCTACAGAGGTAAAATACTGTTTACTTTTTATTCAAGTGTGTGATATCAATTCTGCTCGTTGGAGGGTGATCCTGAAGGTTTGTACAATATTTGAATATGTTTTAACGTCAGTACATCATATTTTATAGAAATTTGGAGAAACTACAGATACCTGTAAAATATAACATTTTTATTGACGAATACTTGAAGTGAAGCTGTTCATAACGTTTGTCGCCCACTACTGCCTGGGATGCTTTAATGATATTTGCGAAGCCAATACCGTATGGAATCATGGGTATTTGTATGCCAAAACTTGCCTATACGTTTGCACTACAGAGCAAAGTACCTTTGTGTATGCTCTGTTGTCGAGCCTGTTGAAATGAAGGGAACAGACATGTTTGTCGAGAAGTACTCATGGTATTATATGCGGACTACACTCCACAAACTACTCATTCATGGGCGAGAAATAGTTCAGTGGGCTCCTCTTTCGATTAGTCAGATGTCGAAGACGCCCAAAAGGCGCGTAATAAGGATATAAATTATATCGCGAAAATGTTGCTGGAAAAAGTTCGAGAACATCGAATATAGAAGACGTATTTAATCGACTACTTGTTCTTCCGACCCTTATATTTCAAGCATGGGTCGAAAATACCCAAAAACGAGTAGAAGTTTGTCCGTCGAGGCTGTGAAGTTGTTGTGTGATTACGAACCGTAAACAAGTAAACCAAGTGATGCAATGAATCGTTTAATAGTAACGACGAAGACTACGACTGAGAAATTATGTGTTTCTAGTTATTGCGAGTAATAAAAGTGTAACATTTATGGGATCTTAATATAAAAAGGGATAATATGAAAAAACCACTGTATTTTCTTTGATATTTTCTTTCTAATTAATACCATTCAGTGACATAAAAAACCTCCTATCACTGAATTTCTTCAAATTCGAGGAAATTTTCTGAAATATTTTCTGGCATATTGTATCAGCGAGTTTTATAATAATCGGATGAGTTTTCCGAAAAATCGTCCGCTATATTGGATCCGCCATTTTGTTTTTGGAAATTTTAATGACAGATTTGTTACGAGCAACATGAAAAACCTTATACTACTAATTTCAAATACACAAGAAAAGATTTTTTTTCCAAATCTAGCCCACTTTTATTTTGACAGATTGGTAACAGTTTGATTGAGTTCCATTAATTTTTACGATTAAAAATCTTAGGCTAACTACAGTTCGTGACTGAAGAGCCCGTTGCTAAGGTCATCCCGTTATTAAAGCGCCCGAAGTCACAGCTTGTCAAGATGTATTTAAAAGATCACTTTGCTTCATGGAAATATATACGATTTAAAGATGGAAGAAACAACATATACAGTGAGGACGCGCGGGTTGGAATAAATTCATTTAAAATTATTGGTTTTATTTTATGGAAAAACGTTCGGATAGGTCGATTTTTATTTTTAGCTGCGGTTTTTCTGATGGTAAATTGATGTACAAAGGCTGGTCCAAAAATAAGTTACGATCATCAATATTTTTTTTAAATGGAAACATATGTTTTTTATTTAATTTATTAATTCTGCATCGAATTCTAAGTATGTTTCATGTACCATGATGCCCTATACCCAAACTCAACAGTTATCCAGAAATTATAACCGAAATACAACAAATTAAGCCGCAAACGTGAACTGCAGTGTTACGAGAAACTGATCTTCGGCTTGCCTATTGTCAGGAAGTTAGTGGTTAACAGTTTGAACATTTAATTTGACTTGTTTTTTTTTTTGTTTTTTTTAATAAATCGGTCGTTTTCAGACAAGAGAGTGAAATAAATTTTGTAGGATACGGTCTCAGTTATTGATATGTTCAATTGTAAATTTCTCGATAACTGTTGAGTTTGGGTATAGGACATGGTACATGAAACATACTTAGAATTCGATGCAGAATTAACAAATTAAATAAAAAAACATGTGCTTCCATTCGAAAAAAAAAATTGATGGTCGTAACTTATTTTTGGACCATCCTTTCTACATCAATTTACCATCAGAAAAACCGTGGCATCAGAAGATAAATACACCAAACCAAAGTATAAACAATTGTAAGTATTTGGACTTGGGGCCCTATATCACACTTCAGTTTTTTTGGTATTGTGGTGAAATTTTACTTCGATTGAGCAACATGTACCAATTCCAAACTTAATATTTATGAGAAGAATCTTTCTCTTGAGATCTGATTAGATTTTCAGTAAAATCGGTAGTTTACTTCACTAAGAAAATCAAAATATACTAATATCTCGTCAACTACTAAGTTTAGATAAATTTCAAAACAATTTTTTCAAATTCCTACCGGAAGTAGGTCTTTCTGTTTTATCTAAAACCAGTTTTATTATAAGTGGGAAAGTATTTAGAGCTAGACTTGGAACAATCTTTGTATAAAATAAATTTTAAAATTCGGACCGGAAGTAATACTTCTCTACTTTACCAAATAGCAGTTTTTTGCAAATAGCTCTCAAATTTTACAGTCTATACATACTTATTAAGAACCCAAAAGTATTTAGTGTTCGAGATGGAAAAATTTCTATATATGAAAAAATTCGAAGTTTGGACCGGAAGTAACATTTCTACTCTTATCTTACAGCAGTTTTTCGCAAATATTTCTTAAATTTTGTTTCTATATAGATTTATTAAGACAATAAAAGTACTTTAAGCTGGATTTGTTTTAATTTCTGCATAAGAAAATTAAAAATTTGGACCGGAAGTAACACTTTCACTCAGAGGTGTATTTTATTAAGGAATACATAATTTAAATTTTATTTGAAACAACCATATAAGTTATATGTGGCTATAGAATAACAAATATTTCAAACAGTAGTTGTTCTTCCTTATATTTCTCTTTAATAATATATTTATATATAAATATATATATCATGCTCTTACTAGACATTTTTTATTAATTAAGTTCACAGGAATACATAGATTTGTTGGAAGTTGCTGAAAGTTGTATATAAAAAACGTTCATTTTAAGCGTCAGCTGAACACTTCTTGATTAATAAATCAAGAAGTAAACGGCATAGGAATCGATACAAAGTCGTTTGAAATTCTGAACTATTGGCAAAAATGTTTTAAAGTGGTTCACGCTTCGATAAGTGGGTGTTTGGAAAAGGCGGTTAATTATTTATGAACAACTTTGATTAGCGTTGGCGGAGCGAAGAATTAACCGGTTGCATGCAAGCGTCCTCTTAAAAAGAAGAGGAAAGCTTACGATATAATTGCATGTTAATACCATGTGTAATTGCTGTGACGACTGTATTTAGCCCATGGACGTGTTATTAGTTAAGTTTATTACGCATTAAAGAAGAGTTGTGTTATTTTCATCTGTAGTATGCATAAATTCAATTAGCTCCTCTGTAATTAAATAACAATAAAAACGCATTGCTCTACTTAATAGAAATAATGTTGCAGATCAAGAGACTTCCAGTGGAAATAAAAATGTATATGAAGGTACAGGATGTACTCTTTTTCATAACAAGAAAATATCTGAAAAACATTGACATTTATCTTGTTTACAATTTACAATTTAATGTGAAAATCATCAATTGAACTGAATATATTAGTTTTTGAAGGAACTTGGGCCATGGGTTATTAGTTTTCTTAATTACTGTTTTAATACGTATCACTTATTTGTACACCTTCTTTACTAATGCCAAAATAATGAGTATCTGTATAAATCTACTTATCTATTGTGCTTAATGTAGTAATTTATCTTCTTAGATCAAACCCAGGTGAACGGTCATTCAATAATAAACCAAACCTCTCAAATATCGATACATAAACAATTTATGCTGCTATGGCCTCTGTCGTCTTCGTATATAATTAAAGCTTATTCTGTTTCTATATTCATGACACTGATAACGCATATGAGACACATGTTTTTCATATCTTAGATCTAAATAAACGTGCACTATGTTTTAGTCGTTTTGTATATAACCTACAATTTCAGAACTGTCATAAATAATAATATTTATACACCTTGTGGCATTTGTTTTAATTGCCTTTTGACGCTTGTTATAATTTTCATCCAAAAATGTTTGTCAAAAATGCTTGTGTACTAAACAGAATAGCCAAGTATTAAAAAAATATATATAAAAGAATAATATTTAATGACTTTATTTATAATATTCAATTTGTAAATGGCTTTCATGTAACTAGTAGTAGTAGTGATATATAGTTACCGCTCGAACTATATTACGGTACTTGAAATATTAATAAATTAATTTAATTATATTGTGTTGTAATTGTTCCATTGTCTTTAGTTCACACTTTGGCCGTATCGGTTGCTAAAACGTTTCAACTAGAGTAGCTATTTTCTGTAAATATTCATATGTTTTATATTTTAAAAAAGTATAGCTGAAATATAGATAATATATATCTTCTATTAATGCTATTGCAAATCAGGTCGTAGAAAAACTAAATTCTACATATAAAAGTTATGCATAGGCAAAAATGGTACAATATCAATTATATAAACAAAAAGTATACATATATACATATACAAATTGTGTGAAGGATTTTTTTACTTTTCCTTCTTTTCTTAGCCGGTTTTTTTTAAATATTATGTATCGTCGAAATTCTTGGTATTTTCGGCTTTTTTTAAAAAAATTTATATGAAGGGTTGGTTAATAATAAAAACGGTTTTTTGACGTTTCGAAATTATGTATAATTTCCTCATCAGAAAATCATGAGTTAAATTTTAAAACAACTATTGTTTACATCACAACACTGCAAATATGACAAACAAAAAATTTTCAGTAAAACAAACGACATAAATTTTAATAAATAGTACTTACAATAATATTGGCCGTCTGTGTATATATGGCTTTGATTGTTGTTAACATTAATTGCTTTGCACATTCTTTCGATTAAATTATATTCTTTTAAATATAGTAATTCTTTCTGTGTGAATTCACTGAATGTCTGTTGAAAAGTAATAGCACGATGTCTAAGTGTGTATTTTTGTTTTATCTACTTTTTTAGTTGAAAGGTTTTGTCTATTCGTATAAATAGTACAGCGGCGCATCTCGACAAATCTCATATTATTGAAAAATATATCTGGGATATATTTTGTGTGTCTGCTCTATCGTTTACTGCGTTCTTATGTTTTTTAATTTTTAGACTTTCAAGTATAGTTCTTGATTTGCTGTTATGTTCAGTAGCTAATATTGTTGTTTGTTTATAATTGAAAGAATGGTTAGTTCTATTTTCGTGTTTCTTTAGGGCTGTACTATTGGTGGCGTATTTGTGCCCATTTAACCGGTCTTGTAGGTGTTGGGATGTCTGTCCGATGTATACGCTATCACAGTTGTTGCAAGGTATTTTGTACACGATGTGGGTCTTTTTTAAGATGGGAATGTTATCTTTAAGGTTTGTATACAGCTTATCTAGGTTATTGAAATTTTTGTTAGCTGTAGTTATGTTGTATGGCAATAGTATTTTATTAATTCTCTCGCTTAAATTAGGGATGTATGGAATGGGTACATATTTTTTTTGGTTAGTTTTATTCGGTTGTGAATCTGTTATTGTGTTATGGTTGTAGTATATATTAAGTTGGTTTTTAATGATTTTGTTTATGTATTGTGGGGGGTAGTTGTTTTTCTGTAATGATGTTTTTACCTTTTTTAGTATTTCTGGTCTATGAATTGGACTTGTTAAAATTATAGCTCTGTTTATTAGGTTTTTGACAACATTTTTCTTGAGTGAGTGTGTTTGGTTTGATTTGTAGTTTAGGAGTCTGTCTGATGCAGTGGGTTTTTGGTATAGTTTTCCAGTTTTCCAGTTTTGGTATAAATTTCCATAAAAAACTTAACAAAAATGTAGCAACAACAAAAGCCTTTTTGAAAAACAATCCACAGTTAATCATTACAAAACCAGATAAAAGTAATAAAACTGTTATCATAGAAAAAAATGACTATGAAACAAAAATGAAAAACCTGTTAGATGATAACACAATTTATAACAAACTCAAAAATGATCCAACGAAAAAATTCCAAAAACAAAATAATGATCTCGTAAAGCATTGGGAAAACAGCAACTTAATATCCAAAGAAACAGCAAAAACACTCCAAATCAATAATGCACATGCCCCAAGAATATATGGATTACCCAAACTGCACAAAAAAACCATACCCCTTAGACCAATTGTTTCATCGACACAGAGCCCCTTCTATAAACTTGCGAAGTTTCTTGCGAATTCAATCTCCAACATTATTGGAAAAAATCAATATTTTCTAAAAAATTCATATGATCTCAAAAAGTTCCTTGACAGCAAGATGATACCAGACGACCACATCTTAGTTTCTTTAGACGTTATCTCTATGTACACAAATATACCAATAAATTTAGCCCTGCAAACAATAGAATCACGATGGAATAACTTGGAAGAATTTACAACACTAACACTACCAGAATTTAAAAAAGGAGTAGAACTTACCCTTAATGCTACATACTTCCAATATAACAACCAACATTACAAACAAATTCATGGCTGTGCAATGGGCTCACCAATCTCAAGCGTTATAGCACAATTAGTTCTTGAACAACTTGAACAAACGGTCTTAACTAACCTAAACTTCAAACCTGTGTTCTTTAAAAGGTACGTGGATGATTGTATTGCCTGTATCCCAGCAGACAAAACAGATTACATCCTCACAGAATTCAATGCCTTCCATCCTAAACTGCAGTTTGAAGTTGAAAAAGAACAAAATAAATCTATAAATTTCCTAGATCTCACAATAATACATACAAAAAATAGTTTATCAACAAAACTATTCCAAAAACCCACTGCATCAGACAGACTCCTAAACTACAAATCAAACCAAACAAACTCACTCAAGAAAAATGTTGTCAAAAACCTAATAAACAGAGCTATAATTTTAACAAGTCCAATTCATAGACCAGAAATACTAAAAAAGGTAAAAACATCATTACAGAAAAACAACTACCCCCCACAATACATAAACAAAATCATTAAAAACCAACTTAATATATACTACAACCATAACACAATAACAGATTCACAACCGAATAAAACTAACCAAAAAAAATATGTACCCATTCCATACATCCCTAATTTAAGCGAGAGAATTAATAAAATACTATTGCCATACAACATAACTACAGCTAACAAAAATTTCAATAACCTAGATAAGCTGTATACAAACCTTAAAGATAACATTCCCATCTTAAAAAAGACCCACATCGTGTACAAAATACCTTGCAACAACTGTGATAGCGTATACATCGGACAGACATCCCAACACCTACAAGACCGGTTAAATGGGCACAAATACGCCACCAATAGTACAGCCCTAAAGAAACACGAAAATAGAACTAACCATTCTTTCAATTATAAACAAACAACAATATTAGCTACTGAACATAACAGCAAATCAAGAACTATACTTGAAAGTCTAAAAATTAAAAAACATAAGAACGCAGTAAACGATAGAGCAGACACACAAAATATATCCCAGATATATTTTTCAATAATATGAGATTTGTCGAGATGCGCCGCTGTACTATTTATACGAATAGACAAAACCTTTCAACTAAAAAAGTAGATAAAACAAAAATACACACTTAGACATCGTGCTATTACTTTTCAACAGACATTCAGTGAATTCACACAGAAAGAATTACTATATTTAAAAGAATATAATTTAATCGAAAGAATGTGCAAAGCAATTAATGTTAACAACAATCAAAGCCATATATACACAGATGGCCAATATTATTGTAAGTACTATTTATTAAAATTTATGTCGTTTGTTTTACTGAAAATTTTTTGTTTGTCATATTTGCAGTGTTGTGATGTAAACAATAGTTGTTTTAAAATTTAACTCATGATTTTCTGATGAGGAAATTATACATAATTTCGAAACGTCAAAAAACCGTTTTTATTATTAACCAACCCTTCATATAAATTTTTTTAAAAAAAGCCGAAAATACCAAGAATTTCGACGATACATAATATATATACATATATATATATTAAGTTGTCTTTTTGACATACACCAACAAAGAAAAATAAATTGCATGGCCAACTAACCAGTTCTACGTTGCCAAACTTTATTATAATTCTAAATTTTTTTATTTATTCATATACTTTATATGAAAACTATAACTGATTATTGCACTTGCTAAAGTGTTTGTAACCTCTGCGGATTAATGATTTATGTAATCGGAGTAAAATTAATTTTTGAAATATTGATGTTGTTATAATTTTTTATACACGTTCTTGTTCGTAGTATCCCATGAAAACAAATTCAGAAGCGTTACATCTGCTACTCTTGCAGGTTAAAAAGGGAACCTACAATACCAATCTAGTTAGAAAAACACTCCGAAAAAAAAGTAAAGAAGTTTTGGTCATTATGACCATGCAGGTACACATTTAGTTGTATTTCATTCAACATGTCTTCCAGTATTCAAAAAGCCGTCAGTAGATGTCATAATTTAAAATAATTTGATCAAAATATAGTTTCAATAGTTTTACACCGAAAATGCTTTTTCAGACTTTTATAGATAACATGTATTAAATTCGCCTTTCCGAGATAAACTCAGGTTCTTCTGGAAATCAACAGACATTATTATTTCCATTCAAAAATGAAAATTGTAAAGTACTAAGAAATTACGGAATATAATGTCTGTTGCTCATATAGCATCTATCAAATAATTTTCATTCCTAGTGTTGTCTATAGAAAATGTTCCTATGCCCTATGTTACTATGCATCTATTTATAGTATGCGTCAAAATAAACAGTACCTAAAATGTTCAAATGTGGATCATTGCAACTCAATCATGTTTGAGAACGATTTCGCAGTTCATTAAACATATTTATGATAATGAAGAGTGGTTGCTGTAGTCGCTCAAACACCTTATTATCTTTCGTCGTAGTTGTCCAATGTCTGCAGACGGGATCTGGTGATCGAAATATAGGCTTTATCAAATGTATGCACTAGGTGGTACGAGATAAGGTGATTAAGAAGGGTATTTGAAATAACGTTTGTCTGGCTATTGCTCTGTTATACCTTCTTTTGCTTCTTATATACAGTTTTCTTCTTTACTTCTCCTTTCTCGAACTTCTCTTGAATCCAAACCACACCCACCTTCCATTGTATCACTAAGTGTATGTGCATTTATGACATATTTGAATCTTCATTTCAGACATTTTTAAATTAGACCAATTTCTTCTTTATAAAGTATTTTAAAACGTATCCAAACTCACGATTTTTTTATTTTTAAAATCACCTATTATAATATTCGTAACATTACACTATGTGGTTTGATGCTCTGTCCTATAGAAACCGTTCATAAAGATTTCGTGCGGAGCAAAAATTTCATAAACCTCTACCAAAAGGTGTAACAATGTTCTGCCAATGACGCTCTTCATTGACAGTAACTGGATATTTATCGATGTTCTCGACAAAATAAGGACTAATGATGCCCAGATACAATAGACCGAATAGTAACTCCAACACTTTGGAGTTGCTTCTCTACTATGACATGAGGGCATTCAAAGCCATGTAACTGAATCATTTCGACAGATACAGCGATTAAGGTGAATGTGACATTCATCCGCAAATTCTTCATATACTAGACTCAACATTCGTCCACAAAAAAATTCTTGTGTACGTTTGTCAGTAACAATTAATAGGTTTGCGATCTGCCGGCGGTATGAATTTACCTATAGATTTAAACAACTTAATGTAGATGGTTGACTAATATTCAGATTATATGGATTTAGTGTAAGAGACTGTACGACATTATTAAGAACACGTCCTAAATTGTTGTTAGTATCAAATAACTGTTCGGTGGGTTGAATATCCCTTTCGCTGCCATAAGCTACCAGTGCAACAAAATTTTTCAACAATATCCAACACATTTACTGGGCGTCACTTTGTTAAACAATTATCGATATTCTTCTGCAACTTATCTTAAATTGTGCCATTATATCGTAGGTACATTTTTATACAGACTGTACTCACAAAAAGGACGAGTATTTAAATTATCTACACACCAGATTAAATGAAATCTATAGATAGATTTCATAATAACAAACAGAGTAATTATCCCCTCACAAATATTAGACGTGAGAGCCCTAACATCAGCTAACTTAGGAACCGATCACAACCTTATCTTATGCAAAATAATGATGGAACAACCTACAAAGTCTAAGAAGGTGCCGATATATGTGGAGAAATACAACTTAGAATCACTGTCACTGGATGCCACTCGAAAACTGTATGAGAGCAGGCTAGAACATAAACTGCAAAACGCTACTATAACAGGCCAAACTGATGTGGAGAGCTGCTGGCAACAAATTAAAACCTGTATAGAACAAGCCGCCTATGAGGCTATAGGTAAACGTATAATCAATATAAATGCCACAAAGCATACCAAACCATGGTTTTGTGAAGAAGTTAGAGAACTGGCAAATAGGAAAAGGAAAAGTTATTTAACCTACAAAAGCTCACCAACAGAAGATGAACGCACCAAATATCTGGAAATCAGGAACAGCGTTAACTCAAGAATCAAGACCATTAAAAGAGACCACTGGAGCAGATTTACCAGCGACATGGATCATGACCTGTACGGAGCACAAAGAAAAATATGGAAAATGCTTAAAAACAGGAAAAAGCCCGTAAATGAATACGTGCAAACAAAAGGCATCCCACCAGAAACATGGGAGGAATACTTCCGACAATTATACAGAGCGGAGGAAGCATTGGAATTGGAGGTATATGAAACAACGGAGGAGAGCACAATCAGCGAAAAAGAGCTGGAGGCACAACTGAAGAAACTAAAAAACAGAAAAGCAGCGGGTGTTGACAACATACCTAACGAGTTATTGAAATACGGAGGCAGGACATTCCTCGCAAAACTTACAATCTTCTTCAACCTAGTCCTGAGCTCACAACAAATACCAGAGGAATGGCACAGTAGCATTACAATACCTATTTTTAAAAAGGGACAAAAGACCTGCCCCGGAAACTATAGGGGAATAACGCTCCTAAATACAACAATGAAATTATTCACAAGCGTCCTCAAGCAGAAACTAGAAGCGCAGATCGAAACCCGAGAAGAACAACAAGGATTTAGAAAAAATAGATCAACGACTGACGCACTATTCATCATCAAGCAGCTAAAAGAAAAGTCAATGGAATTCAACAAACCCCTCTACATCTGCTTCGTCGACTTGACAAAAGCCTTTGACAAAGTACGCCTGGAAGATATAGTTAGATTACTAATTAACAAGAGAACGCCATCCAATATCGTAAAAATAATCCGATTACTAAACACGGGCAACACAACAAAAATTAAAGCAGGCGAGCACACAACTGCCAATATCCCAACGCCGGGCGGAATCAGACAGGGGGACAGCCTGAGCCCATTCTTGTTTAACCTATTAATGGACGAAATCATACGGGAGGTCGCGTCGTTGAATTTGGGCTATAGAATGAGCAGGAACAGAGTCAGTATGGTGTGCTACGCGGACGATGCAGCAATCCTAGCGGAAACAGAAGACGATCTACAGAAACAGCTCTTTAAATTTTATCAAACAAGCCAACAGCTGAACTTGAATATATCCACCGACAAAACAAAAGCCATGACAATCGCTAAAGAACCAATTAGATGTAAACTCGTGGTGGAAGATAAACCCATCGAGCAAGTCAACCAGTTCAGGTACCTCGACCTTGACATCTCCAGTGGTCATGACCCAACCAAAGACCTAAGGAACCAGATTAATAAAGCGACATCAGGATGTTTAAGAGACATAGTTTGGTCGAATCAATACATGCGAACAGACAGCAAGATAAGAATCTACAAAACCTGTATAAGGCCCGTCATGACTTATGGTATAGAAACGCGCGAAGAAACAAGCAAAACCAAGAACATGCTAAGAGTTGCTGAAATGAAAACACTACGAACTATCCTTGGCAAAACCAGAAAAGACCGTATAAGAAACACCGATATCAGAGAACAGTGCGGGATAGTGGACGTGGTGAGATGGAGGAGACAGAGAAGAAGAGGATGGTACGATCACGTTAGGAGAATGGACGAGAGCAGATTGCCACGCGTAGCACTAGAGGGAAAGCCGGCAGGGGATCGAGCACCGGGAAGGCCACATAAGCGATGGAAAGACAGCTGGAAATCAACATCACAGGAAAAACCATAGCTACAAAGTCAGAAATTAACAGACCAATAGGTCTAAAACAAGAAGAAGAAGAAGAAGAAGAAGAAGAAGAAGATTAAATGGTTACGAATAGGCGTAATAAAATCACGTGTAGCCCTGAGGCCTTTAACTGAACTGAGTTTTTTTTTATAAATTCGAATATATACAGTTTTTTGGCAATTCTGATGGAGCTTTTTATTCTGAAAATAACAATGTATCACATGGATACGCCTACATAACCAAATACAAAAAGAAAAAAAATTGAAAACTGCTATCTACTTTGCTCAAACCGTGCTCCATTTTGCGCTAAACATTGGCGGCATCTCTGCACCACCCCATATGTTGTTGCTAAACTGTTACACATATATTTCTCTTTAGTAATTCTGAAAATAACAATGTATCACAAGGGTACGCCCACATAACAAATAAACAAAAAAAAAACTAAAGAAAAACTACTATTGTTTATGCTCAAACTATGCTCTATTTTACGCTAAACATTGACGGTATCTCTGGCCATCCCATATACTGCATTGAAGAACATCTTAATAGGACAAGTTTCAATAATTGAGCCTTATTTTCTGGAGACGACACAGGTCGATCTTGAAGATATGCCCAAAAAGAAAGTAGCTCTTGGGGTAATATCTGGCGAGGGTGACGGTCAAGGTATGGGTCCATACGTTCCAAGAATGTCCGAACCTTCTTGTTAAAAACTCACTATTGAGAATGGCATTATGAGGGGTAGCGTCATCTTGTTGAAATATGACACTGCGAAACTTAGTGAGCGGTAGCTCGTCAGGAAAATTTTCCACGCCATTCATTTTCCATCTTACCATTACTAAAAATTGGCCCAATGAATCAATTATGTAAAATACCACACTAAACATTTACCGAAAATCTACGTTAAAAATTCTTGAGCCCAACACCTATGGATATTTCGATTGTTGCTGGAAACATCGCACTCATCGAACCACAAAATTATTTGATAAAGTGACAGATCTCCTTGAGTTTTGTGCAAATGGAAAAGACAAAATGTCGAACGGCGCTCAGGATTACCAATCTGTGTTGCATGTATTTTCCTTGAAATATACGGTTTTACCTCTGCTTTTTTCAAAATTTTATGCACATTATCATTTGAAGTTTTTAGATTATTAGATATTTCTTTGGTGGAAGTCTACTGTGTTTCCGCAGCACTCAGAGATAACTTAAGTTCTTTGTTTTCATCTTAATGTTGGCGCTTTTCGGGTTCTTGAAAGCTGCATATCTGCGTCAATTGTCACTATACACTGAACTTTGCATTGCCTTGAATGATGTCTATTGGGAAAGCGTTAACACGTTATTGACAAAGTTGTGAAACTTGGTAGGTATTATCACCGGCACTCAAAATAAACTCGAAGCATATATAAACATTGCTCGCTAATTTCTTTAGAAGTTCGACTTGACACTTGTTCACTTGTTGTCCCAACCAACTTAATTTAGTTATTACATCGTAAGGCAATGCATTTCTAGTGTTACTTTTACTTTTTTATACGTAGTATAAGGAAGTATTGTGATGATGAAAATTTTCGACCTCGAGATTTTTGCAGATGTCCACGTTTTGAAGTCCACTTATACCAAAAAAGTGGGTTTTTTAAAAAAATATCTCTGTGTGTGTATGTGTGTGTGACCACGATAGCGGTCAAACCGCTATAGGTATCAATTCCAAATTTTATATTTACGAGTATAATCTCCCTCTTGAGATCTGATTAGATTTTCAGTAAAATCGGCAGACCGGAGGTAGTAGTTTACTTCAGTGAAAAAGTCGAATTTCGTCAACTACAAAGTTTAAACAAATTTATAAAGAATTCATATGTACTCAAAATTGAATTTGAGAAGAATTCTATTATGAAAGTTTTTCGAAATTGATACCGGAAGTAGGTCTTTTACTATCAAAAATCAGTTTTTTGCAAATATTTCGCAAATCATGCTTTTTAGACAGGTACGCTACGAATATAAAAGTATTTAGAACTTAATTTTCAATATCTTTTGTATAAAAAGATTTTAAAATTTGGACCAGAAGTAGCAGTTTTACTCTTATCGCATAGCGATTTTTTGGCGCTAAATTATGGATTCTATATATATTTACCAAGGGTATAAAACTATTTAGAGCTAGATTTGGAATATTTTTTGTATAAACGAAATTTATTACTTTTACTCTTATCGAATAGCGATTTTTTGCCAATATGTCGTAAATTATGCATTCTATATATATTTGTCAACAGTACAAAAGTATTTAGAGTTGGTTTTGAAATATTTTTTGTTTAAATGAAATTTCAAAATTCGGACCGGAAGTAACACTTTTACTCTTAGCGAGTAGCACTTTCTTTCGAATATCTCGCAAAGTATGCATTCTATAGAGATTTATTAAGAGAATAGAAGTACTTATAATAGGATTTTAAATAACTTTATATAAAAAAATTTAAAACTTTATAATTTGATACGCTCGTACGTATATGAAAGTCGTGTGGTGGCCACACCTCTATTTTTTGTATTTTTGTTTTGTAAGGGTATAATTGTGATATATTTTTATTTACAGAGTAAAAATTATCAGGATTATTAAAAAACAATATGTATATGTTCGAATTCGACAAAATTTTACAGTTTAGCCATAGGGCTGTACGTGATTTTATATGAGGCCATTTAGTAGCACAACTATTTAATTTGATATATAGATAATTAGAATCCTACAAATAAGACGAGGCCATAGCCTTTTTTTTTGGAGACAGTCTGTATATGCGAAATAATGCTCTACAATAAACACTTTTTTCCCAGTTGTAAAAAACATTTTCAAGCGTAGAGTCAATATGACAGCTAATGATGGCTATGAACGTAGATATCGTATTTCCACAGCCTACTAAATTACGGTACTGTTTATTTCGACGCATACCGTATGTTTCAAATCAACAACAAACTCACTTGAAGTTCTTCATTTTACAAGTTCTTGGTTTAAAATGAACAAAGATTAACAATCTCTTTATTTTTCGGTTTCAATTTTTTCACATGTATGGAAATTATTTTTACATTTTAGAAAATATAGATGTGCTTGTATTACTTTCTTATACGCAGTATAAGGAAGTATTGTGATGATAAAATTTTTGATCTCGAGATTTTTGCAGATGTCCACGTTTTGAAGTCCCCTGATACCGAAAAAGTGGTTTTTAAAAAACTTCTATCTCTGTGTGTGTCAGTGTGTGTGTCTGTGACCACGATAGCGGTCAAACAGCTATAGGTATCAATTGCAAATTTTATATTTACGAGTATAATCTCCCTCTTGATAACTGATTAGATTTTCAGTAAAATCGGCAGACCGGAAGTAGTAGTTTACTTCAGTGAAAAAGTCGAATTTCGTCAACTACAAAGTTTAAACAAATTTATAAAGAATTCATATGTACTCAAAATTGAATTTTAGAAGAATTCTATTATGACAGTTTTTCGAAATTGATACCGGAAGTAGGTCTTTTACTCTTATCAAAAATCAGTTTTTTGCAAATATTTGGCAAGTCATGCTTTTTAGACAGTTACGCTACGAATATAAAAGTATTTAGAACTTAATTTTCAATATCTTTTGTATAAAAGAAATTTCAAAATTCGGACCGGAAGTATCACTTTTATTCTTATCGAATAGCGGGTTTTTTGCCAGTATGTCGTAAATTATGCATTCTATAAATATTTGTCAAAAGTACAAAAGTATTTACAGTTGGTTTTGAAATATTTTTTGTATAAATGAAATTTCAAAATTCGGACCAGAAGTAACACTTTTGCTCTTAACAAGTAGCACTTTCTTTCGAATATCTCGCAAAGTATGCATTCTATAGAGATTTATTAAAATAATAGAAGTACTTATAATAGGATTTTAAATAATTTTTATATAAAAAAATTTAAAACTATAATTTGAAGCGCTCATACGTGTAAGAAAGTCGTGTGGTGGTCACACCTCATTTTTTTAATACCGTATGAACATACTGTGAAACTATAACACATAATAATTTAGGGAATATTGCCGTCAGAATGTATTTTCAATGATTTGAAAATGCATTCTTGCTTCGCGGCAATATTTCCTAAATTATCCCGAATACATAAATTGAGAACAGCGCCCCCTGTTATTTTTTTTGACAACCACGTAATTTCGTATTACATCTCATTCAATTCTTTGAAAAATTATCTCTCTAGTGAGCCCAGAAACATTAAAATCCGTTGGGCAAACCGAAATTATACCTACTTTTGCACGCAGACATACCCCCCCCACCCCACCCTCTCCTTCGTATGGGACTTAGATCAACAAGTTTTAAATGAAAATTGTATAAAAACGTCTGAAAATATTGCTAGTAAAAACGTTAATCTGTTTTAATTAAGAATTTAATGAATAATTATCAAATTTTTAATTGATCTTGAGAATTTCGCCCCCTTGCGATCATTTTGGCAACTTAAAAATATTTTTTTCCCGTGGTTCATTTTTTTATCAAGATTTTTTCCGCCATGTTGTACGAGAATCGGTTGCGGAGATATGGCCGGTGGCCGAGCTTAAACAGACACCCGGTATATTGTTTGTGAACTAAACAAAAGTAATACAAAAAGTGTATATCACATATAATTTCATTCTCAAATATTTACAAACATATTTTTTATAGTACATATTTCATTCCTTTTTAAAAGAATGGACAAAGAATGAGTTGTTAAAACTATAGGTAATTGTCCCATATTAAATAGTTGAATAGAGAACAGAATTCACATTCTATAATAAAAGTAATTTATGTAAATACATAAATAATATTGTCTCTATTTCTACTTACAACTAATATCCCCAAAGTAACCCAACCTAATATTCTGGGATGCAGATTCACACGCACATTAATAAATAAAACTAGATTATGATTATGACCGTTACCACAACGGCAGAATTTTCATACAATATAGTAACATATCGCCGACCGGCGGAAATCGAAAAAACAAATACGCCCATTTCGTCGTGTCTGCACAAAACATTGGTTTTGTCGGCGGACGCGTTACTACAATCATAAAGATTCAACCGGCAGATATTTAGCCACAGCGATGATAATAAACTTTTCTTCTTTTCTGATAAATCATTTTCTTATAATTTTAATGCAAATAATACAAGAAACTTATTTAGTGGTATTTAATTATTATTATATGTTTGTATTGTTGATACACAAATAAGATATTTTTTATTTTAGACTTTCCCTTTTACTATAAAATATTCATAATTCCATATATAATACAATATATCTTGTTTGCAAATAAATATGTACTTTCAAGCATCGTCTTTTATCCTGCTCCTTGTAGTATAATAAATAGATGTTCTCTGCTGTTGGATCTTGATTTGAGAATGTTTCAGCAACATACAATATTATCAGTTGATCAATGAAGAAATCATATATTTATTTAAGGCCGTCTAAATGCGCACTTTATACATTTTCTTCGTTTAAATAAATCTACAGATAGCAAACATAATCTAGGTATGGTAGATGTGTAATTTTCTTATAAAATTTCATTAATCATTATTATCAGTGTTAATTAGGTAGATTATAATTTTCATTACTTTTTTCACACTTAGAAGAAAATACATCATATCATGATAAGAAGATATTATGTAGGTACATTCTTTACAATTTAAATGTAATTATTAGGTATCGGCAGTCAGGGACACATTGGCAGAATTTATATGTTATAACTATTTATAACACATAAATTCAGCTTACTGGCTGGTAATAATTACCAGCCAGTACCCCTGACTGCCGATCCTTAGTAATTATTTTTTGCGAGTTTTTCAAGCATTATAACATGTTTGTTTGTTCACAGGCGCGGAAGATGACCGTAGCGTACATCGTTTCGTCGGTAACGATAGTCACACGGACTACTTCCGTCTGGTGATGAGAGACGGAGACTCGCTAGTTGTGGGTGGCAGGTGAGTAACAAACCCTCAATACTGTGACTATAGCAACGACGAAGAACGATGTCCCGTACCAGCGACGGCAGGTGCCGACGATTGTGGGCGGTTTCGTCCCTTCCTCCTCCCACCTTCAGAGTTCATGCCACTCGCGCCGGATCGCCATTCCCTCCCATCCCTCCGGATATTGTTTCGTGATGGTCTCGTGCCACTTTGATGTTTGTTCTTAATGACTTTGACCGCAACCGACTGGAATTTATCGAAAACCTTTTCTCTGTCGCTGTTGCGCTTTATTACTTTATAGGGACTCTGGGGTCGAAAATGCCAAGAAATGAAAAAGATGAGTTGTAATGTGCCAACGTGAACGTGTTGATCGAAAATGTGAAATCTTTAACTTTCATACAGTTGAAATAATATAAAACTGTAGCTTCGATATTGCTATATTGACATAATTGACATAGAATAAGTATTTTTATGATCTAATAGGTGTATATAAACTATACGCCATGCACATATAGTAACCAAGTGAATACTAATGAGTTGCCGCTAAATTATGTAAACATTTTCAAGCTAGTAAATTGGTAACATGAACATGCGATTTTTAGGTCATTAGCGCTCGCCTGCGCTCCTATTAAAATTTAATTCACTACGTATGTACCTATACCCAACAAAGTAATTTTACACAACATCGTACTTGTATGTATTTATTTTTTTTTTAAACGACCAACTTTCACGAATTTTAATTTACCAACATGTAACAAAAATTACTTAAAGTCGAAATTCAAATATATATTTAATGATTTGGCTAAAGAAGAATTACTACTGCTTACTAAGATATTTTGTTATTGAGGAAATAGAAATACATAGTGGCGACCAACCAAGGCCGCAACTAAAGGTTTAATTTTCTATTAAGTTCATATTTCTGAGAAGTGAGAGAAATAAAATGGGTAATCAAGGAGAAAGTGAATCAAGTAATACTAAACAAACTACATTAACAATAATTTTAGATTATCTCAAGTATGTGATTGAAAATTGAGCAATAGCACTAAAAATCAGAAAAAAATTTTGACGAGTAGCTACTAACGCAAAGGTGACAGCAATGTATGAAAGATTATCTAATATTGAATCCAAGTTGGGACAGTACTTCTATAAATTCTGTAGAATATTCTTTACATAATCAAAATGTCAGAACTTTTGAATTAAAAAAAATAATGTTCAAGTATAGTGATAGGTCTAAAAAACCTTGTAGAATTTATAAACACAGTTAAAAGAGTGATCAGCCAACAAACAAATTTATGATACATAACCTATATTATACGATATTCTTTAGAATGAAATGTACAGGAATGGTCCTCTATTATGGATGCGTCATTTGATCAGTTTGAGTTCCTTTTTACTTTCTTGTCCGTAATATGTATTGTGATGATTAAAATTTTCGACCTCGAGATTTTTGCAGATCTCTCTCTCTCTCTCCCCTCTCTCTAGTTTTTAGAGGTAGATTTGGAATATTTTTTGTATAAACGAAATTTCAGAATTGGGACCGGAAGTAATACTTTTACTCTTAGCGAGTAACACTTTTTGCAAATATCGCACAAAGCATGCATTCTGTAGAAATTTATTAAGAGACTAGAAGTACTTAGAATAGGATTTTGAATAATTTTTGTATAAAAGAATTTTCAAAATTCGCACCTCAAGTAACACATTGACTCACAGGCCAATTTTTTAAGAGGATTTATTTAAAGCTTAATTTAGAACGACTTTGCATAATTTGAAAGGCACATATGTATAAGAAAGTCGTGTGGTGCCCACACCTCATTTTTTGAGTAAATATTGGTTTGAATCTACTCAATCTAAGATAAGACTGCATACATAAAATTCAGAATTTTGCAATATTTTGCAAGAATTTGATAAACTTCATAGTTATCAAACGCTAAAATTCGATAAATATGACCTGCCGAATTTTGACATAAAATTTTACATTAATAGTAGGTGTCAAACTTATGTAAATACTAATAAATAGTGATGGATATAATCATACTTATGGTTTAAGGGACTTTATTTCCCTAATAGTTACGTGAATAGTACCATTACTAAATTTAGTTTTTTTCAGTGTTGAAAATTCTAATTATAGTACGTCGGTCTGTCAACACTACATTATCCATCTGTTACTTGATATAATTCAGTACCTTTTAAAGACTCGAATTCGGACACCCGCGCTAGTGTAATAGTAGCGCAATCGTCTAGAGATTGGAAGGTGGGGGGTTCGAATCTCAGCCGTGAGTGATTTTTAAAAAATTAAAAAAATTATCTAATTAAATAATTATCAGTGCTAAAAGCAGAAAATTTTAATTAGTACCATTACTTTTCAGATTTCGAAAATCGTTATAAAATATTAGAACAGGAACACTCATTATTAGGGCTGTTATTAGTTTATACTCAAGATAAAGATATAAGAACTATAAATGAATTAAAAGAACAATCTGGTTTTGAACATAAAGCGAAAACACATGTAGAAGTTATCGTAAAAGTAGAATTGAATAAGAAAAACATATTGAAATAGATACCTTGACTACTGAAATAAAATTTCTTAAAGAGACGTAAGTAAGACAATTTTTTATCGACATGAAAAAGAATATAATTTAAAATTCACTCAAAGTAACATAGAATTACAATCAGAAATTCCAGAGATATGGAAATAACAAATATAAAAAGAGTATGAAGAATTTGAAACGTAAGTTTAAAAGAAATTGACAAATAACATACGTGACTTAAAATGTCTACCTTATTTTAACGCACATATGTTTAAATTATGAGGGTTATTTTTACTTAAAAAAAACGTTAGTAATACTTTTAACTGTTGACAGCTTTATATTAAAGTCATAAACTACTCTAAATAAAAATGTAATTAATGACATGTTATAGTACAAACAAAAAAAATATTAATTTGTATGTAACACATATTCTTTATATTTAAAAAAGTCATAGCTAGAATGCGCACACCTGTATATAAAGTTTGCTATGTCATTTGAATTCGCATTTGTTCTTACATTTCGACAAGACTATAAACTAGATACATCGAGAAACTGATTGAGATAAGTTTCTAATGAGTTCAACGTATTTTACAAGTTATATGCAGCAGTCACGAAGGATTAATCGTAACTCTTAGAGAACTCGATTAATTTCAGAACTATTTCATGACTATTCACTTATTGCTCGCGATTTAGTCTCCTATATCTTCTTTGTCTGCTTCTTCTGTTTGACGTTTGACGAAGCATCGAGAAGCAGCCGTAAATTGAATTACATACCTTTCAATCCACTTGCCTCTTACTTCCCATCCATTTTCAAGGTGCTTTATATCTTCATTGGATTGACGTCATCAGAAATTTTCAAATATTCATTAAATCCAGCCCCGGTATCCATGATCAGTAATGAAATATAAGATTTTTTCCAATAAACTCCGCCGTACGTATATATTAAAATACTTCGAAATTTCCCTTTATTCGCCCTTGTTTTTCATTATTGTTTCATATTATATCTCAGTTTCGTTTCGAATAATGTACTAAAATCATTTGCGTTAGTAGTAGAGTGAAATTACTTCTTATTTAGCAGGAAATATAATAACTTGCTTTACTTATAGATGGAAATGGGGAAAACTTATAACGCTATAATTGATAATGATTATATTATTATGTGCATCTCGTTAACAAAAATGTATTTCGAAGTAGCTGAATTACACTAAATCATTTTGCATATGTCTGCGAGTCATATGCACACATCTTATATTTACAGGTATGTAAACAGTTTGTGAAACACCAATCACCCAAACCACATAAAATCTGAAAAGTGATCACGTACACTAACTCTTTGGCGCCAACCACCTAAATAATCTGTAAATGATTTTGAGGTTACATATTTTCTAAGACACGTATGACACGTGGGATTCTGAAACCTATCGGAAGGCTTACGGTTATCGTAAGCTACGAGAAATACGTCAGCAATTCAACCTAGCAACCAAAATCACAATTTGCGATTTTTTGTACATAACCTTTATGTTTAACATGTAAACAGACATATCATCACGTAAATATATACCAACATATTTCAATTCATAATTTTAACTGATAAGAAAATTGTTTGAAATATAATATAGAGATTGCTAACATTTTTTTTAAAGCAAATGTACGAAAAATTTTGTAATGCCAAAACATAATATAAACATATAAATATATGTTTATATTATGTATAAATATACAGTGGCCAAGATAGCACGAAGCACTTTGGACATTTTGAGGAAGAACTGCTACCATTAAGGGAGTTTAAAAGGACGTAGTATCACAGGAGTGTACAGTGAATATGCAGATAAATGTCCAACCCATTCGTTTTAAATTGGTTGTAAACACTCTTATCCACATTAAAAATGCAAGTGCATGCTTGTCTCTTTGTGATGCATCGCATTCTTCCAATTTTCAAATAATTGTTTTTCTGGTTTTGGACTAAAAGAATATGATCTTATACGACTCACTGATATTTGGCCAAATAATGGAGAATATTGATAGAGTTAATGTTGTTAAGACCTGTAATAAAATACATTACGTGCACTGTATAGGTAAGTATATGCATTTCACGTAGTCTCAAATGTAACTATATATATTATTTTGATGAATACGTTTATCCAGTACCTGGATAAGGCTCTGAACGCCTGAACTTTTGCGTAACATTCCTGTTAGGAATTTACATGATCGATTAACTGCTTTTGTAAAATGCGCATAAATTTCGAATCCCTACCTGTTGTGATCAACATTAACTAACAATAATGCTAGAAAGTCATGTCCATATTTGCAAACAAGAACAATAATAAACATTATCTACAAATTTTTTATATACGTCACTAACTGTAAAAATTCCGAAAATCGTCATCGAAACGTCATTTCGTTGCTAGGTACCGTAGCGCTCCGATAACCGTAGCTTTCGAGAGGATTCAGAATCGCACTATTAATAAGAGAACTGATAGCAGCATATCTAATGATCTATATTGAAAAACGCTCTACTGAAGTTGTGTAAAAGCCAAAATCACAAAGTTATCCTGATCACTGGCAGATATATCATCGGTCACTATAGATAAAGCACACACGTTTACGTATATGTAAGGGGTTTGTCATTAAGCGTGTCTGAACTTAAAAATTAAATAAAAAGAGTTGTGTGTGCGATATGGCGAAAACCTTTTTTGCGGATTTAAAACCATTTTGTTTAAAGATTATGGTTTCCGCAACTTTGTTTACAGGACTTGTTCCGAGGTGTCAAATTTTGTATGACTGTGTTGCGTAAGTCGGACCTGATATTACCATTGGTTTGAATGATGTTATTCTCTACGTGGTCAATTGTTGTTGGTTTGTTGCCATAAACCAGCGACTTAACGTAGCCCCATAGAAAAAAGGCTAAGGTTAAATCGCACGCTTTTGATAATCATTCCACATCGCCTCTTCTGGAAATAACGCGTTCTTGAAACATTTCTTGCAACAACTCCAATGTACCGCCCGATGTCTAAGACGTTGCGCCATTGTGTTGGAACCACATCTCGTCGAGGTCTATGTCATCCAATTGAGGCCACAGAAAATCAGTTGTCATGGCCCGACATTGTTTGCCATTGACAATCACCGTCTGGCCATTCTCGTTTCAGAAGATGTATGGCCGCCTGACCAAAATCCACACCAAACAGTAAGTTTCTTCAGATGCAATGGAAACTCTTGTTACTGCTGTTACTGCTTTCCTCAAATGCGGCAATTTTGCTTGTTCACGAAACCGTTCAACCAGAAATGTGCTTCATATTGATGATGATTTTTTCACCAAAATTTGGATCCGTTTCCAACTGCTCCACAGACCAAGCAGCGAACGTACAGCCAACTTGGTGGGCTTGGGGCTTCAGTTCTTGTGTCATTTCGATCTTATACGGATGCATGCCCAAGTCTTTCGCCAAATTCACCAAGTTGAGGTGGCAGAAAGGCCAATGGGTTTTCAGCACACTTTTAGCAACAGCAACAATACTCCCCATTAGACGCGCGTTTGGATATCGTACACGGACTGCTCGAACAGCGATAATTCGTTGAATTGTTCTCTTGATTTGACATAGCTCGTAGATCGTGGCTTGCAAAAAGTTTGGCAAACAGAACACGAACTTTTATAATAATTTTTAACAATTTGGACGCGTTGTTGAATGATGTAGCGCTCCGTGGTAAAATGGTGACAATGGCAGAACACAAACGTCGAAGAATGACAGCGCTGCCACTTGAAACGACACAGCGATAACCTGTCAGAGTTCAGACGTAGCTATTGAAAAACCCTTTATCTTTTCTAATATTTGTTAGAAATATACATATATCTTTTTAAATGTTGTATGCGAAATGTAGGGATGGTGTATGTAATCTTCAATATTTTAAATTAAGAATGATGTGCTATTTAATTCAAGTAATTATTTTATTATACAGGTAATGTCAAAAGTATCCTATAATTTTATCAAACTGACATTAACAATGCAACTGCATATTCTCTTTACACAATGATGGAGTTTCATTATATGCTAGGATATTTATGTGATATAGTAGCACTTAAGATAAATTATAGTATTTACTTAATAAATATAGCTACATAAATTAGCATAATCGTAAATACTAAATACTATTTAAATCGATTAATTATTACATTGTAATGTCACCTAGAAAACGTCTTTTTTAAAACTATTGTGTGAAATTTATGTTACCTGTATTATTCGTTAATTAAATAGTAATTGTTGCTAACTATTTACGGACGTTCAATCTACGTTTCTCCTTATTATATGTGAATATTAAGAACACACAGAATATTACATGGCTTTTATCAGAGTTTTCCGTTAACGTCACAAAGTTTCCTCTCTTTGTTGTCAACAGCTGTAGCATTATCCTGTATTTTACTGTATAAAGCTAATAAAACAGGCGGACTCTAAAAAGTTTCAAAGGCCATCGACAACGCTGATAGTCGCTATTGTTGATATCAATGATGAAAATTGCACTCGAAAAGGAAAACTTCTTATTAACTTCTTTCTCTTTCCTTTCTTTATGTCGACTTTCATTTTGTTTACAAGGAAAGCTCTTATTATTCTTAGCCACTATATGAATATAACTTTTTTTGTTAAAAGAAATGGGAAAAACAATAAAGAGCGACGGAAATTTTACACGAAAACCTACCTAAATGAAACGCGAAATTCTTTAGGAAAAAGACAAAATGGGAGCGCCCATAGAAACGAAACTTATAATTGCTCTTTATAATAAAAGCTTAGGTATTACCACAATTTAATTTTCCTTGGCTTTCAGTCTGCCTCCTGAGCTATTAGACTGTACGCCCCATTGGCTCCACAGAAGAAAATAATGGACTGCAAATTTCCCTTCTGTTTATTTTTCATTAAACTCCCGTGCAGGAGATGTGTTTAAAGAACGGAATTTTTACGTTTTCTTCGCTCATTTCTACCCCGCTCTTTATTAATTATCGTAATTTCCCCGTCATTTTCTGTAATTGTGCACTGGTTTTGTTATCCTTGTTCGTTGAAAGTAAATTGTGGAGGAATGTAAAATTATTAATATAATGTATTGTAATTTGCGAAATACCCCACACAATCCCACTGTATATTATGAATTTAAAGTGTATTAAGAAGAGTACGCCAAATGGAACTCTTAATTAAAAATAATTATATAAGGATATTATACGAGGAAATATTAGTTAACTGAAAATGTATAAATGTATGTTTTGATTTTCAAAATACGTTTTTCGACCCTAAGTGACTAGCTAAAAAAATCAGCTTGCGCGGGGAATAATAATACACAACCACAAATGAGATATCTTATCAATTTAATGTACAACGGTGTCATTATGACACATTTAGCATTGCCATTATGAATTCAAAATAACAAACAAATTTTAAAATAATAATAAATAAAAAGAAAATTAGTCACCATTTTTACTTGTTATTATTAATTATAAAAAAATGAGGTGTGGCCACCACACAACTTTCTTATACGTATGAGCGTTTCAAACTATACAATTTTAAGAATTTTTATATACAAAAATTATTCAAAATCCTATTCTAAGTACTTTCATTCTCTTAATAAATCGCTATAGAATGTATACTTTCAAGATATTCGAAAAAAAGTGCTACTCCCTAAGAATAAAATTCAACTCTAAATACTTTTGTACTCTTGATAAATATACATATATAGAATAATTTACAACATATTTGCAAAAAATCGCTATTCAGTAAGAGTAAAAGTGGTACTTCCAGTCCGAATTTTATTTATTTTTTTTATAGAAAAGGTGTTGAAAATTAGGTTCTAAATACTTTTATACCCGTAACGTACCTGTCTAAAAAGCATGACTTGCGAAATATTTGCGAAAAACTGATTTTCGGTAGGAGTAAAACACCTACTTTCGGTAGGAATTTGGAAAAAATTTTTAAATAGAATTTCAATTTTAATTTTAAGTAGGTACATATGATTTCTTTATAAATTTGTTTTAACTTGATAGTTGACGAAATGTTGGCAAAATTAGATCTTTTCACTGAAGTAAACTACTACTTCTGGTCTACCGATTTTACTGAAGAAATAATGAGATCTCAAGAGGGAGATTGTACACGTAAATACAAAATTTGGAATTGATATCTCCAGCGATTTGACCGCTATCGTCGTCAGAGAGGGAGAGAGAGAGAGAGAGAGAGAGAGAGAGAGAGAGAGAGAGAGAGAGGTTTTTTAAAAACCATTTTTGGTATCAGGGGACATCAAAACGAGGATATCCGCAAAAATCTCGAGGTCGAAAATTTTCGTCATCACAATACTTCCAATTCATTACATTTATTTATTGTAAACATTAATTGCGAATTCTGAACATTTGTATATAGTTATTTACGAACCAAGTGCGGGAAGACTATTTTCCCGCATTAGCGCACATTGTAAGCACGAGCGACCGCAGGAAGCGAGTGCTTTTAATTGCGCGAATGCGTGGAAGATGTCTTCACGCAAGTGGTTTGTACAATATTTTTTGTACGAACATTAAATTCAAAAAATATTATTGATTAATGTCATTGGTATCATGCCTAACCTAAGATAGATTACCTAATTAATTTAAGCATTTCATGTACGTAACTATTACTCACCTTTCCCTAAAATTAAGTTATTATATTCTTACACAATGCAAACAGGAGGTATTTATTCTTATATTTATAAATTTATTGTACATTTATTGCGTTTTTTGGTTTAAATACAAACAATTCCGAACTGCCAATATGAATGTCGATGTGGTAAAAATAGATGGCGAGTGAATCTTGCTTAAGATGTCGCTTAAAATATCGTCAAATAGATGGCGCCACAATTTTTTTCGATGAATTTTTAATTATTACTCCTATTTCCCCAACTTTTAGTGAAGAATAGTGGAGGGAAGTAGCATTTTATAGACTAAATTTTATTAACACCAAGTTAGATTTTTTTTTAAATGTCCCAAAGTGTCAGTGTTTTTTTTTAATTTTTACAGTCGCCTCAACCAGGAAAACGTATTTCCCAGTCGAGCTACACGTGCGCCAAATGTGACTTTACAGGCGGCGAGTACAAAAAATTAATTTCAGCAGATGACAGGGGAGCTGAATTTTTAGATAGTAAATTTCCGTAAGTAAGTTTCCGAGTACTTGAACTTGTTGAAGGGCCATCAGTGCCTGAAATGTTACTCAAAATATTAGAGGACACTTTCTTCTTCTTATTTGCTTTGGAATCTTCTATATAGCTTTTTGCCACTGGAGCTGGAGCTGGAGCTCGAGTTGGAGTTAAGAGTCACGGTGATACCTCTTAATAGTTAATAGATCGACTCCTGAATCTGCAACCAACGACGCAGATGATCTGCGGACACAATGTCCAGTATATTATTATTGAGGATTTGGAAGACTTCGGACCGACGCTATATTATACGCCATTTTCCCAAAATTATTATTGCCAACTTGGTTGCTTAATGCATTTTCCATTTCTGTACCCCGCAAAAAATCGAGTATGATTTGTATTGCTTGGCCGCATCAATATATATCTTCGAACCATTTCCACCATATTCATTCATTCAGCATTGCCCTTCATCTTCAACATTTTGTAGCTGCAGATTTCTCAATTCAGTACCCCTACAGGCACCCACAAGCCCTACTATCAATACAGCTTTTATCATAAAATAAATTCTATCATCGGCTTCCAGCAAGAAACGAAATGTCTTCTTTTGGTAGAATTTTAAATTATTTTGACCGAAGTCATTCCGATTTTCTTTTTAAAAATGCAATTAAATAGACGTACTTACTAATATCTTTATTTTTTTTTCACTGATATAACTCAACACGGCATAGAATAATATACCCAAAGCGACGAAACCTTACTATGTTTTGAAAGATGTTCAAAATATGTCAGGAGAACCTTTTCATTGCTGATATAATGTCTACAAAAGAATATGTAATGTTAGAATAAATGATAAACGTAAAGATAGTTTCAAATAAGTTTTTTTTATTGTTTCACTCACAATAATATTGTTTCGCCAAACTTTGGCTTCATCAGGTGATTACAGTATAATGTTTACAAAATCATTACAGCGTTATATATACTTATTTTACATGAATGTCGGGGTTCAAACAGGGTGTGTTTTAACAAATTTAGAAAGACTGTAGAGGGGAGTGATTTAAATCTGTTTGTTCATTTAGTGCCTGACCTATTTTCTTATATCTATTAATTTCTAAAGCTTCAAATGAATTACGTTTTTTCCTTTATCTTGTACATGTAAAATTTGAACTTCTTTATTAAATTTATGGTTTAGTTCTATATAATGGTTGGCAAATGTTGCAAAAGTTTGGCGAACAATATTGTTGTGAGTGAAACAATAAAAAAAATATTTGAAACTATCTTTACGTTTATCATTTATTCTAACATAGAGTTTCAACAAATAGCATCCCGTTCAATTAGTTAATATGTAATGTCGTAGAATAGTCCAGCACTAACTACATGGATCTACTATATATGTAACAATCAATTTTTCCTATTTTGTAATCTGTAATCTTAATATACCGATAGGTCCGGTTCGGAACGGGCCATAGCCAGCAATGAGTGGCAACACCGAAACCCCCACCGAAACCCCTCTACCCGCAGCAGCAGCACATTGCAGTTAAGAATTTAGTAAGACTTAAACCGCGCAAGGATATAGTCGTTTACATATTCGTTCTGTATACGTAATTTGCCCATTTGTTTCAGACATAATAAGGTCCAATTTATTATTATTGTATTCTTAGCTGCTACGGAAAAGTAATTTTAAGTTATAAAAAAACAATAACGTTTTCTAAAAGATAAAAGTAAAAAAATCAATAATTCTACAAAATAAATTCAAATTTTAAGAAAGTCACTCAAAATAGGAGCACGCGGAGTGGTATCGTACACACGTTGCCACATAGCACGTTCCATACGTATATTGTTGCCTATGTATGGCCCGTCGCAGGCTGGACCTATCGGTATAACACTTGCCAGAATAGATACCTAATACCTCTAGCAAAAGGCAATATATTTATCTTCGATGAAAAAACTCATTCTATAATAAAACATATTTTGCTAAACTGTGAGCAGTGCATCACGTGAAAAAGATGAGTCTCGCTGACTATTCAACCATATTTGTTCAGCTCCGACACTTTCTTTGAATATGCGAAATATAGGAAGGTTATGGAGAGTTTAGCTAAAAACAATAAAAATAAATTCTCTTTGCGTTGTAAATGGTACATGATGTGGCAAACGGTTAAAAATGTAATATCAAAACATTTCAATATTTCATGTATTCATGACAAGTGTGGTATTTTCGGTAAATAAAGATGCAACACTCTTGCTTCAGTTTATAATAAATTCATGAAACTGGGTTCGTTCACCTGTCCAAATACAAAAATTACTTCTGGATGACCTAATAATCTTTTTGTAAAGAGTAAACGAATATAGATTTTCATTTTTATTCTTTCGTCAATAACAGCTTTGCCATTTAAAGAAATATGTCTGAGTAATTTTTTTGTGGAAAATGGGTTAAGTAACACTACATCGATATTCGCTAAGTTTCAATTATAAAATAATGAAAATACTTTACACAGATAGTCATATTTTTCCAAAAGCTTTTTTTTTCCGTATAATTCACATGCATTTTGAATATGGGTAATTAAATCCAGGAATAATTAACTTGTCTATACAGGGTGAGTCATTTTGTGTTTTAAATAAAAGAAAAAACAATTAGTGGAAGATCAATGGTTGTTTGTGATCCATATTGTAAAAATACTTTAAGCTCTGGCGCACTTCCGGTTCGACCAGAAATGCACGGAACATAATTTTTTCAAATCACTCACCCTATATATTTTTGGATTTTCTTGTACTGCTTTAAATTGTCTGTTCAACTGTTTTTTCTTTTTCAAAATTGAGCCAATAGTTTTTGAGTTATTAAATTTTTTTGAAAATATTTGACCAACACACGTGTTCAGAAAAAAATCATTTTCACATTGTTTCATTGTAAAAACATTAACTTTGATGGTGCTTGTAGCCAATAAAATTCTTCATCATTTGGTAAAGTTACACTCGACAATACCTCAAAAAACTTTGTTTTTTCAAAGCCTACTTCCTGAAATATTCACATACCAAAAACTTATTTTTTTTAAATGGCAGTATTTTATTGAGTCATTTTGTTCCCTTTTTTATTCTCTTTCATTTTTGTTAACAATGTCCTATACCTATCTTTTGTAATTTTGGAGATAATCACTATAGTAGCAATTAGCGGTCAATTAAAGAACTACGGGCGCTGTTCTATGCACCCAAATATTCGTCCAATAAAGGCTGGAATGCGGCTGACTGCCTGAATCAACTGTTAAAGAAAGTCGGTATACATTTATGTCAAACTTATAAAAGCATTGCTATTCGTTATCATCCAAATGAATTATTCTTATGAAGAGTTAATAGATATGATTGACGTTTTGGGTGAATCTGAAAGAAACTCTTTGCTAGCAACCGAAGCCAGAAACCTTCGAAAATATAAAGTGAACGGTTTGAGTGAACAGAAAGCATTGAATATGAAAGAAAGAGCGGAAAAAAAACTGATGAGGATAAGACGTTTATGGTATTTGCGAGTGTAATCGAACACCCCCTACGCCCTTACTAGTACTACGAAAATTAGTCATCAGTTGGAGGTAAGTCAAATTTGAGAATTCAGAATAATTAGGAAATATGAAATTAACCCGTAGCATATTCATACACAGGGTTAGATGAAAGAAATTTTCAGAATCGATTAAATTTTTATCAATTGGAAGCAGATAAATTATCCTGGCTTTCTCAATTTTTTGTTGTTTACCAACGAAGCCACCTTCTGTTAAAGTGAATACGTTCATCGTCACAATTTCCGTTATTATAACACATAAAATCTCCCACTTTATAACACCTGTTAACTTTCAAAATCGTTGGTCATTAAATCTGTGGGGAGGAATATTGGACCTTATTTCTTTGATGAAAATGTTAATGGAGGAGAGTATCTTCGCTATCTATGGACGGATTTTCAAAACTTTTTTAAGACATCGTCAAATATGTCAGTAAACATAACCTTTATTTTATTTCGATGTTAACCAACAGTGTCAAAAATGAAATACTGCAACTGTACATTGCCGGAATTAAAAAATTGAAATGCGATACACTTCATTCTGTAAAATTATTACTTTTGGGATACTTGGATATAGCATTTACTTTGTTTGACAGTTGACTAAGGAAGTCGGGCGCCATCCCTGCCTTCCATTGGTTGAACGAATATTTTGGTGCATAGAACAACAGCGCTCGTAGTTCTTTAATTGACCGCTAATTGCTCCTATAGTGATTATCTCAGAAATTGCAAAAGATAGGTATAGGACATTGTAATAAAAATGAAAGAGAATAAAAAAAGGAACAAAATGTCTCAATAAAATACTGGGTGTTCCATTAAAAAAAAATAAGTTTTTGGTATGTGAAAATTTCAGGAAGTAGCCTTTGAAAAAACAAAGCTTTTTGAGGTATTGTCGAGTGTAACTTTACCAAATGATGCAGAATTTTCTTGGCTGGAAGCACCACCAAAGTTAATGTTTTTGTTTTTAAAAACAATGTGAAACAAATTTTTTTTCTGAACACGTGTTTTGGTCAAATATTTTCAAAAAAAATTAATAATTCAAAAACAATTGGCTCAATTTTAAAAAAGAAAAAAACAGCCGAACAGACAATTCAAAGCAGTACAAGAAAATCCAAAAATATATAGGGTGAGTCATTTAAAAAATTAGGTTTCGTGCATTTCCGGTGAAACCGGAAGTGCACCAGAGCTGAAAGTATTTTTACAATATGCGCCACAAGAAACCATGCATCTTCCACTAATTGTATTTTCTTTTATTTAAAACACAAAAGAGCAATCGAAGAAGCGGCTACTAATGACTCATAATCATAATCATATATCATAACATACTTTAAATGATTGTATTAACAACAACAAAATATTTGTATAGATATAAAAATTCTACTCTAATGTCGAGTACATTTTTTTTTTACAAATAAATACGACCCTTACAACTGATTACTTTGAAGGAATTTGTATTTGAAAGAATTCTGACTTGAGTGGAATTCGAAATCACGACGTGTCTACTACTAACCAGTTTCTATACTAACTGCACAATCAATTTGTCTCTAATACGGATAATATATAGGTAGATTACCTTTGCATCCTCAGACATTCTCATGCGTCAACGATCTTAATAAAATATGTTTTTGAAAGAAATTCGCATTTATTATTTAAATAAGAAAACCACCAGCAAAATGTTCTGTATGTAACTGTTTTATTTTATTTCGTGGCCTTAAAAAATCGCTCCAGAATAAAACTAATCCAAATAAACGGTTTACATTATACGCTTAGAGAATGGGTACATTCCGACCATTTAAATTTGAAATGGAATCTCAAATTGCAGCTCATTCGTTAAATCGGACGATTTGCAAATTAGTCCTCTTTACTGAGTTGATTTAAAGTCATTTTTTAAAAAGCGGAAAATCTTTTCAACCGGAAAGATCCGAAACTAAAATATAGAGTATCATTTATTTGGTGGTTCACGTCCAAGGAAAATCTCTTATTTTTGTTTACTAGTTTGTTTTTGTTCCTTCTTCTAGCTAGGCGAATTATGCGCTACAACGTGAACGAGATTGTTAGCTTTTCATTTCAAGTATTATAATTTAAATTCACCGAAAAATTACCGCTTACAATTTTTCTTCATTCTCTTAAATACTCCATTGTTATTTCTGTCATTGTATTTTTGTAAATAATTTTTTATATTGTCGCTGCTGCGTTTATTCCTAATATATAATAAATAAATTGTTTTTTATAATATACCTTAGAATGATGTTACTTTCATTTATCTTATGAAAATTTACATGAAAGTAAAATTAATAATTTAATCCTGGAACAAATGAGTCTTCTCAGTGTGCCCCAGGCAGTATTTCCAGCGCATCATCCAACTGTACTTCACACAGAGGCACACGTTGGTTTAAAATAAACGCATTTCGGCTCTTAAATTTATTCTTTTTCGTTATACTTTGCTACGTCATTATGAAGAGGAGAAAAAACTTAGTTGGGCTTGGACTATCTTTCACCTCCCAGGACCATCTTAGGTATTGTAATTCGACCCCATTTTTTATAAACTTTTTGCGTAATCTAGAGTGAAATTTTAGATAGATGCCATTGATATAATCTCTAACTCAATATCCCAACAGCTAAGGCAAGCAGATGAGGTGGTTTTGAGCTGGCATAGTATTGGCATAATTATGTTTTCTTTTTTATGGCTGTTGAATCTCCAACTCGTAGGAGCGGCAAAAAATAAAGAATGTCGCTGCCCAGATAACCAGTCCAAATATCTGACAATTATTAATACCTTTCCGTTACTAAAAGCTCACTCAACTCGTCTACAAATCTATGTGCTGTTATGTTGCAATTAAACTTGCATGCTTTATGTAGCATGTGTCTGCTTATACCTACCCTAAAGCGTAGCAATCGATGAGATTAAAACAGCAATGCTGAAGCTGAACAATGCTCAACTACCATTTTCTCCCTCACGAGAGCTAAGCCAACACGAGCGCTTTTCTATTAATATGTTGGTCAGTGTAATTAATACAGCTGTAGTACCTGATCCGAGTGAATATATTGAGTTTGATGGTATTCATATAGGGACGATAAATTAATTTAATAGGTAACTAATACCTATAATGTAACTGATATTAAGTATGTTATAATGAAGTGGTAATTAAGATATTGATATTCTATTCTGTTACTGTTCCCTTAATTATTTATTACAAGAAATGCTTCTTGTCTTGAATCCCTTTTACCTGAGGTATGTTTTTAGCTCTTTAGTTAATAGCGAATAATATCGCTATTATTGGATCACCGCGTATAATAATATCACAATACTGCTATTTCAAAACAGTATACGCACATGTAAGGGAATACATGCGAGGCATATGCATGAAACACGTCAACAACAGACAAATAAATTATAGAAAATTAGATAGAAAATCACTACATTCATCGGTGCTAATATATTTATTTATGTATACATAGATAGTTATTCAACCGAAAATGAGTTTATGTGGGTAATTGGTAGAGGCCATTGTTTTGCTATGGTAAAGCACATTGGAACACAATGACATCTAGTAATTACCTACATGAATATTCGGTTGAATTGCTAGATAATATATAAACAACGCTAATGCTTAGTAAATATTATGTAAGCATTTTTTTAATTATACAAAATATGTGGCATAATATAGATTGGTGATAATATTTGTATCCTATGATGTGATATTGCTCTTCGTTTTACTCTCTTCTATGTAGTATAAGGGAGTATTGATATGATGAAAATGTTCGACATCGAGATTTTAGAATATAGCGTAATTAGAACACTGCCCAAGTGCGTTTATGCATTTGGGCACTTCGCAAATTAGCGTGAAATCATTTATCGAATTAATTTTTATTTTTTTTCAATTGGAGCAATGAGATTAGAACGGTCATCAAAATTTGTTCGTGAATTTCAAATTTGTGCATTTTCAATCTCGCATAATTATTGTTGTGTTTATTTCCTAGTGAATATTTTCTTATTTTGAAAGCCACTGAACAGCTACTGTATATCAGATGCTATGTACAAAAATTCTCTGTCCATCTTGATAAAACTAATTTAGTCCACAAGGAACCAAATTAAAGAACACCCAAACAACCATAAAAAATTGCAGGTGTTTGCCTCTACTATGATTAATGTTCCATAAAAAAAACGCAGAAGCAAGTGTGATGAAATTAAGTTTCGGGCTTTCACCACACTCTTCATTTAGCGTGCTCGTTTTTTCTCACCTTTCGAAAATTACGTGTAGAGACATACACTCACTCAGACACATAACACACACACATATATCTTATATATACACATTCTACGTATTCTCGTAGCATTTCCGCTCTTTTTTTTTACTTCGTCGGGACAACTTGGGCAAGCGGAACTAAAATGAAAAGCGAAATTGTTTGTAATCGGCGAACTGCCACGCAAAGCAAGCTTCCACTGTTGAAAAGGAAACTTTCCATTGCATTAAAGTAATAAAAATTCCTTGGAGTTATGTTGTTAGTCGGCGTGGCTCGTCATGGACGAAGGTATGGGTGGATGGGGGGCGTAGTAAAGGAATGAGCACATCGGTGAAAGAAAAGAAAATTAAATTGATGACATTATGTAAAATTTCTTTCGTTTAATTAAATTCGCATCTTTTCATTCACGGAATTAAATTACAGAAGACACTGGCTGGTAGAAAAAGAGAGGGAGAACGAGACGAAAATATAAAATGAATGAAAAAGAAGAGTTGCCAGTGCTATCCAAGGGATAATATATTAATGTCATCGTTGGTCCAATCCCTCAAGTCCTTCCCCACCTCGTCCACCGAAACCCGCTCTTTCCTTTTCTCAACCTCTATGCCACTTTTGTCGGTTGCCTATTCGAAGAGTAGAAGAGAATTTCGAATGTCTTTTCTTTTCAGTGTTCCGTTTTCTTCTTTTCTGTGTCCTTCTCTCCACTACAATGGTCTTGATTTCTATTTAAAAAGTCTTCATAATTCGTTTTTCGTTTAGAGACGGGCGTCGCAGTATTATGACAAATTTATTAAATTCGAACATGAATTGTGTATGAAGGATTTCGAGAACGTTGTCTGGAAAATGTGTATGAAAAGACTGTGAAAACAGTAAAAACTGAAATTGGAAATTTTTATTTATGACGGTCATAATAAATCAAATGGGAAAAATATGTTTGCAATCCCTTAAAAATTAGTTTGCATGTACGATTTAATTCAGTTTATAAAGAAACTCAACATATGCATGGTTAAAAATTACATCATACATTCGGAAATTGTATTATAAATTTTACAAAAAAGTTACTCTATTTAATAGTACTCAATAATATAAAATAATCGAATGCTCATTTATACAAAATATTATTTCTAGCAGATAAGATTTGGAATATGAACAAGTTCTTCCATATTTTCTATTTATATTAGCAATAATCCAGAGATTTGGTCCTGAGCCACCATCAGATTAATAACTAGAACAGGGCACCATGACAGTGCGTTAACTAAAGACGATTTATTATATATTGTAGTGAATTATTTAGCTGTGATGTAATTCAGCGCCATTGTTATTGTTGTCTGAAACATATAAAAGAGAAAGTCTTAAATTAAGTTTTACACGTTAAACTGAATACTTCCTATAGTTAGGTTACGTTGATATTATTAACGCATTTTTAAGTGAATATTTGTTTTCTTTGCCTGTGCATTATCCATATAAAACCTTGTTATCTATATAAATATGTTCTGGATTTCAATGTTCACCTTTATGATGGGTACTGAGTTTCTAAAAATAAAAACAAATTATTAAATATGTTTACGTCAAAAAATAATTACTTAAATTTTAATGTAAGTAAGAGCCCTCTAGTATGGGTAGCTAATAACTGCAATGATACAGAATGACGTATATGCTCATTATAACATCTCTGTATGGGGGGTATAAGCTGGTGACAAGTAGTTCAACGTCTATACGAGTAGGTGTCCTCTTGGTAGATCTGAAACCATTGAATAGTTAAAATGAAAGAAATCGAAAGCGGTTTGGAGCGGTATTTAAAGAGAAATAATTGTAAGGTCAGCCAGTGACGTATGGAGTTGTGAATATAATTTCCCTAAATATAATTTAAAATCATTTTATTATTAATAAAATAATATAGTCATGTTATGAACCAGATATGATATTCTACCTGGTACATGATAGTATTCTGTATTAATATCAATATAGAATGGTCAATAACATTGATTTCTTATTTACTAACGTACATTTCATATTTATTAAAGTTAAAATACATTTTATGAATTGTTTAATTTATAGATATGACAATGATTTAAATGCTGTTACTTAATATCGTTAAATATCAGGAATAATGGAACAATTTTGGAAAATGAAGATTATGTGTTCGTATTATAGGGTATGTGATTAGAATTTATATAAATGTAATTAAAATAGAATTATTATTTCATATTGTAATATAATGGGAATGATATACAAGTATGCCTTGAAAATGATGAAAACAAAGGAGGGCAGTAAGATACAAAAATTAATGGTGGAGGCATCATCTTTTGATGGAGATAAAAATTCTAAATTTTATCATAAATAAATAAACAGATGTATGTACCTTGGTAAATAATAGTCCAGTAATATTAGTGCAGTAATTCGAAAGTGAAAATAAAATTGTTCACTTCGTGTGAAATAATAAATGCAGTTCTACTTGTGAAAACTTCAGCGGACCCATCGACCATCTTCAGATTAGGAGTAAGAGTTTGCTTTCCTGTGTCAATTGAAGAACAGAATATTCAGTAATCACATCTATAAATATCCATCAGTATTTGGAACTACTTTTTAAACCAAGCTACAAGGTAAAAAAAATATAAAAATGTACATGTATAGATATACTTAACCGATTAAATGTAAGCTTATAAGCAAGAAATACTTCATATTGATAAACATTTAGACGCATACACTCGTGAAAACTGCGAGGAATCAGCAATATCTTCTCTTCAGTAAGATTTAAAATCAAAATTTAATTCCTTTTTTTAGAAAATTGTTGACCGTTATATGCTTTCGAAGCCATGTTATTTTTTTAAAGCTTTACTTTAACAAATAATGTATGTATTTACGTAGAATAGAATTTCTTAATACATTAACAGTATATCTTGCGGACCTTAAGTAAGTTAAGTAAATTTGAATATTGATATGAATAATTTGCCAAATTAATAAAAAAATTCAATAAGTAATAATACTTTAACGTATTAAGAAATTAGAGGTATATTCCAATAATGATACCAATATGTAATAATTAAAAGTCTCGAAGCTTCAAGACAAGAATGTGTTTCAATGTAAAATATGAACAGTGATTTTTGTATTTGCAAGTTGTTCCCATACTTGACATTCATTATCAAAATAAATAACCTATAATTTTTGAATTAAAAATATGAAGTTTATTCTTTTAAATAATTAGAATCTTTGGAAATAAATGTAATAGAGCAAATAATACATAGGATGGATTCACACTATCACTCGGAGGATACCTATTAAATAAAATTGAACCCACACCCTCATTGAGATTGTATTAATAAATATGCTAAATAATTTATAATAATAAAATAGCATAATATGTATATATGTAAAACAAAAAGGCAGTAATGCGCTTGACTAACTCTCAGAGCTTGGCTCCAGCAGCACTATATCACGTGACAACTGAGAAATGGAAGCTATGAATGAAATACAAGAATATTCTTTTTGCAGGCCAAAATCCTCATGGAATACAGCACTTGAAACATACATATATGTATATAATACTACCATATTGCGTGTGCTGGGGTGCGTTCAGAAAAGGAAAGAATGTTATCCAAGTGTCATTCCAATTTCACACTTGCCGTTCAGAAACAAAAAGATATCCTAAAATTATGACGTCATTGCCGTTCAGAAATGATTGGTGCGACACTCGGAGTGTTTCTTCTATAACCCACCTATTTGTGATGGTTAATAGAGGGCGATTCATGCGCATTCGGGTCGGGGTATTTAAAACGCGGTTCTGAGTGTTTTATAAGGCTATAACTATAAGTTCATGTCATTTCATATCATATGGTCATATGTGTGTTTCTTGAAGTTTGAACAGTTTGTTTTTGGATAATTTTAATTTGATCCAAAAATTTTTTTCGATTATGATCCATTGTTCTAATTAGTTTTAATTTGGGGCTTATTTCTTTGATGACTTTATTTTTTCATACATAACCTCTAACTCTGCAATGCTTAGCTTTGACCTTTGACTTCTGCCATAAACTAACTCGACTCACTCTACGGCGTTCAGAATTGTAAAGCGCTCCAAGTTTACCAAGTGGATGACGTCATAAAATATGACCTGAATATGCCAGTATCCTATCCAACATTTCTGAACGCACCCCTGTACCTTCTTAATGGGTAATCTTTCTTCCAAACTAAGAGAGGTGAAGGAAGTGATCTATTCTGTTTTGAGTATGCGCCAAATCGAAATGACTATTTGGTAACATAAGAAATGACAGATTAATGCAAAACATAAAGATAAGCTCCGATCATATAATTATAACAATTATATAACCGAAAGCACCCTAATTTTTTTTTGAAGTCAGCATTTTGGGGAAGTTTTGTTTCACGCTTTCATTGGTGGATTTCTAGGTTTCTGCAGACAATACGATGTAGAACAAAGAAATGAAGATACAAATAAACGGTATATCTGATACCAGTGAAATTTTAGCGTTTGTGAACCGTAATTGGTGGGCAGAGACTATCATGAATGTGACGTATTTATATCTTACTATTGAGAACTGTATTATCTATTAATTAAATTTATGTTCCATCCTTATAATCAATATTAATATCAACAAGAAATCTGACATATTATTCCTCGTCGAGATACATCAAAAATTGTATCAAATTAATATACAAGTTTGAAATATACAAGATTCTGTAATACATCGGAGATAAATAAGTACGTGTTGAAACACGTAGATACAGACATCCAATATGTAATGATAACAATAAGCATTTATAATCGGAATACGTGTGTTGAGTTCAAAATGTATATTGAGATGAAAACGTACATGTTTACTGTTAAACACATATTAAGCTAGTATACGCGATATCACTGTGTAGCGGTAATTGCACCTGTTCTGACAATTTATTTTGGGGTTAGTTGTTTATTATGCACTAATGGAACACAGATTCACATTAACTGCGGCCAAGTAAATATTAATTCGCGGAAAACGTGCAGGTGTAGGGCGTACAAATCAACGGTTGCTATGTGCGAAATGACTTTATGAGTTTATTTGCTTAAATAGGTAATTTCGTGTAAAGGTATTTAGAACACAAAGCAGTTTCAATTAAATTTCCCAATAAATGGTTCTGTGAATCTGCATTAAATATGTACGTACTTACGTAGGTATATAATTTTTGAAATGGTTGTAACAATAGTAGAATTACTAATACCAACAAAACCAAAACCAAAATTAGAGCTTTTTATTTGATTTTAATATAAGCATGTCGTTCTCACGTAGTAAAAGCTACTATTTTTGCCCTGAAAGACGTAAATATTTTGAAACTAGACTTTGTTCATTATTAATTACGTATTAAATCTAGATCTTATGTTTCCACGGTTGTCGTTGATACCTTTTTGGGGTTGAAACCGTGTCGTCGTCTCTGCTTCTACTACGTTTTATCCAACATCCTAACGGACATATTCAGGACTTCTACTGCTGGGATAACTTAAAAGAGACTAGCAGTCTGTTTAGGTTTATTTTAAACATTAGTCGACTTGCCTGATGCCTATTTTTATGTTATCTACCTAGCCATTAAAAAAAGCACATAAGACAACAAAAAAAGATATTTTTCTACATAACTCCCTTCAACACTAATACACTTATTCCATCTTTTTTCCAGTTGCCCCATACCCTCAGAAAAAAATTGCTTCGGTAACCCCGCAAAATATTCTTCAACAGCTTCTGTGAGTTCTTTATCGGAAGCAAAACGCTTTCCTCTGAGATGCTTTTTTAAATTTTTGAATAAGAAGAAGTCTGACGGAGCTAGGTCGGGGCTATAAGGTGGATGCCTTAACTCTATGAACTCGACAATTGTCGTGCAGCAACAAGTTTTTTTGTGGATAAGAATGCGGGCGTTTTTCCTCCAGAGCAGTTTTTAAATTTTTAATTGTGTTTCCGTAGGCCTCTCCATTTATGGTAGACCCTCTTGGCATAAGCAAAACTCCTTCAGCATCCCAGAAAACAGTTGCCGTAAGTTTTTTTTCCCAGAAAATTGTGCCTTTTTCGGTGGCAGAGAGCCCTTATGAACGCACTGCATAGATTCTTGTTTAATAGGAGGGTCCCAGTAATATACCCTAGTCTCATCCCCGGTAATAATTCGAGATAAAAATGTTTTGTCCCTCTCCAACTTGACCAAATTTTCTTGAGAAACTTCTTATCTGCACAATTTTTGTTCAGGTGTAAGCAATCTGGGTATCCACCGTGCAGACACCTTCTTCATACCCAAATCGTCATGCAAAATCTTGAGAACACATGTTTCAGATATACAGACTTCATTGGCAATGGCAGAGATCTTTACACGCCGATCTTTCAGTACCAAATTTTCGACTTTTCGCACAATGTTTTCAGTTCGCGCTTCAACGGGTCGTCCGGACTTTGGGTCATCATTGATTGACTCTCGGCCCCATCGAAAGAGTTTAGACCAATATTTTACTTGGCAATAAGATGGTGTATCTTCCCCATATATGTACAACAACCATTCTTTCATGAATTGTTCCTTTGTCAGGAACTTTATTACGCTGCGATGTTCAACTTTAGTTTCACTCATTTTATCGAGAAATGGACCGTCTCAAATCTCTATACACAGCATCAACTAAACACAACTTAGCACATGTACTTCTAACAGTGACAGCAATTTTTCAATTATTTGTTTGATATCATCACTCTTTTGTGTCATGGCTAGGTAGATAACATAAAAATACGCCCTCGTATTTTGATGAGGTTAACTTTAGATAGTTTATTATGAGCTTTTATTGATTGTGGTTAGTTCTTCCATCATAGATGCGACGTTTGTGAGAATAATTTCTTTCATTAGGATGTTGTTGATGTGTACCTATCTAACTTTTTTGGAAGTTTTCTTCAGATCCCCAATTTGTTTTACAATGAATATTGCGTCTATTATTTGTGAAGTCATAATATTTTTCAGATATTTGTAGTTTATTTTGGCTCCAAGCTGAGGATAGTAACTCATCTGTAGTTTTTGGGTTTCGTTTCATCGGCTTTCTTGAGAATCTGTCCAATAAAACTATTTTTGTATTCGATTGGGACTGAGTTGGCAGTTAAGATGAAATTATTTTAGGTAGGAGATATAGAAAAGTATTGCTTTATATGTGAACATGTAAATATCTTACAGAGTCAAGCAACCATACAAGGAACTTTTAAAGGAAGGATAAAGTTACACAAATTCTATTTAAAAATAACAGTATGACTATTTGATAGATATTAGCGATCACTGAAATATATTCACTAGCTATAGTACTTGTACTATACTTTTGATACTTATCTACAAGAGTTCTACACTATAACAATAGATTTATTTTCTTTAATTTAATTTTGTAAAGAAAAAGCATAATTTCAGTGTGTTCATTGTACTTTTCTAAGTGTTTAATATTAGAAAATCTGTCCATGAAATGAATTGCTTAAAACGCTGCTATATAAGATATATTTTAACAACTTATCATATTTGATATGACATTGGCATTTCCAAAAGCTCTTAAATACTGGTTGTTACTACATTTTACACAAATTTTCCCTGCATTATTGGCTTCGTTACGGTAAATATTTTTAGTGTAGTTAAAAATAATCTTACAAAGCTTATTATATCAGTAATACAATACCAATACCTGCAGACTTTTGTAATCCAAAATTTAGTTTCATATTTCATATATTTCCTTCTTTAGTTCGTAGAAAATTACAATGACGATAAAATTTCAGTGCCGAGTATTCAAACGATATGTGTCACTATCCAGAAGACGATTTTCTTAGATATAGGTCTAGTATATATCTGGCTCTAAGACGTTTCTAATCTAAACTGTAGCTTGCAGGAAGTATATTTTGCCGTGACACAGTCTGAACGCTCCACATAAATGCCGTAATCTCTTAACCCCGAGCTGAATACTAAAAGTATATGATATGTAAAGGTATAAATAAGGTTCGTAGGTACACATGTGATTTTCTCGTTTTATGGAGATATCCCTATGAACATGTTGAAATATTTTTACCAGTGTTACGGAAGCAAACTCATACTATACAGTTCCAAGAAAGATATATAAAAATAGTTTAGTATATATCGATTGTTGTTAGTTTACCGAATTTTTACCAGAGGCTTATCTAAAAGATGTCATAGCAATAAACCAAATAATTGGAATATTTTAGAATTTGTTACACTCTAATGGTGGATGTTAATGCAATCATCTTTAATACTTTCTTTAATGATACTCCGCAAAGGATTGAGGGTGCGATGCATAAAATAACAATATCAACATGAGTTCGACATTGATTTTGATATACCGGGAAAAGGAATTTGTATCAATTTTGGACTTAGAAGTAGCAAACTTAGGATGTTGCATTGATACTATTTTTCTTAATTAGAGAAAAAAATGCATTATTCTTATCTTTTCTTTCCCTTTTGGAGTTTTCACAATACACTGAAGGTTCATTACGTAACACCAATCTACTAAAATCTATTGACGTTGAAATTATATGAGTATTCATAGTATCCAAGATTAAATTCCGGTATGTATAAATGAAATAGTTTAACTTCTCCCAGCACAGGTTTTATACCTTACAAATTCACTGTTCCTACTATTTACCATGCCAATTATGCCAGTCGCTTGAGTGTTACTGATAAAAGGTTATATGCAAGCGATTAACTTGAATGTGTGTCGAATTTACAACATATCTCATACATTCAAACATACCACCACTTCGTGTATATACGATAAAAAATGAAAGTGTTATTGCAGAAAAGCGTACGGCGTGCTGATGGGATTCAAATAAATCGAAACACGTCCACGTCTCGCTAAAATTAGCAATGGTAATATGTTTTTTAAAGTTACATGGAATCGATTGTTTTTGCGGTCTTATGTAGCTTAGGACTGGTCATTGAATAAGTTGAAGACATGCGGTGTATCCAGCTATTGATTAGCTGGTCTTGTACTTGGATAATCGCTCTCATTTTGAATTTCCTTATTTTAATTTATTTGCGCAATACCTATGCCATTACCAATGATACTTTAGAGGTTGAAGCAATAAGTAATGGCAACGTTTAATTGAAAGTACCCTGCACTTGGTTTCCAGCTCATTGACAATGACAAACCTATTGTTCAAACTAAATTTTCTGGAAGTCTTTCACTTGCAGAAACATGTTCGGTTTGGTGAGATTATTCTAGACCATCAATTACATTTGATGATTCAGAATAAATACTTACAAATGTTAAATTCATATTTTAATGAAAAAATGGAAATATTTCAACCAATTTGTAGCGGAGAATAAACTCTATGGGTATGATTATCTAACGAATATTCGGCGGCTTTCCCCTCTTCATCCCTTCCAACCAATGTGGCGCTAATCAAGATCATAATAATGTCGATCGTGTCTCTCAACTATTATTGAATTATGTGAGCTGAATTTGTACTCATAAATACAACTGCAAACTCAATATATTGTAAAGCTCTACTAGACTTTGCTAGAGTAAGGGGCTAGGCAACCGACCTACCATCTCCACCACAACAACGCATCTAATCACACATTACTCCTGCGATAACAATTTCTGTCAAACAAAAGCATTAGGTTATGCCCACATCTAGGTTTCTTTAAATTCAAACCTATAACGAAGAGTACATTGTAAACTTCATTCAATCATATTAATAGAGTTGTTAATATTGATGTATTCATAATTTCTTAAACACAATTAATTGAGAGTTTATGAAACTGACAAATTAATTTATTAAGTAAATAGATTTATAGAATGTAAGGCTAAACCAAAAATGAATAAACTGGTGGTTGGAAAATTAGGATAAAGAAAACAACCTGAAGATTATAACAGGGCCAAATATGTGAAAGACAAAATGCACTACGATGCAATAAATAAAGAAATCAAACCAGAATTCTAAAAAGCAAAGCATATCTGAGAAAAAATTAATAGAAGGTAAGAAGAAACAATGAGAAAGGGTAAAATAAGTGGAATTAAAATGGACGAAATAAGTATTGAAGAACTTGAAGAAGCACTTTCGAATATAAAGTCAGAAAAAGCAGGAGGTGGCAACAAGGTCGGCCTAAGAATGCAAAAATAGATAGGAGATAGAGGAAAAAATGAATGCACAAAGTATGCTAAGCATGTGATGAAGAAGGAAGACCCATGGATTGGGACAATATATAACACACTGATCGTGATAACTACTGTTCTATTGTATTTATTTTTTGAAAAAAAAATTCAAAACATGTACAAGAATTATAGAGCAAAGGTTGAGGAATCAACTAATAAGTTAACTGTAAGATGAACATATAGACCACATAGATCAGAAAATTAAAACACAAGCATGGTGAGAAAGTTAATAGATGCGGCTTGGTCAACAGGAGAGACATTATACCTGGTATACATTGATCTAAGAGCAGAATTTGGCTCAAGATAGAAAGAGAAGTAATATGAGAAACAATGGAGTCCATAACATACTTTTAAATCTAACAAACAGCATAGTAAGAATACATAAACAAGAGTACAAAAAAACGGACTAAGGTCGGGGTCTTCCAACTTAATAGGTGAATAATAAGGGAATTACCTAGCCTCTTACTCTTTATAGTGGTAATAGATAGCTTAATAAAAACACGAAGAGTGAAACAGAAAAGACACTTGTTGGATGTAGAGACCTAGTACGTACTAAAGTCAACAGTTTGTTATATGCAGACGATACTAATTAACAGGGCACACAGAAATATACAACATATAATTTAGGAGGAATTATAGCAAACAACGGTAACGCTACCGATAGTGAAATTGCCGAAAGAAGGCAAAAGAGCCAATATTTACCGACTTATAAATAAGACAATATTTGAAATAAAGGTGATCGAAAAAACGACGACGATAAGAGTCTACAACGCAATAGTCGCTCCAAATCTATTATACAGAAACGAATCGGAATACCACTGACATCAACATTAAAGACAACGTGAAGCAGCGGAAATGAGGAAACTTATAAGAACTACCAAAAATTCAAAGTATGACAAAATGAGAAATGAGTAGAAAAAGAAAATAACAAAGCGTGGATAATAAATATCATTGAAAGTAAAAAGGAGTCAATTAAACTGGTTTGGTCATGTGTTCAGGATGGACCCCAGTAAACTTACAACAAAAATACTAGAAACCGGCAAAGGAAGATAGACAAAGAGTGGACTATGAAGAGACGAATAGGATTGGAAGAAATGGATGAGTTGAGCAACTGAAGCAATAATCCGATGCCCTAGATATTCGTGAAAAAGAGAAGAAATGTATTTAATAACACAAATTTATTACTTACATATCATATTCCTTTTCATTCTAGCTGTAAGGGATCGTCCTTATTAAAATGGTTATATTTGTTACGTTGAGTTAATATAGTTCCAAACTCATATAGTAACTTATAACTCCACAAGATTATTTGAAAAACGCACCTTCAGGTAGTTCTAAAATCGACTGTTGTTAATGGATGCCCCTATAATAGTTGTAAATCGCATCTACTTTAAAGATAATTCCAGATGATTTTTCACCTTAAATAGGTATTGTTTAAATACACTTTCGATGTTAGAATTTGAAACCTACCTAAAAACTATTCTTTTTCAATATATAAGATGTAATCTTGCTGGTAAAAACATTTATAATGCATCAGTTAAAAATTAGTTTCTTATATTCGGTGCAATACGCAGACTTTATTCTAAATTAATTCCTTGTATTTTAATGCTCATATAATAATAAATTACTTTAACATGATAAATTACCTTATAAGGTATTTCTTCTGTACATAAACCTATCTACAGAAATGAATATGTGCGTATCAGATTGTAGTAGAAATTGTTGACAATATAAAATATAACTTTACCTAATGGAAAACGTCATTGCATTAAAGAAGTGGTTATTAATAATCGCCAAGCATAGAAGCGAGCACTTGCCAGACATTTCCGCCATTTATTTTTTTTTAATTGCACCCTTCCCCTCGAAAACTACGTCAACTTGCGCATTAAATCACACTTTCAGATGCAAAGCAGCGGAATACATCACTTTAAAAACTTTTTCTATATTTCTTCCGGAATGTACAGCTTTCAAGTCCTTCTCACGAAAACATGCACTCATGTATAATATCTATTATGCTTTCTTTGCTACTTCTGGAAAGTTGGCCGAGAAAGATTACAAGTTGAGGATTATCATAGTAATTTGTGTATAGAGCCGAAGTTTTATTTTCAAAATATGCTCGTATGTTATTTATTTGTAACATCTCGAACACGCAGTAATATTAAATACATTGGTAGTAATCTAGAAAATTTAGTATGTAGTGTATAAAATTACAATTCATTTAATTTGTATATTTAAGATAATAAAATAACCCTTACTGTCTGCCAACCTCGAAATTGTATGAACTACCATTAGCAAGAAATTGATTATACTGGTTGATCTGATGTATATGGTGGTATGAAGAAGTTTCAAAATTGTTGTCACAAAATCTTGAATAATGGCTCTTATCTCTTTCATAATAGAAATAAAGAAGCTTAAGAAACAGACTGAATTTCATTGGATATTTGGATTACTATCAAATTTTTCATATTTACATTCATACATAATATGGGCATATTTATGTTGGATCTCTCGTTTAAGTAAAAATAATCCTAGGTTTTTATTTTAAATAAAGTAGTGCCATATATTTTCAAAAATTTGAATATACCTTGTCTAGAAGAGCCGTAAATTTTAATACCTCTTGTTCAGAAGTGATATAGACGAACAATTAAAAATAAACCAAATCATCAAGTTATTCAAAATGAAAACAATTCGCTCTAGTGAAATTGGTCAGATCTTTTACAGAAGTTATTCGTACTTTATCTATTGTTGAGTCTCAATTTCTCCAGATTATCTAGTTGTTTAGGTTAAACCACAGATTCTGGATGGCCTAAGTGGGAAAAATCTAATAAATTTAAATATGGAGACCTGGCCTTTCAATAAATTCTCTTCAGCCATTTGGAAATGTCGTTCAAAAAACATTTTGAACATAGTGAAGAAGAGTTGACCCGGTGGAACCAAACATTTACCTATCCCTTTCAACAGCAGTAACACCTCGGTAACATAAATAGTCTATGCTAAAGAAGTATCGTGATGACAAAAATTTTTGACGTCCTGTGATAACAAGAAGTTAGTTTTGCAAACATATCTGTGTGTCCGTGGCTCTCTTTCTCTCTCTGTGTGTGTCTGTGAGTAATCACGATAACGGCTAAACTGTTAAAGCTAACAATACGAAGCCTTGTATTTAAGAATTTAATCATCCTCTTAAGAGCTAAGTAGAATTTTAGACAAATCAGTAGATCGGAAACATATGTTTATCTCAGTGGAAAAATCAAATTTTAGCAATACATCGTCGACTACCAAATTTGGAAAAATTTCTAAGGAAGGCATTAAAAGTCAATTTAGGTAGAATCTATGTCTTTTACTTTTATATTGAGAAACAGGTTTTTGCGAATATCTCTTCGGCCATTCTTTGTAGCCCGGTGTATTAAGAGTACGAAAGTATTTATAGCTTGATCTTAAAATATTTTTGAAGTGAAAACTTTTATGGGCGCGTTGATGCATTGATTGTTGGGCACTGAACGAGACTGAGCCGTCACGCTAGTTCGGGTAAAGTCGGCTCGAGTCGAGTCGACTAAGAGAGCGAGAGACTAGCGGTATTTAATTTCAATTAAATTGAAATTTAGAATAAATACGCGAAGTATTGTATTTTTATTTTCTGAAAAATTCTTGTCCGCGTGCAGATGCGATCCCGAGTTGCCCGGGTGTAAGGCCGGCACATTTCCATTAGACCAGCGCGGGTACTCGTATGAGAATTATCATATCGTCTATTTGTATATACAGGCTGTCCCAGATAGTGTGCTCACCATTGGGATCTCGTGAACGGTAAGAGATAGAGAGTTGGTTAAATGAGACAAAATGTACGTGACACCTGGGTTTATTTTTTTAAGCAAAAAAACTTTTAAAAAAATGAACGATACGTGCGCTATAGGGGAAAAACTAAAAATCGGCAATTTTAATTTCGTCGTTTAACTTATTTCATGTAAAAGATACCGAAATACTATTTTGACATTATGAAGGTACTTTTTTACGCAGAATTCAAATTTGGTATTGCAACCTCTGAAGCTTTTATACGTTTCGAGATTTTTATACAAACTTTCTTATTTTAAATACAAATCGTAGGCGGCTTTCACTGTATCAAAAAGAGCATAATTTGCTGATTTCAATGATGTATAACACTTTGGGTTTATTTGTAGAAATAACAAACTTATAATGATATTTGTGCAATTTTTGGTATCCTTGTGAATGCATAGGCTATACATCAGAGGCAGCATTGAATTATTAAGACAATAAGTAGTATCTGTCAAATTTATTTACAAGCAAGTTACGTATCGGTTTATTTTTGTGTTATTTAGTCTGCTATTTTGTTCGTTTATTTAAAAATCACCGCATTTGTTGTTTTGGTTCGTTTTATTACTTGTTTATTGTTGTTCACGTTATGGAGAAATTTAATAATGAAGAGAAATATGATATGCTTCAAAGTTACATATTGGCTCACAAAAATTCAAGGAATGCAGCTAATCATTATTTGGAGTTGTACCCAGATCGACGGCAACCACACGAAACTTTATTTCGAAGATTAGAAGTAAATCTAAAAACATACGGTGCCTTTAGTAAACCGAAAAGAAATAGAAAAAGATTAGATGAGGAAACCCAAGTTATTGTATTAAATCAGGTGCGTGAAAATCCAAAAGTTTCCACAAGAGAAATAGAAAACAACACCGGAATCCCTAGAACATCAGCCCATAGAATATTAAAAAAGCATCGATATCATCCTTACAAAGTCCACATTAGCCAAGGACTCCGACCAGGAGACGCAGAGAGGCGGACTCGTTTCTGTTATTGGTACATTAATCAGAATAACAACAATGTTACATTTCTGTTTAATGTGTTGTGGTCAGATGAATCTCGATTTACGAACAATGGGTTATTTAACAGAAATAATATTCACTATTGGGGGACAGAAAATCCCCATGCTCTACATGATGCTCGACATCAAGAACGTTTTGGGTTCAATGTGTGGTGCGGTATTATCGGCAGAAGAATAGTTGGACCTATTATCTTCAATAACAATTTAACGAGTGAACGCTATTTGAACTTACTTCAAGGTGAAATAGAAGATCTTCTAGACGATATTCCGCTTAATCTAACTGCGAATATATATTTCCAACAGGATGGGGCACCAGCACATAATGCTCACATTATTACGAATTACCTAAATAATAGATTTGGTAATCGGTGGATTGGTAATCGAGGACCCATTTCATGGCCTGCACGTTCCCCAGACTTAACCGCAATGGATTTTTTCCTTTGGGGTTACATAAAAAATAAGGTGTATAAAACACAATTTAATAATGTGGAGGAACTGCAAGCTTGTGTTTTAAGAGAGTTTCATCGGATAAATGGACGTATTTTAGAAAAAGTAATTAATTCCACACTAAGAAGAGCTCAGTTATGTATCAATAACAATGGAGGACTTTTTGAGCATTTAATGTAATTTATCTATTTACTAGTAGTAAATAAATAGTTAGGTATGTGAAGTTAGTGTTTTATTTACTTTTCAGTCATTTTTGTATTTTGTTTCCAGGAATAGGTAAGTATAAAACAAAAAAATATGCTAATTATTCTTGTAACTTTGTTATTTCTACAAATAAACCCAAAGTGTTATACATCGTTGAAATCAGCAAATTATGCTCTTTTTGATACAGTCAAAGCCGCCTACGATTTGTATTTAAAATAAGAAAGTTTGTATAAAAATCTCGAAACGTATAAAAGCTTCAGAGGTGCAATACCAAATTTGAATTCTGCGTAAAAAAGTACCTTCATAATGTCAAAATAGTATTTCGGTATCTTTTACATGAAATAAGTTAAACGACGAAATTAAAATTGCCGATTTTTAGTTTTTCCCCTATAGCGCACGTATCGTTCATTTTTTTAAAAGTTTTTTTATTTAAAAAGTAAACCCAGGTGTCACGTACATTTTGTCTCATTTAACCAACTCTCTATCTCTTACCGTTTACGAGATCCCAATGGTGAGCACACTATCTGGGACACCCTGTATACATGCGTACGTATGAATTTTTGAAGTGAGCGAAATTTACTAGAATAATGTATACACAATAATAATAAATATATATTTTTTCAATGTAATATAGAACAAAAATGGAAAATGTAAATGTAAATGAATATAGAACGAAAAAAAAAAGTTGTATTTCGTATTATTAACCTCGCCTTGATGAAGTTTTCACTTCTGCCGTGTGGTCTTAAGCACACCCATTTTTTTTGTATAAAAAAAAATCAGAATCAGGACCGGAAGAGTGACACGTTTACTACAGGTTTATAAAGAAGATAAAAGTGTTAAAACTGAATTTCATACAACTTATGTGTTATTTGCTAATAATTTTAAAAAACAAAATAATTAATTGGTTCCTTAAAATACGGAAGGCACAAACCAAAAAATAAAGTAATTAAATATTTTGTTTTTGTTTTTTAATTTTGTAGCAAATTACATTTTTGTATCTAATAGAATACCTACTGAATAGGGTAAATATAAAAGGAATCATTTTTCATTATTTTTTGTTCAATAATGAGACTATAAAAAATAGGAATAGTAGGTTTAGAAAAAAACTTTCTGGTAAATTACTTTGTCACTTAGCCCATTCTAACATTTTTCTTCGGCTTTCTGGTAATCCTAATGATATACACATCACAAAATGGTATTCACTGCTAACGGCTTTTAGGAAATAGATGTCGTCGACTTTGGCGCACTGGCTGCTATAGTGGGTGGTGAAACAGTTTGCAAACTTACGTAAAACAGGCCTCAAGTTATCGAACAGTAATTAGGATAAGTTAGGAATATCTCTCTGTGTGTGCGTGTTTTAGATAGAGAAGATTGTCTTCTTCCTCTTCGATTGGTGATTGGCTAATGACATCCTCGAGGCTGCAGTCATTCGTCAGCATATCGCTATCTCGCTCGTTCAGTCATGTTGGTTCCGGGTATGTTTGCTGTTATCCGCATCGGTACGGGAGAGATACGGTGGCGCCTCCGGTAACGATAGCGGGAAGCTGTTACACCTCTGTTACCTCTCCGGGATTCGTCTCGCAAATTGCTTCTTATTTGCATTTAATTACCAAATTATCGGTAAATGTTGCGTTCGGACAATTTCATTTGTGACTTGTTGAAATATTTACTTTGGTATGCCATCGGTATGTGAGGAAATCTGTTGCCGTATTTGCTAAGAATTCGCTCGCTGCTGTTTGAATTGCGACTGTTTGTGACAACTGTTATTCCCCTTTAAATTTGTAGCCGAATATTGATGTATTGTATAAATTATATTTCTAATGAATGATGAAAGTTTGTATTTCGTTTAATTAAATTTTATACTTGATGTTGTTTATCGTTTTACTTACTAGACAAATACAACATATATGCTGTGGTATTTTCTTGTAAATAAATAAATAGATAAAATAAAGAAACCAAACAAATAAAGAATCAACAGAAATAAAATATCACTATGTTTATTTTAAATAAATATAAATTTACATGTTAAATATAAATTATAATTCAATATTTTAACAAATAAATACAGTATAATCCACTAATCAGTACAAATGTATGTAGTCAAAATTGTATATATTTAGTATTTTAATCAAATTCATAACTAGGCAGTAGTATACACGTCAATGCAATATGGGTTGCATACCCGTAAAAATAATAGCATTCACAATTAAAAATAAAAATGAAAAATATAAAACAATGTTTAAATAAATTGGTGCACAGGAATTACATGTTCTATAAAACAATATTCAAATACTGACCTCCGTTTAATAAAAAAAAGGATATAATAACTTAAAGCATTATTACTAGCAGTCAATAGAAAAGTAGGTCAACCCGGCAATACATTCTTTAGCAGCAATAATAGTTCAAAAATAGGAATTATCACAAAGAATATCAATATTATAACCACCAACATTGTTGAGAATAAGTGTTATGTATCAGTATGCAAGTTTCACTTATATTTTCTGAATAAAATATTATTGAGTGTACGTAAGGGGCACGATTTGTTTATTTTCTTCTCTACACGAATACATTCCAAGAAAGTCCAAGCTAAAACCAAAAATACAATATTAAACAAAGGTCTATATACATAAATAAATATATATATACCACTTATTTCACGGTCACAAGATCAATTGTATTTTCTTCTGAATGGGACATGGAAATGCACACAAAGGTATATGATTTATCTGTTTTCGATATACACTAACGCATCCAGAATGTAAATATTGTGGCATGGTTCACCATTAAAAAATAAAACATTATGTTGGCTATGAAAATTCACTGATATTTACAGAATAAAAAGACATTGTAGAATGTACATCTAAATATGCGATAGTACATAATTTTATTCACGTACAAATGCTTCAAGATTTCAGGCTAAAATAAATAAATAAAGCATTAGTCAGTACATAATATAAGACAATAAAAGAATACTTACCAACAAATAAAATCATTCAAAATGTTCATGGAATAAAAGTATAGAATATGTAAATAATAACAATAACAAACATGGTGGAAAGAAGGTCACATGATCACGTAATTTCAATAGTTATCAAAATAAACACGGAGGGCGTAGCAGACGAAAATTCAAACTAAAGGAACGATTTAAAACAAAATAAGTCGTTCGTCGAATGTTAATCGCTATAAAAGGCGACACACCGGCGAAAATAAGGCAGTCCATAGGAAGTCCATCGGAAGCTCTTCAAGACTTAAAAGGAAACCAGTGCTCCGAAGAAATAAAGAATCTAAAGGCATAAAACGCTTTAAGATTCAAACGCCGTAGTCGTAAGAAGCGGCAACGATAACTGCGCGCCAGATATAGAGGCGCGAAATACCGGGATTGGACCGCACAAAAAACTACAACAATAAATTTAATTAAAATGGAGGGACTGGGCTACCAGGAAGAATTCGAGATGTTATACAACCAAGAAAAGTGAGTACAAGCACTATAAAATAAACCCCATCTTGCAATCCTAAAATAAATAAATGAAAGGACCTTCATGAGTGTTTCATAAACTATCGAGCAACAAAATTTTCGAATATTTAAATAATTAACAAATGTTTCTTTGAATATGCTTTGGGTTAACGTGCGAATCTTAATTCAAGGCGATTTAACGAAGCATTAATAAATTTTCCGGATAGCAATAAAATTTAGAACATTATTTAAATAATTAAAATAAATTCTTCTTTGAATATGCTTTGGGTTAACGTGCGAATCTTAATTCAAGGCGATTTAACGAAGCATTAATAAATTTTCCGGATAGCAACGCAATTTAGAATATTGTTTAAATAATTAAATAAATTCTTCTTTGAATATGCTTTGGGTTAACGTGCGAATCTTAATTCAAGGCGATTTAACGAAGCATTAGTAAATTTTCCGGATAGCAATAAAATTTAGAACATTATTTAAATAATTTAAAATAAATTCTTCTTTGAATATGCTTTGGGTTGACGTGCGAATCTTGATTCAAGGCGATTTAACGAAGCATTAATAAAATTTTCGGATAGCAATAAAATTTAGAATATTATCTAAATAATTAAAAAATAAATTCTTCTTTGAGTAAGCTCTGGATTTACGTGCGAATCTTGGTTCAGGGCGACTCAACGAGGCATAACGCTTTAGTTGAATAACGGCAATTTCGAAATATGAGCATACATGAAGGATTAGAGCAGTGAATTTTATTTTATTTATTATTAACAATTTCTAGAAGAATCAAGGATTGCAAGGTGCTTGTACCGCAGATGAAAAGGGCTGGATATAGTAATGAAATGAATAATGTATTGTATTGCATAATAATGATATTTACTCTATTTTTTGTAATAATTTATATTAAATAAAATAAGTTGTGCTGACATTCATATCTACTTATTTATACCCATCCCAAAGGAGAACATAAGGAAAGTAAACATCACTATCACAGCTAGGACTCACAATAAGTATAAGACTGCGACACATTACCCGTTATCGAAACAAATAAATTCACACTTAGACCCTGAGATTACTAAAGTACATTAATTTATTAATTTAACTTTTGGTTATTAACCAAAAATAGAGAGGTCACAGCAATATATATTAAATATATAATACCATTAATATAAAAGATAAACGAGACGTATGTTTTATGAACTCAGCGTACCGATTTGTTAAGCGCGAGCTCAGGACTGAGTTTGCGAGTTGTCATATTCTTAGATCGAATATAACCACTGACTATCATTGATTTAACGACTTTGTTTCTGAAAGTTAGGTTAACTTTTTTTTTGTATAGGGGAAACAAGGGAGGCTCGATACATTTTTTAGAAAAACAACGTTCGAATTATTTCAGCACCTGTTTCTGAACTCGCTTATATGCGGATACAATCTTGGACTATTTCTGCAGCTAAGGAATTATATAATTTTTGAAAATTGAAATATTTGACTGTGTTAGAAATTTGTGTATTTACCCTTGCAAAATGTCTCTAACCTCCCCCTATATGGGAGGCATTAACTGAAGCAATAAGAACAAAGTATTTTATTTTTTATAAACTCAGAAGATTACATTCTTAAGTTAATATATACATAGATTCAAAAATTCTATCTAGATTTGTTTCTAAAAGTGCAAATACACGTAGAATACAAAATATAGAATAGGTATGAATAAAAAATAGACCTTTAATTAAGACACAATTTACAGATAAATGTTTTTATGCCTCTATCGACACCAGCGCATGCAGAGTAGCACCATTTTAGACAACTTTGACAACGAATCCAATTTTCACCTGATCTAGACATCGAGTATAATAAATTGCAAGCTGCATCTTCCTCATCATCAGATTCAAAATGTGGCTCTTGGTCACTATCATTATCAGTTTCAACAACTTTTCTAGCTTGCATTTTCTTGACATTTCTAACTAAAACCTGTCTTTTAGGCCAACTCTCATTAGCTCCTTCTGTTAAAGCTTGTTTAAGATTTTCTTTATCAGTGAATAAGTCGTGTTTACCCTGTTGGCCCTTGTTCGTTTTTCTTTCTTTTCTATCTAATTCTATGTTCGGCTTCAATAGCTTCCTTTTCTGGAGTATCAGTTAAAATTCTGGTTTTTCCAAGATTTTTTCTTCCTGTTTTTTTCCGTGGTAGTGCTTTGGGAAACGGACGAATCTCCTCAGGACTTTTAATCAGATCAGATGCCTTGCTTGTCCCTGGGCTTACACTATATGAAGGAATTTTTTATTTGCTTAGAAGTAAATCTTGTGACTCTTGATAAGAGGTACCAGGTTGACCTGCTGCATCGATATTTAATCTTACGGGTTCTACTTCAGCGATTTCAGCTTCTGCTACATAGGTCCGATTTGTAATTTCCGCTCCTGCAAATTCGAGTTCCCCAAATAAATGTGAATTAAATTGGTAAATTCCTGTTGTGGAGAATCCCTTAATAATATTGGAATGTGAAAAAATGCTCTAGCATAAGCAAACCCAACTTATTCTGATACATTTTTTAGAGAAATTATTTGTCCTGGGTGGTTAACCATCCATGCATCCGCTTGCTCATTATAACAACGTTTAAATGGGCCAAAGGCAGAAACATCTAGTGGTTGAAGTCGATGACTTGTGTGGGGTGGCAAAGTTAATAAACTGACACCATTTAATTTGCAAGTGTGTAAAGCTATAGGCGAAATGTGGCTATTATGATTGTCTAGTATTAACAGACATTTATTTTCTTTAGAACATTTTGCATATTTTATAAAATGATCTAGATATTTTATAAAAATATCTGCGGTCATCCAACCACTTTCATGCGTCTCCGCAATGGAACCCGGAGGAGCACCTTGGATCATGTAATCCTGTACCCTGACACGGGAAAATATAAAGAAGGGTGGCACGGAATTTCCCAAAGCATTTATAGCGCAACATACTGTCACAAGTGTGCCACGTTCCGCAGAAGTTGTTTTAGAAATTTGTTTTTGACCTTTACGGGTAATTATCTTCTGGGGTTTGTGCGCAGTGGTAACCCCAGTTTCGTCCAAATTATATATAGCTTCTGGACCAAAATTTTCCCTTTCAAATAAAATGCGTAAGTTATTATAAAATAATTGTACGTTGTATCGATTGAATGCAGTCGCTCTGCCTAAGCTAGTTGCTTCAGGAGTTCGTAACGATAATTGGGGATGACGTACCATAAATCCTTTTAGCCAATCGTATGAAGCTGATTCATTAACTTTCCAGTTTTCTGGTATTTTTTTCATGTTTTGTTGGCCAAATTGATATACAAATTTTCTTGTTTGCTTAGGCGTTAGGCCATAATAAAGATGTGCGGAAGTTAACAGGTAGTCCATCAAAAGGATTTCTTCTTCAAACGAGAATATTTTTGAAGTTTGGCACAAAAGAAATATTTTTGTCTATTTTATACTTTGCAGCATATCGAGATAGAGTTATCTTATCAATTTTCTATTTTTTGGCGGTAGTTCTTATGGGTTTATTCTCATTGACTACCTCCAGGACGGCGTTTTTTAAATCGTCAGGGGAGATCTTCTTCCGAGTTTTAGATACCCATTTAAACGGCATCAAGAATATAATAAATGCGTCTTAACTACAGCTCAACTATTGCCATGTGAGACCACAATTTGCAAATAATCATTACGCAAATAAATATAACAGTTGCACAGAGAAAGGGAGGTTTGATACTCGTATCAATCTTCCCGAAACCAAATGTATCAAACCTCCACGAATGACAAATTTATAAAATACGCACAATATTGAACACAAGCAATTCGATTTTAGAAATACCAGCACCTGTGCCATAGTTTAAACTAATTGCATATTCGCGTAGTACCAATGAAATTTTCAAATTGTTCTTTTGAAAATCATAAAATCTTACGTTAGCTAAGGGCAAACCTATATTGAACAGTAGGAAAACACAAACTAACCTCTAAAACTGTCACTTTACCTACGTTTACTTCTATATTGCATATTAGACTAGTGCGTTAACTGCAACCCACGTTGCATTCATGCAGAATGTCCTACCAATATATACCGTTTGACTGAAATAAAAGTAGATATAGGGAAACACAAACACGCACACAAGTGCATGCAAACATGAATTGGAGGGGTACGATAGTAGGGGAGTACAGATCAGTTCATATCGGGACACCGGGGTACCGAGGCTTTAGTGCAAAACGTTGAAGGTTAGTGTGTAGACGTTTGCTTTAAGGAATTGCTACGCTCTTTACGGCTTTTGTATAATATTTTGGTAACTGATGTATTAACATTGAACTGAAACAAAACTCTATAAAATTTGTAACTAAAATAAAATTCTTATAAAAAAATTAAATAAAATTCTCACATTTAAAACGAAACAAAATATTAAATGAACTATACAAAATTTAATGTTGAAGATGTTCAAATGTCTGTCCCTCTTGCATCAAGCAGTACCCTAAACGATTATAAAACCCATTTCATACATTCGATAGCATTTCAGGAGTAATCATTTGTATGGCGTTAAGAATTTGTTCTCTTAAGCCATCCAAATCAATCGCTCTATTTCCTTCAGCGGTATTAATATTTGCGAGATTGCTCAGATACTGTATGTACGTTCACGCTCTAAAGTTACGGAACGAATGTGTTGTCCCCGCTCTCGATCTCCCCACTATCTCCCCACACCACCGGTCTTATACATAGGTACATGTTTATGTGTGTGTATTTGAAGATGCATATTAACTTTTAACTACGACAATTTGTATAATGTAAAATACGAATGTGTATCAAGCCTCCCGACGTATCAAGCCTCCCTTGTTTCTCCTATATAATTTTATAAACGTTTATAAATAGATTAATGAAAATTACTCGAACTGTTAATATATTTTATTTCAAATAAAAGTAAACATAATACGTACTCTTGTCTTTTCAATAACGAATATCTAAACTTTGTTGAATCTTTTAAAATCTTGACAATGGTTGTAAATGGGCATCTGGATTGGTTTGTCCACATTGATCGTCTTCTGAATGTGATAATCTAAAAGAATTTTTTGATGTTTTAGTGAAATTTGTGTAAATTTTCGTATAAAATTATGTACCCAAAGATATATAATGGTATGTCAAATGTAGGAATATCAAATTCCGCATCTGCAATCATCTTACCCTTCCCAGTATTATGTCATTTCGTCTTACGGAAAACTGCAGAATACATACTGAATAAAACTACTGGCACCTGTTAAACTCAATCGGCTATTTCGTAAGACATGAAATCGATTTAATGAATTATCGGCGCTTTAATTAGTATCACGCCATTTCCAACCCTGCCCTACTACCTGTATTTAAACCTGCAAATAATTCATTATATTTATTAGATACTCCAAGTTTTTTCTTAATTTTAAGTAGTGATCGGTGTTGTATTAATGTCAATTATTTATACGTTATAATTGGTTCATAATTATAGAAGCAGCAAATTACAGCGTGTAAACGCCCGTAGATAGGGTTTAATAATCTATCATTATGTTGGTAATATGACCGAACGCGAAACCTTACACTTAGATAACAGTGCTGTATAGTCATTCGAGCGATGTTACATGAACAGCACATCGATTAATTCAGTTATAGTACCACCTATATACTGTGACATAAGTATATAGTCACTTGTTTTTAATAAGCATGTTTTTATATTAAAAATGTTATTTATTTTTTTGAATTACATTATTCAAATTTTCCTAAAAATATTGTTTTTAGTAACTAATTCTAAACTAAGTCAATAAACGAAAATTATAGGAATATAATACATCCCACTTGCTATGTCAAAGCGACATGGTTTTAAACGAAACTCATTAAACAGCTATATAAAACTAAAATGCTAATTACTAAAAAACTATTGATCTTAGGTATAGGGAATCCTAATACAATTACTAATAAAGACAATTAAATTTTACATCCGCTAAATCCGGCATATAAATATTATTTAAAATATGAAAATGAAAAACATTATTGAATATACTTAAAATTGCTCTAATTTTATATGTAGACTTCAAATATGTTATCAAATCATTAAATACAGAGTATTCCATTTAGAGGCATAACTTTTGTAAGTACATCTCTTTTCGAACGCCTGTATAGCGGAAAATAGTTTTATCTGCAACAACAAAAACATTTTTTTAATCTTACCGTCTGAGATTAATCAGCCAGTTTTCTTTGCTACTCTCAATTTGAATTTTATATGTATGAATCATCTTGCATACTAAATTACTTAGTGAAAAAGACCCACGAACTTTTAATATTCATTTCAATTTATTTGAAAATCGTCAAAATGAATAGTTTGACATAACCTCAATAAAATATGGAATATGCAAATATATTAATAGTTTGAATTAAATCACTTTTTATACGTTTAGAATTTACAATAAGTTACTATTATTTTCCAATTTAGTTATTCTTTAACATATCCTTGAATGCTCAAAATAATTGGTACTATTCCGTTCGAGTTTATTATTTAATACAAACTGTACAATAAACAAGAATGCAGTATTTTGCTTGATGTAGAATAAACCATTTTTTGTTACTTGGTTTACTTGAAATCACCTTACTACTAGGCTACTAGCATCTATGAGATACCTTTTTATAAATGTATAAACAGGTCATCTTACGCATAACAGTGAATACAAGTAATATATAAACCAGCATATATTTATTGATCATATCTCTATTTACTGTTCCGTCTAAAAGTACGTCTTGTATAAACGTATATTTTTGATACCCTTTAGCTGCCTCGACAACGCTTTAGAACGATTCTCCACTTATTTTCATAAAAAAATCCTGTTTTGGTCCACGCTGTATAGCATGTGTATAACTGGTTGCAGGATTTACTCTATTCGTAATATAAAAGTCTTTATTTGTAAATAACGAAGGTCGCGTAGTTATTCTCGACTTCGTCGTGTTAATCTCTAAATTTTACGTATCTGGGTCATTTTAATTGATTTTTCGTTTTTGAAAAGAATATATATTATACATATTTTACAGTTTCATTCTAATTTGTAGTAAATTTAAGTTTAATATGCACATTCTGATTGTGTATGGCGATTTTCTGTCGTGAAGTAATAGTGATTGTCCGCTTGCGCCCCATCTTTTGTTATAGTTAAAAGGCATAATTTTCAGTGCTTAATAATTTCAATGACCAGTTTTTCAGACTATATCAGCAATCACATATTATTAGGAATTGTATCAAAAAAGTTTTTCGAAATTCCTACACGTCTTTTACTCTTATTGAAATTCAGTATTTTGCGAATATCTTGCAAGTCATGCTTTCTAGGCAGGTACATTACGAGTATAAAGGTATTTAGAACATAATTTTAAATATCTTTTGTATAAAACAAATTTCAAAATTCGGACCGCAACTTTTGCTCCTTTTGAGTAGCACTTTTTTTCGAATATCTTGCAAAGTATACATTCTATAGGATTTATTAAGAAAATAGAAGTACTTAGAATAGGATTTTGAATAATTTTTATTTAAAAAAATCTATAATTTTATACTCTCGTACATATAAGAAAGTCGTATCGTGGCCACACCTCATTTTTTTTTTAATTTAAGTAGGTTGTTCTATCAAATATACTGTACTATATTATAATCTTCTCAAAGCTTTTCTGTAAAAATGACGCAAATATTCGCATTTTCCCTCTCAAATCTGAAACGCAATTATCTCCAATATCATGGGGTAGTGGAAATTAATTAATAATTAATTGCACTAATGGAATTTGGCTTTTTCGTACATTGCTTAGTCTTGTTTATTATATTCCATCTCGCCTATTTCCTCTGAAACACAGGAAGCGTGTATATAGCCGTTTACATTGCTACACTCATATTAGCAATATTTTGAAAAACTTAACTGTCGAACAGTATTTCATCAACGGAAATTTATGTTAAAAAACGGAAAGATGAAGCTCATTAAGTGTTGCCTTCGGCTTTGTTGTAGAGAAACGAAATTCCGCTTGAGACTAATTATTAAAGCTTATAAAGCCTATAAAAGTATATTTACTTGATTTTAAGGCGATTTTTTTTTTATAAAACCGGCCCATTAATTATGCTTGTGTGAACACAATACGCTATATTGAATGGTTTATTGTGTAAAGTCGCTATGTATAAGCTTATCCTTGACAATTCCCAGATCCAATATAAAAGTTTTGTAGAAAATTACCTTTTTATTTTGGTGTAACCACAACTCAACCTTAAAATGGAGTCTAAAATAGAAATAGCTGGATTAATAAAATAATATTATTCATGACATTAAAGTAGTTAATTTATAAATCGAAATCAGAGAGAGCGGTACATGTTAAACAGAAAAATAAGTCGAATAAGTAGCTATGATTATAGGTAAACATATTCTACACATTAATTATCTATATGTAGAATGTTTTAAGACATAAGAAATCATTCTGTACATTTTTCAGTATACTCTGTAAAGTGAAGTAGATAATTTGCATTATACCTCTAATACCTAACAGTGTTTTCAGTTTTAAAAACAGCATGTCGCACTAGTAAAAGCTGATTATAGATAACGATACATTTTTAATAAATATATTTAGAAATATTTTGCTGTGAATGGGATTCGATTCATTTCATTCGCCAGGCGTTTGGTAGACTCATATACCGTAGTCGACAAATTTTAATTTCTGTTTATACTTCTATCCCATGCAGAAGATGACCTTATAATATGCAGCGATACCTGCTTCCTAACAGTGGTGGGAGAAGTAACGCAGTGTCGGGGGATCCTCACATTTCATAGGGAACGTTTGGGGAGTGTACTTGGTAGCTTCGTTATATGTTTATCTTTACTTTATTTCGTCGTGCTCTTTTCCTCTTTCTACTTTCGTATCAGAAATTAAAATTTGTCGACTACGGTATATAAACTCCTATATTGCGTGTAGACAAGGAAAAGTTCACTCCAACATTTTGAAATAGAAAACATGGTGCTATGCCGTTTTTGAGTCACGTTGTCAAAACTGCTCATGCGTTACAAATAATTCGTTGATTTTAGGTCTGTTTATCACATAGATTTATTACTAAAAATATTTAATTGAAGTTTTTAAATCATCAAACAAGCATAAATAATTTAAAAATCGACAAGTGTCTTTATAATTAATAATTGTACCTTGCTAAATGTGGAAAAATAATTTAACTTCCCTTAACGAATGTGGGAATATCATCATATGAAAATTGTAGACAAACAAACGATCATACTGCAGAAATATATTTGTCAAAAGTTGTACGAATTGTGGTTATGTTTTAGTAAATATGCAGAAGGGAATAGTTTTATATTGTCTACCAAGCACCTAAACGTAATCAACTTCTTCAGCAGAGAAGGAAATGTATAGTTCCCACAGGATGATTAATGTATATTTTACGATAGAATTTTGATCCAACGGATTTTCATGTTGTAAGGAATTAATTGAAGGTCATATGCCAAAGTTTCTTGAAGCAAGGACCAACGAAAATATCAAGAAATATGAAATTTTGGACTTAGCAGATGGAAGAATAGAGTTTTAACAATTCCGATGAAGTACCAGTATTGAAAGCCAAACAGTTTTAAACATTTTGTATGGAGATTTAAAATAAATAAGGTTTCAGAACACTGGATTCCGAAATTGCAAAGATCTATACTGTGCGTCTAACAGAGGTTGTATACCCTAAAAAAACTTAAAATTCATAAGTAAATCTGATGGCGATGATGTTTTGGGATATGGAAAAAATCTACCCAAAGAATACTAAACTATAATCTGAAGATTATGCCGCTTCATGGCAATTACGCAGACATCAATGTTTTATTCTTTGCAATATTTGGAAATCCCCTGTGCCAGTATTGTACAATGGGACATCAGAGATTATCATGGACGTTCAGCTAATTCCTTCACATGTTTCTTAATTTTAAATCCCTTTTAAGTTACATTTTTTCTCGTAAAGTACTCCTGGCACTATTTATGAGAAATACCGTATCATGATAGAGTAGTCTTCAACTTTTTGAACAGAGTGAGTAGCTGACTGACAATATTTCATTCAAAATGGACATGAAGACGTGTAAGTTTATTGAAAAACTAAAACTGCTAACCCTTAAATTATATTGTGTAAACACATGAAGCCTTAAGAAGATACATTAGCATGCACTCTGGTTACATTGTGAAGCACGAAAAAAAAAAGAGTTTTAAGAATACGAGGTATTATCAAGTGTACAAGAAAGTACTTATCAGCTTCCTCAAGCGGATTTTTCCAAAATCAGTCTTGCCCGTCTTTTTAAATTTTGTTGAGCATCTTCAGTGAATCACGTAGAATATTTATTTCATTATATCAAAACAGTGATGCTTGATTGGTTCGTCATCTTTGTGAAAAGTTGCCAGAATTCAAAATAGGCGTATATGGAGAGTGCAAAAATGATGAAAATGAGGAAAGCTGCGTTGACGTCTTCAGACCTCCAATGCAATCATAAATTCCTGAAGCGGCTTGTCACGTAACTAAGAACTCGCTATCGGCGGGCTAATTTCGAGAGATGAATTCTTGACGCCAAATGCCGTGAACATTCAACGAGATGCATACGCTAGAATGACTTGAGGATATTCTTTAGCTTTCGTTGGATTTCACCATTCTGAAAACTATTTTTTTCTGAATTATACCTGCACACACACACACTTCGTCACGAGGGATACAGCATCCTGAGCTTATACTGTTCTCCAATAGTGTTCTTTGACTTTCAAAGCGCACATGCAACTCAAACTATTTCTATCGAGTAATTGTATCGTAGTCATGTGCTTTCCACAAATTTTAAAATATTTTATATCAGATTTATATACATGTAGCAATCAAGGTAACATCAACTGTACAGTTGGCGGTAAGCACATAATTATATCTTTTGCTACAGTGAATTATGAAGATGTGTGCTTACTGTGTGCTTCCTACACAGTCAGTTATTGACAGATTACCAAACTACTCTCGCAACATTTTGATATTATTTTGTGTTTGCTGTTATCACTATTTTTTGTAACAGCCGAAATAAAGAGAGGCGCTTACCAACAAATTAAAACTTATGCAACTTATATTACTAGCGGGACGGGTAGACGCAAGGGGGTGTGAGTAGGTGGAGATAGACGATATTCGGTTTCGATCACAGCGCTTCGGTTATAGTCACAGATTCTGTAGTGGGTTGAAAATTTTAATATATACATAAAATGAATTGCCAAATATTTAAATTCTGAATTCTACTCGCATATTGGTATTATGTACTTAGTTAAACAAAATGGAATTAAAAAGTATCAAATAATCAAATTTGAGATTTTAAAATTACAAAATAAATCTAAAAAACGCAAAACGGCGATGCCTTACGGAGCCATAGTTTTCTATACAGGGTGTAACAAAATAAGTGTAAAACATTTCAGGGAGCGATTCCTTAGCGAAAAAGAGATAGGGTCTTTCATATAAAAAAACTTCAATGGAGCATCCCTTGTTAAGATGCAGCCCCATAAAGGGGGTACATAAAATTTGTTTTACAATTTTTCTCACAAACACTAAAAATGTAATTTATTTCCAATGTAACTTTTTGTCTGATTATTTGTTTACCATTTAAAAATCTATTTCCAATACCTTGTTTCATTCGAAACAAAAAATGTCTCTTGAATTTTTTGCCTAAAAGTAATCAGTTCGCAGCAAAAAATTATTTTACGAACAACTACTGAGATACATCGTCATAAATGCGAACTGGATTAGTATTGTTATTTTGTAGTTACTACCTGCATCAAAATACATATGATTAAAGATGAATAAACAAAACTAATTTATTAATAACAAAACATAAAACATGTAGAAATCATAGTAAATGTTCAATATGTCCACCTTCAGTCATTACACATGCGTCTAGACGTCGGCGCATTGAGCCACGTATTCGCTCAAGTATTCCTGGATTCTCTGTAATTAACCTGCACGCATCGATGATGCGGTTTCTTAAGTCCTCTACATCGCGAACAGGAGTAGGATAAACCAAAGTCTGTAAATGGCCCCAAGTAGAGAAATCGAGAGGATTGAGATCCGGGGATCGAGCGGGCCAATTCTGTGGTCCTCCTCGACCTATCCAATGATTTGGATATGTTTGGGTTAAATGCTGACGTGCTGCTTGACTAAAATGGGCGGGAGCCCCATCATGCACAAAAAACATATCCCTTCTGACGCCCAAAGGAACTTCCTCCAGCAGTACTGGATGCACTTCTCTTAAAAATTGAGTGTATGCCTCACCATTTAATCGAGGAGGTAGAAAATGAGGGCCAATTAAATAATCCCCAATAACTCCGAGCCACACGTTAAGAGAAAGGTGTTCTTGATGGTTAGCTTGTACAATAGCGTGAGGGTTTTCATCAGCCCATATGTGGTTATTATGAAAATTAATTATCTTGTCCCGAGAAAAAGTACATTCGTCTGTGAATTCGATCGTCTTCAAAAAGTCAGGATTTCTTCTAATCATTTCCAGCATCCAATTGGAAAATTCAAGACGGTTCGGAAAATCTCGCTGTAACAGTGCCTGTACTCGTTACAGATGGTAAGGGTATAAGAGTTGTTCCTTTAAAATTCGAAATACCGTCATATGATCAACATTTAACTCGAAAGCAATCTTTCTAGTACTGCTAGTAGGTTGTTCTTCAACCAAATTAAGTACTGCTTCTTCAAGATGTGTTGTTCTAACTTCTCGATGGCGACCACAATCCTGCGTTCTTTTGTCGAATGAACCATATTCTCGTAATCGTTGATGAAGTCGGGCAAATATTCTATGTGAAGGAAGCTGCCGTTGAGGATACATTTCAGCATATCTTCTAGAAGCTTCTAACCCATTCCCCTGCGACAGACCGTAAACGTAATGCATATCAGCCATTTCCTCATTTGTGTATGCCATTTTAATAACGTGTGAATTATTAAACTAACAAATTACGAACAAAACAACGACACACAATTAAGTATTAATTCAATTTCAAAAATTTACAAACTGACAGCGTGATACCACTACTAGCGGCCTACTAAATAAATTAGTTTTACATTTTCGTTTTATGACGATGTATCTCTGTAGTTGTTCGTAAAATAATTTTTTGCTGCGAACTGATTACTTTTGGGCAAAAAATTCAAGAGACATTTTTTGTTTCGAATGAAACAAGCTATTGGGAATAAATTTTTAAATGGTAAACAAATAATCAGACAAAAAGTTACATTGGAAATAAATTACATTTTTAGTATTTGCGAGAAAAATTGTAAAACAAATTTTATGTACCCCCTTTATGGTTTTTTTTTTTATATGAAAGACCCTATCTATTTTTCGCTAAGGAATCACCCCCTGAAATGTTTTACACTTATTTTGTTAAATGGTAAACAAATTATCAGACAAAAAGTTACATTGGAAATAAATTACATTTTTAGTGTTTGTGAGAAAAATTGTAAAACAAATTTTATGTACCCCCTTTATGGGGCTGTATCTTAACAAGGGATGCTCCATTGAAGTTTTTTTATATGAAAGACCCTATCTCTTTTTCGCTAAGGAATCACCCCCTGAAATGTTTTACACTTATTTTGTTACACCCTGTATAGGTAAACGCTCCTCTGAATAGATAATATTGAATTTGAATTTGAATTCAATATTTTTCCATACGTACAAAATCTCAATTTAATACGTCTCCGTTATAATAATAATCCGATTATATTTTGAATTAATCATTATTTGCTTAACGCAGTTTCATCTACCTATTCTATATTTACAAAATTATCATCATATACACATATTTCGCTTAACGGTGTAAGTGGATTTATTATTATTTTCGTAATGGCAAAGCTCTTTGACAACATAATATGAAACATTTGTTATTTTCAATTAGTTTTATATTACGGATTGTTAATGCAAATTTATTATAAATTAATCAACTACATGCAAAGAGTAATAACATTCTATATATGTATGTATGTATTTCATTTATGCATGGTTATTTACACGGATAATATATTATTTAGATGTATTTATTTATTAACAAAAGCATCTGATGGCTTGCAGTTTTATAATTAATTTATTATTTTAACTATTAATTCACATTTTCGATGTCATCGTTTACTGCATTATACATTATTTATGCGATTACATATGACGGTACAAAAGATATTAGCGGGATAGGAATTAATAAATAATACAAATATAGAATTATCATGACCAACACAATTTTCGAATAGAATTTCACATATATTGGATTGGAAGTGCTTTGCAGATTATTTTAAATGTATAATTATGAACTGGTACTCAGCGAAATAAAAAATCGTTAGGGCATTTCGAATATTTTATCCTATCTATAAGCTACTTATAATCATCCATGTAAACAAGTTTAATATGTATACTTTGTTATTTGTAACTTAATAACTTTACAAAAATAATGCAGTGATTGATGTACGAGATTTTTTCAAGTTCTAAAGCATCCACGTGTCTTTTTATTTAGTGAGATTAAGTAGAAGGTATACTGTTGCTTTTAAATGAAGCAGAAAATATTACCAAATTAGTAACATAGATAGCAGCACCTTATCGTGCACACAGAGCCATTTACAGGCATATCGAACATTGTTTTATACACTTAAACAACAAAGTTTAGTTTTTGTCATCAACATTCGTTTTCTCCACCTACATGATGAGCCTCCATTGAAATATATCGCCAGTTGAGTGAAATATTCATTAAAGGTATTATGTATGTTAAAACAGTGCATCCGTGGGTGCGGAAGATTGAAGAAGTTTATAATTATTGAATTATTGAATAAACAGGAAGAACAGTTAAATGTTCAGAAGCTTACCCTCAAAGAGACGACAGATTCATAAATAATAACGATATTTATTAGAATTTGAAGCAGCAACACAAGCATGCAGTTTCTCTTCCAACAGGGGAAAATAATAAATACATGTATTATTCAAACAATGAGAACTAAAAATAATATTAATGCATGTGAAATTTAAAATGAAACAGACGAAATAGCAAAAAATACATAAACAACTTGTCATGGATGACTGTTGTAACAGAACTAAAAAAGAAAAGTATAATAGTCACAACTAAAAATGACAGTGAATCAACAAAAGAAATTTATAATTTTAACATTATGTAATCACAAAGCCAAGCAAATAAAATTGCACATGAACGAATAACTGACCAACAAATGAATCCGAAATTCTAGTTCTACGGAAAGGAAATGCAGAAAAAACATGAAAAAATTAATACATATTTTGTCGGAAGCGACGGTAACTGAGTTTTAACATCATGAGACATGTAACGTTGTATGAATATTAAATAATGGTTAACAGATACGTTGATGAGTTGCAGCAGTTACTTTCTCTAGTTAATCCATTTTAATGACGAGAACAACAACGTTCACCAAACATTGCTCGCCGATAACACAAATATAAGGCAGGATATTACATTTACCTAATCAAATCACTTGGTGTGTCGCGCACTCGGATTTTTGTTGTTAATTCTTATTAATTTCTCGGCTGCAACTCATTAAAAACAAGCATCCTCACAGTTATATAGGTAACGGTGGGGAGTTTTCTGCCATCCTCCCTTTTTGTTTTGGGACCTTTGGAATTACTCTGGAACGCTTAAAGATGCATCTGTACATAACGTAGCTATTTATCGTGAGAACAGAGTGGCTTAAGTAAACAATCTGGAGGTCGCTGATAGAAATCATTTTTTTGTCAAACACAAATGCCCTAATAACATTTTGTAATTATGGAAATGAATTACTAGTGAAAGTGCAAAGTATAATGATAGTGAAAATATATTAGCGAATGCAAGTAATTAAAAATAAAGCGCTATTTTTACACACACGCGCGCACACACACACACACGCACAGAGAGAGATAGAGAGAGAGAGAGATAGAGAGAGAGAGAGAGAGAGAGGGGGGGGGGGAGAGAGAGAGAGAGGGGGGAGATATGTTTTAATGTATTTTAATTAATTCCAGTTTTATTATATGCAAAAGAAAGAAGTCTTTCTAAGACCAACTAGAGGGATGTTCTTAGCAGTAGTTTAATCTGTTTAAGAACATTTTTTTCGACAAAAATCGTAACTTTATGTGCAATGCACTGTTCACATGCAACACTAATTGACAAAAAGAAATACCATTCGATTCACGGTCGCAAAACAGCTGAATACTAGTGTTATCAATATATTTAAATTTCTATTTCGTTTTATTTAGCACTGCTTAACTTCTTAACCGATTTCTACCTCTACATGACAACTGATTTAGTGAATCAGAAATCATTGCGTGTGCACGCCGAGCTACATTCAAAAGAGATTCCAGTTCTGTTAAATGGCTGTTTCACATTGTTCCGCAAAGTTCAAGGCGTACGACGTACACGACATACACACAAGAATTCCCTACCGCCACGTCACATAAATCGCATGCAGTTCCACTTTTCGGGCGATTTACTCAGGAATTGTTTTTCAAATGCACAAATTGTTCGTACAAGTTGCGACACAGAGATGTCGCTATAAATCTTCAGTGGAACCGATTGCTCAGGTATCGGTGTAGTGTGGCGCCCTCTGTACGGAAAGTTTTCATCTCTGTTTTCAGCCGTCACGGCGACCGATCGATGCATAGACGTACATTAGAATTCAAGATAGCAAATGCTGCATCAAGTTTCCAATAAAACTTTGCCCACATGTATTTATGCAAAACGATGCTGGGTTGAACGGATGGTCACCTAAGAGCTATGAGAAAGTTTGACTGACCTACAAGAACACTAGAGGATGTTGTGTCAGTCCCACGTAAATTAGTTTTGTCTTTATTGATTTTATATGAAGTCGTCTTTGGTTTTAAACTTTCGTACTTTAAATAAATTCTGAAGTGGCAATATAAACGGTATCCCTTAAATATAATTGTTTTAGAAACCCGAAGTAGTATTTTATTAATATCAAAAAAATATAGACTATTCATACTTTATCTGGAAAATAATTAAAAAACGAACAGTAGTTTATCAACCATAGCAACCGGTGAAAGTTGAAACAAGGTAAGCATGTGCATTAAAGTATACCAAAATATCAATTTCTGTTGCCTCCTCTATGATGCACCTTTTCAGCTCGTTTTGTTTTAAGCATGTATTTATTAACATGAAATATTCAGAATAATGGCACTCATGTGTGTGGAAACGTTTCATTATAGCCTTCCAGTCTCCACTGCGTGCTACATACTTCAAGCTTAAGGCGCGTTTATACGTGCATGGATTCAGTGGCGCCAGTCGCTACTGGTACGCCAATTCCCAAATCATTGCAAGTGTGTCTATCTCTTCCTTTTCTTCGCAAATTGTCAATCATTTCCTCAACCACAACTTTTGTGGCTATTTTAGAGGCACTACGAATAAGTTCATGAGGCGTGCTTATTAGACCACTAAATTGAAACTGGAACTGGCGAGAAAAATTACTATTTTTGTACATGCAACATGTAAACGTTTACTGGCGCGAAAGTTGAACTGACGTTGGAACAGGCGCCACTGAAACCATGCACGTGTAAATGCGCCTTTATCACATTTCTCTATATGATTGTATAGTGCATAGTGAAACAAATATATAGAGAATACGCGTGATATTGTACGTCATTGATGACGTTTACATGTTGTCATAACTGTATTAGAGAATTTTTAATTATTGTAAGTCGGGATTACAGATATTATTGAAAGTATTTGACATTTAGAATATATGTCATGACAATGCATTTTATAGCATTAATTGTTTTAGTAAAAGACTTACTTACACAAATAGAATTAAGTTAAAATCGTAAGAAGACGTGTCCCATTTTATTTGTCTAGAACTGTACCTACTTTGTGAAATTATATTTGAGGGCTTTTATTTCATTAGTTTAAATTGAAGATGTATAAATTTGTCGTAATATACGCTTTCATGGCAAATAAACACATAATTTCCATTTAAACATTAAATTTCTGTCCTACATGTTTTTAATAGACTAATAGTTCAATTTGGTGTTGGCAGATAAATCATATCTGTCAAAAAAGTATGTATTATGAATATTTTTCGTGTTTATTTTTGCTTTGATTATGTTGTGAAAGACGGAAGTTGAGACTTAGACATTCCAATTACTAAATCTCTCATTGACAGAAATAAAAAAAATGAGGTGTGGCCACCACACGACTTTCTTATACGTATGAGCGTTTCAAATTATTCAATTTTAAGAATTTTTTTATACAAAACTTATTCAAAATCCTATTCTAAGTGCTTTCATTCTCTTAATAAATCGCAATAGAATGCATGCTTTGCAAGATATTCGAAAAAAAGTGCTACTCGCTAAGAGTAAAAGTCCGATCCGAATTTTGAAATTTCATATAGGTACCGGGTGTATTATGAAAAACCTTTGGTGCTGTAACTTCCTTATATTTTATCTGATTTTGATGAATGATATGTCAAACTAAATCGTTTTTAAAACACTGTAACCTGTTATTAAATTTTTTTTTTTGACATTTCGTTTTTGACAGACAGTAGTTAACTTTTTTTTTTTAAATTGTACTACATATTTTTTTTTACTTATTCTAATAAAGATTTATTTCCTGAAGACACCTCCATTAAATTGAGTGACAAATTTATTGTTATTAAAAAAATTACGAAATTTACAGAAATCAAGCTATCATAGCTTTTAATAAATCAAATGTTCGAAATTGGACCCATTTTCTTCCAGACACATTTGACACCTCCTATTAACTATAATTAAGTCGCAAAGCAGCTACAGAATTTTTTCCGCATTCAAAATATACTTGAATCGCATCCACACATTCGCCATTATCCATTCCAATAACAAATTTTAGAAATAAATCGTTGAAAATGTTATAATGAATGTGTGACTGACAGATGTCATAGCTCTCTTCGAAAATATGGAATGCACTTTTATCGTTCAATATGACTGCTTGATTTTTAAATTTTTAAAATAAACACTGTAAATGTTGTTGTTGACCCACCGCTCACGGGGCGTAACTTCCGTATAAGCCTACATCCTTCATTTGGTGTCAGTTATATTGAAACTATGAGTGTTTTCACAATTTTATTTATTTTAATAAAAACACTTAAACCTGTTTACAAAGTAAATCTCACAATTGTTATTTAACGAGAGATGTTGATTATCTTACTGTTTGTAAGTCTGTAAAGAAACTGATGAAACACTGGTAACATTGGTTTATAATACTTTATGGGCTATATAGTATTGAATGTAAGTGATTTTAAATGCTACACACATTTGCTGGTAATAAAATGAAATAGAGTATTTAAAATGCATTTAAGAAATCTCTGTGTTCGGAAAAACCAGAATAAATTGAACTAAAAAAAAACCTTCAATTCCTCGTTTTTTTTTCATACAAGGGTACCATTGTTTACAGTTTCATATTCAGAAAAAAATATATATTTGAATAAGTAAAAAAAAAATTAAGTACAATTTAAAAAAACACAGTTTGCTGCTGTCTGTCAAAAACAAAGTGTCAAAAAAAAAATTCAAAGCGGATCACGTTACAGTGTTTTTAAAACGATTTAGTTCGACGTATAATTTATTACATTCGGATAAAAAATAAAAAAGTTACAGCACGAAAGGTTTTTCATAATACACCCGGTATATACAAAAAATATTGCAAATCCAGTTCTAAATACTTTTGTACTCTTAATAAATATATATAGAATGCATAAATTACGACATTTTTGCAAAAAATCGTTATTCTATAAGAGTAAAAGTGGTACTTCCGTTATGAATTTTGAAAATTGTTTTATACAAAAGTTTTAAATACTTTTATAGTCATAATGTACCTGCCTCGAAAGCATAATTTGCGAGATATTCCCAAAAAACTGATTTTCAATAAGAGTAAAAGACCTACTTCCGGTAGGAATTTCGAAAAACTTTTTTAATACGATTTTTTCAAATTTAATTTTGAGTACATTTGAATTCTTTATAAATTTGTTTAAACTTAGTAATTGACGAAATATCGGCAAAATTCGATTCTTTCACCGAAGTAAACTACTACTTCCGGTCCACCGATTTTACTGAAAAACTAATCAGATCTCAAGAGGGAGATTATACACGGAAATACGAAATTTGGAAGTGATATCTACAGCGTTATGACCGCTATCGTGGTCAGGCGGTGAGAAGGATTTTTTAAAAACCACTTTTTTGGTATCAGGGGACTTCAAAACGTGGACATCTGTAAAAATCTCGAAGTCGAAAATTTTCATCATAACAATACTTCCGTATACTTACTACGTATAAGAAAGTAATAGATCCGGCAACATAAACAAGAGGCGTCGTCATGGATCTAGCATGACGTACAATTGAGTGTAACGCGTTTCCTCTATATGTATAATGCTTAAATAGTAAATGACCTATTGTACTTAAATTCATTCAATGGGATTACTTATAACATTTCAAAAGGTATTGAGTTATATCCGAGGCCTTACTAAGTATGCAACCCATAATATAGTATTACTTATTTATAAATTATTAAATTTAAATCTAATCCATGTATGTATATGTGACTTAAATACTTCATTGCGATATTACGTGAATGATGTAAAACGCATATTGTTATTGTGTGTATATAATGAAGGCACTTGTAATTTTAAAATAATGTTTGTATAGAATAGAACCTACCAATACACTAACTTTATTAACTGCTTTTTATTATTAAAGTAATTTGCCACAACAGATGTCGCTAAAACCTTATTACATTTTTTTTATATTAACTTAATGCTATAATAGAGGACGTGGAAATCAAAAAGTTTTGTTTGATAGAAATTAAGTAATTTTGACTTTTGACAAATATAAAATAAAATAACTAGCACGTTTTAAGTGGAATCAATTCCACATATTATAATTATCTTTTGAATAAATTCATAAAATAGAACATATTTGATAAGCGAAATAGGAAATGTCAGTCACAAAAAAAATAACTGTATATTAAAACATTATCATTTACGCATCTGATTAGTTTGGATTTAATTTGTAGCCCTAAATAATTGTGTTCATGAAAAATATCTTTCAGATTTTCTTGAAAATGTCATTCTTTTACTTTTTAAATTGGAAATGCACTTAACCGATGATACTATGTGACTCTGCAAATTTTAACTTTTGATCGATTATGAAATAGGCATTATACATTTCGAAAATGCGACCGGATATTGTTTTTTTTAATGTGCCAATGTCTTTTATGTATTGCTCAACTTCTGTTTTTAATTTTTGGAGCATATCAATATACATATAAGATTCTGTTCAAAATTACTAATTATTATCATCATCATCCTTATAGACTGCCGAGATTGCTGGTTCTTGTTTTTCTTTCTCCATGAAATTGTCTCGCTCTTCTTAAGTTTTACATATTCTCTTAATAATCTCAGCGATACTGTCATTGTTTGCTTTTGTAGGACGTCTTCTCTAGTACCTGCTGATTCCTTTGGCTTCATAATATATTGCTTTGACTTTTTTTATTGTTCATTCTAGGTAAGTGCCCTTCTCTTTAACTTTTATTTCTTTTGAAGGATTTGTATAGTCTCAGTTCCAATATCTGCAGTTCTTTTTTTATCAGTCCTTCTGATTACATCAACTTTTCTCTAGATATCTCACGTCGAAAGCTTCCAGGTTTTTCTTCCTATCATTTTGTGCCCTATGGGGCTAAATATTGTTTTGTAGACAATAAGTTTTGTGGCCTTTCTTTTTTGTTTAGAAATATATTTTTTTATTATATTATATGTGTTTCTCGCTTTTTCTTATACAGTTTCCGAGTTCCTTGTCTTACGTTCTTGTACTATTCAAAGCTATTCACAAGTATTTATAATTGTTAAGAGGCTCTAGGATTTCCACGTTTATTTTAATATTTTAGTTTTGATCGCCATTGCTTAGTTTGGTCCTTATTCATGGATGGAGTATATTTTCGTGAAAATATTTGCATATACGTTTATGTTTTTCTGAAACCAGTGCGATGTCGTCAGTAAAGACACACGTCCATATTTTCACAAGTTAGAGATATCTATAGTCTGCAGTAAAATTGTTGCACATAGTCCAAGTTTATTTTATAACTTCGTCCATGAGCCAGACGAACACTAATGGGCCGACACAACACCGTTTTTCCCTCCATCTGTGATCATTCTCTTATAATATCATTGCAGCTTAGCTCTCTTGTTTTTCATTTTGGAAGGGTATTAGTATATTAGATTCTGTGCAGAATTAGATTTTGCTAATTTTGTTAATTTAACCAGCATTGTAACTACACTAGTAATAGTCAGCAGTATTGAGCCGATTACTTTGAACAGCTTGTATAATTATTCTATTAAACAATGCAAAAAGTGATGACAGCATTAATCCATGGACTCCATTCTGCTGTGCTCATATCATAGGAAAGAATTCACTATTCTTTCCTATGATATGCTAAACAAAAAAGAAAGGCCACACACATCACGCATTCTCAGGCAGATAAATTGAAAACATTACCGTTTGCTTCCAGATGTTCGGTATTTTATAGGGTCTTATCGAATAGCGTTAACTATTTTAAAATACTTTTCCTTTTGTTCTATGGGGAAAAAAAGGTAAACCCGTGAAGAAAAAAGGAGTCAAATAAAATGTCAAGAAAATCACTTGAGACCGGCCGTTATTCGTTTGTGTACCCGACCCGTACAGACGACATAAATGTCATTGAAGGGTTGCTGAGATATTTTATAAAGCGGAAAATGTTGCGTTTTTCGACGTCACCTTAGGAAGGATAGTTTACGCCAGTTTTCAAAATAGTTTGCACTTTATGATTCCTCTCTATCGCAGGACGTTCCCTTCATTTAGAACGAATAAACAAATACTTTTTTTCTATTAGCAAAAATTGTAATTTATGACATCTACTATATGTACGAAAATACTGATATATCTAGCAGATCGAATTTGATATGAACAACCAATAAAACGTGTTTTCAATTATTTACTACTGAAGAATAGAATATATTTATGACTTCATTTATTTCAAATTTAATTTGAATTTTATATATTTATATACAGGTTGTATTTGAAATAAGGGGACAGAGTATGATTAATGGAAAGATGTAATTTTATTAGACTCAAATCCAACATTTTTTGCGCAAATTCAAATTTTAAAAATTACAAAAATATTTTTAAAATATTCGTCGCGCCCCTGCACTTTAATACGACTGTAGGCTATGGAAGGGTGGGTTAGTAAGTAGGAGTGTGAAGGCGTGCGAGGTCAGTCTCGTTCGATTGTTACGTGTGGATGTTTCGACTATTGCTTACACAACACACGAACTGAAATGAATTATGTTTTTTTTTAATTTACTTGCGTCCAATTAAAATAAAAGTTTCTCATAAGTAGAGTTGGGCAAATTTTACAACACTAATTTGTTTTTGTGAGAAATAAGAAGTAAAAAGTCGTTGAATTTAATCATAATAACAGTAGTAGCGGAAGGAAACGTAATATCTAAATAATCCATCTCAATAAAAAAAATTCTCGTTGTTGAAAAATAAGATATTTTAACAGCTAATATTTCATATTAAGGTTGTGGAACTCTTAGCATGAACACCTGTTAAGAAATAGTAAACAATGCTATCATTGGGGTTTTTATAACGTCTACAGCTGTTATTGCGTATATCTATGCGTGTTTATTTACTTCGATGTAAATTATTACGTCTCCTCAACCTGTGTGGAACCGTCGACGTCTGGCGCGATACCTACGACATATAGACACATGCTAAATCCATAGGCGGCACATTAAACACTTTTCGGGGGTTTTTAATTTTGGCGTTCGTGTCGTAATTGACTCACAATTTTTGAGATTTATATTCTACATAATTGCACCTTTCTATTTATCATACTCTCTCGCCTTATTTCAAATACGCCCTGTATATTTATTGTTAAGTTCAGTCAATCTTGTCTGTGCCTAACTTATATATGTATTTATATCGCACATTCAAATAGCCAGCAATTTCAGTATGAGAAATGTTTTGTAATTACTGTATTTTAGAAGCTTTAGGTATTATTATTTATTTAAATTTGTCAAAAAGATAAGATGCTTGCACACGTAAAGTACTTACTACAAATAACCTGTAACAATTTAAATTGCAACGTAAATAAAATTGGGCGCCTCTTCGCATTCGCAATGACGAAGAAGTTGTGGTTTTCTTCGTCATTGCGAATGCGTACCCTCAAATTTAGTATTGAACGAATACAAAGAGATTAATAAATGTGAAATATATGTAAATATGTTTTAAGTTTCTTAGCACTCTTCCAGGGGAACACGCACCTACTTGCTTATCACTACATATAACCTGCAAAAAGCTAATAGAATTATTGCAGCTTAGCCAATAGTATTGTATATTACTCGTACATATTGAGATTTTATAAATTCCTCTGCTTCTTAGGCCCCCTCTACTAAAAAAAAGCGAATATTAAACCACATTAAACATCCCAGAAATGAAGACGTTTATAGTAACTACAAAGATTAATAAAAACTTATAACATCTTAATAGAAACCACTGAGAAAGATTATTATCGAAAGCAATTTTAAAAATATAACTCAAACTCGAAATGGACATGAAACCTAATTAGTAGAGAAGTAGGCTATAACCCAAGTAATAACAAGGGTGTGTATGTTAGGAACTGAATCGTAAGAAATAGCAGAAGTAATCTGTAAGTATTTCTAAAATATAGGTCAAAAATTGTCATATATAATACAACGAGTAGTCAAAGTATGCTCGATTATTTTTGTGGTGGTTCACGAATGTTTCCTTGCGCTTGAATATTAATAGGACGAGTGCGTCAGCACGAGTCCTATTTACAAGCGCAAGGAAACAAGAGTGACAACACCGCAAAAATGATCTACCATACTTTGATTACGAATTGTTTTCGAAGGACTATTCATCGAATGATTCATTCATAAATGACGAACTGAGTTTTTTAATTTTCTAAAATTAAGTAGCTATTGCGTTGGTTTCCATAGTAGTATGTTTTCAACAAACTACTGTCAATGTAGAAAATTTTCTACGATTCGAATTTAATAAGTTATTGCAAGAATAAATAGATTTCTGATATGGAAAGCAATTCAAAAAGGTTTGGTGAAAAAGGTGAAAGTGAAATTGATGCTGAAATTCATAAAACTATTCCGGAAAACACAAAGAAAACAAAAGATTATATCTGGAGACAATTCTCAGATTTCTTGTCCGAGAAGAGGTACAAATTGGACGAATCCACACCCCCTACTGAAATTAATTTCGTATTAAAATCTTGGGCATGTAACATGAAGAAGCAAAATGGCGATGACTATAAGGAAGGAGTGGTAAAGCACATGTGGAATGTTACCGCGAAGTTGGTGCAGGAATTATATTTTGAGAAGTGGAAAATAGTAATAAACCCGTTCAACGATATTGTCTTTAAGTCAAGTAAGAATGCCAGAGACGCCATGCGACGAAAATTACAGTCCATCATGTAATTTTTATTATATAAGGTATTTGTACGTTATTGTTTCAAAAAATAAAAAAATTGCGACATATATCTGTCAAAAATATCCACCGATACCACTAGTGGTGATTTCAATGAAATACCCACTAGTGTAAATACGCAGCAGTATTTTTGTTGCTAGGACACAAAAATGTGATTCTTTGATTCTTATTGGTCATATTTTTACAAATGACACATGAGTTGAATAGTCATTATAATTATTACACGACAGCTTTCTTTTTTCCGAATAAATTTTCAGTTTTTAAAGAAAATTTGGTTTCTGGGTAACTGTACGAAACAAATTGCTTGATAAAACGAAAAACAAATTGCTTGATAAAACGACGAGTACAATTTTATCGAGGAGGCAATTTGTTGAGTTCAAATACCATTTAGCAACTAAATTTGGGTTTGAAAATGGAAAATTTATACGGAAATAAAAAGGAAACTCGAATGTAATTCGGTAAGATAATTTACTGAATGTGTAAACAATTACTGAAAAATGTATTACATAGTAATTATATTATTCAAAAATACGATTATCAAAAACACATTGTGATGATTACTTACAATGAGTTTGCAGATTTTATAATCACTTTACAACGAACACTATGATGATAAAGTAAACAAATTGATGTAGGGTCAACCAAAGACAGTACACAGAGCTTACGGTTGCGTCGACTTTGACATTTCATTTTGACAATTAGTTCGCTGATTTTATGACATAACAAGAAAACGCAAATTGTTGTCGTGTCAACCAAAAATAAAGACCTTTTTTGCCGATTTAAAAGTTAAAGTAAACTTTTTGCGCTGTTGAAGTGACAAAACAACTCCGACTAACGTGTTTTTTTACAGATGCATTAAATTATGAGAAGAATAAATGTCGACTAAAAAAGCACTAGTAACAATTGTGACGAAGAAATTTCATTAAAATTTGAAATGGTGACTCCGAAAAAAAATGATAAAAATAATAAACAAATTGAAAAGTAATAAAGTTCTAGTATTTGACTAAATAACAACAAGAATAATTAAAAAGAATAAAACTGTTATCGCCAATTTTTCCAAACTAAGTAATAACATTATGAAAGACAATGAATATCCAATATATAAATATATATAAAGCAGATTTATCTTACCCATATATTAAAAAGCCAAAAAACTTAATGTAGAACATTACTGACCCATTTTCATACTTTCTGCATTCAACAAAATATTAGAGAAACTGTTACAAATTCGTATCAGACTACATATGAGAGAATTAAATTATAAAATTAATATATTGAAAAAGTTTGGCGACTAGCGGACGGTAACTCTTTGGAGCGTGAGTACTTTACGTAGTTTAACACATTACTTTGTTATAAATTCTATTGTGCACTACTAACAAGTGACATTATAACTATCAGTGTACAGAAAGAGACTTTTCTTTGCTATAGTATTTCTACTATTTATATTTATTGATCATAACTACAGACCGGACATATGAGGCCGAAATTACGACGGACAAAAGAAATAATGTATAACATAGCACAGTTACTGAATAGCACTGTTCATATGGTGAACTACAACATCTGTTTTCATCTAGAAAACGGGCAGCAAAAAAGTCATGTTTACTGTTAAATTTTTTTCTTCATCGGCGTAGGTAGAAGCGTGAGGGGTTTTTAACATTTTTTTATGTTTCTTACCATAATTAAAGTACGGAGAGTTTACTGGATTTGAACTACAAAATGAACAAATAATGATGTATTTTGTATTTTATAGATCATCACCCACCTGTTATCCAATTATATAAATAAAATTAAACACTTCTTAAAAATATAAAATTCCAAAAGTGCCCCCGTAGGCGATGAGTTATCGACCGCTCGTGTCCGATCTTTAATCATATTATAACTTATTTACAGTATTTATAAGAGATGTTACTACCCTACTTGCTTACTTGCCAAATATCGCCAAGTAGGTGCGCCAGGATATGAGGACAAATGTAGTAATTTTCGTGATGCGTAACATGTAAAATAAAGCCCTTATTACCCATCACAATGTTTCCCAGAAGAATTTTGGCGCTATATTTCGACATGAAGAAATCTCTTGATACTATACCCAAAATTAACCTTTTGAAAAAACTACAGAACTTGTGTATAAAAAATATGAAGGAAAAAAATAGTAAGCTTTTTACTGTTAAGTCATTCACAAAAAACAAGAATGAACAAATTATAATAGGATGACGCTATGTCAAACATGAAATATCACCGGCCGATAACTTATCGACATTACTTTACATACTATAATAATAATAATAATAATATTATATTTGTTGTTGTGACTTTGTGCCTCTTTGCTAAAGATACGTCGTCTAGGAGGTCGACCAAATGGTTTTGTAAAAATGCCTAATGTGCTGGGATAGCTAAGACATCACGCAGAAAATGATAGACAATTAAGTTAGCGTCAAGAATGCAAAACTAGACGTTAATGTATCTTTTAGCTAGGGAGACTGAAAATTTAGAATAAAGATTTGACGTCTATAATTTGAATTGTGAATAGGAGTAACTGGAGTGGATTTTGAAGAAAACACAAAAAAATTAATATCCTGAAAACTATTGACTTTTGTATAAGGAAAGTTTAGCTAAATCTATTCTAAATGATCTGTACTACCATGTCCTTTAATATGTAGGATTAAGTACCAGTCACCCTGTGTAATGTCACAATTATATTCTTAATAGGAAGAATTCTAAGCATTTTAATTTCTTATATTTATTTTTTACGAACTTTGTACAAATCTCTTCATTTACTGAATGATTAATTAAATAATAAATTCAAATAGACGTTTAAAAGTAGTTCAATGATTGAATACACTAAACTAAATTAATTGCTTTCCAGAAGCCGCGAACAAATTCATTTCAACTGAACTAGTTTTCAGTCCTTTCCCCTTTACATCATTGTTACATTTTTCTTATTCGATAGCAGTAAGTCCCAGTTATGTCAACATATGTACCATGTACTTTTTCAGTTTCATAAACCATACTCTCCTTATCTGAACTGCAAGCATGCCGCAGTCGGTATGTTGTTACGCCAGAAAGGACTTTAGTGTAAACATCCTACCGAACAAAAGTGCATCACGAAAACTAGGTCAGCCGTAAAGAAAGCCTCGTCGAGGTAATGATTTTTTATCTGGGCTTTGTAGCCGGTATTTCTTGCAGCAAAGTTAACATTCAGCAGGAAGATAGAGGTCATGTCCTTTTACACTTAACATGTGCGCCGCTGAAAAATATCTTTTTTGCTCGTTGGCTGTTGGTAAGCGTTGTATTAGGCTCGTCTCTCGTGTGTATTTCTGTGAGAACGAATGTATTACTGAACTAAGAGAGTCACACAAAGGGCCTTATCACGACCATAAATATCAAAGCGATGTTATTAAAGCCACCTCGGTTATGTTGTTGATATCAAGTTTCGCATTATGGCCGGGCGAATATTGTAGCTACCCGTCAAGTATTTATGAAATTCGGGCCTTTTGTAAAACACCAAAAACTGCAATAAAACATCTCGGTTTCTGTAATCGCTGGCTGTTATAGGCGTTATTCACTCTTATCTTTGTTAACCTACTCGTTATCGGAGACTAGAATGGTGCTTGTTTTTCACAAAAGGTTGGATAGGAATAATAATTTCCAAATAATCAAAATTAACTTAAAAAAGTGTTATTCCAAATAATTATTATGACTGGCCTGCTTCTTTTTACACATTGGAGAATATTGAGAGTAAATAAGTATGTACAATACTATATACGTACGTACATTATTACAATTAATGTAAAGAATGAATTATTAGGATAGATACGTTGAATATCAGTGTCATCAGTGTTCGATGAAAGAATAATACGAAAGGAAGGGAATAATATCTGAATGTAAATTGATATACAATTATTAATAAAATCATTATTATAATAATAACATTAATGCTACACAATGTAGAACGTAGTTTTTTAAACAATAATATTATTTTCAATGTTCTATTCTAACTTATGTTTTATATTTCCATCTTTAAATATCCATTTATCGTATATATTTTAGACAGTAAGTTATGTTTTAAATACGCTGTGACAAGCTGTGACTTCGTGCGGTTTAGTCACAGGGTGAACTTAACAACAGATTCTTTAGTCACGGACTTAAGTTAGCTCTAGGTTTTTAATTGCAAAAATCAATTGAAAATCTGTCAAGTTGGTTGACACGTTGCATCTATCAAAATAACCTACCGTAGCGCGACAGCAGATAGTTTTGTTATTTTGATTATTTGCTGCCGTATAACATGTATAGTATGAAACTCGTTAGTCAGTTGTTTTACTAAACATTCGCTCCGCTACGCTCTGCTACGCTTCGCTCGTGATTAATAAATCTCGTGAGTAAAATGAGACTTGTAAAACACTATTATCGACGACTAAACAATAAAGTAGGTATTATATTAATAGCTATTGGTTAATAAGAGGACTCATAATACCCAGAGGGTATAATGAAATGTGACCGGAGAATAATGAGGCATAACGTTACCATTATTCCCTGTATTCCGCCAATAAGAACATAACGTTACCAACGTTGTCGTAGTAACGATAGACAAGTTCGGCCATTTTACTAACTGTCTGACCGTCAAACGTTATATCAATATAGTAATCTGACATTTTCATTTAATTATTTTGGTTGTTTTTAGTCATCTTCAGCTAGTCGTAGATAAAGTAGTGTATACTAACTCGCAATAATGACTATTATACCCTCGAGCCGAGTTACTCCTTCGCCGCTTCACGGCTCAGTTCGTAAATTCGGCTCTTGTGAATAATAACTGTCATTATTGACTCGTATAAACTACTAATTATATAACTTTTTCCTTTGCTCAAATGATATAATTTAAATTATTTATTGATCTATATAATTTAGAATCTATTATAATTATATTGCAAGGTAAGGTATTGTTAATGAACTCAAAAAGTCCATGAATGTCTAAATAAATTGCAGATGTAAAAGGGGAAAAGACAGCTTTGAGTTACATGAAAACTATGGTACGCTGTACTAAATAGGTCTCTAATTCATGTGTTATCAGCTTAAACGCAAATACTTGTAACAGTTCTGCTGTAGATCATTTACGAAAAATGATCAATAAGAGCGAATTAAGTATTGCTTCCTGTGGAGCACCATTGACAGTTATACAAGATTTGACTTATATATTTCTGCATATTGTTTTCTGTTATTCAAACAAGAAGTCAGAAGGTTATGAACGATGTCTCGCTTAGTGGGCCTATTCGGCAGTCTTTGTTGATTGTAACATCAGTCCTCTTGGACGTTTTCCTTCTCTACCTATATTAAGAATCAGTAAGGGGGTATTGCCATCTAAAAATGTCAGGAAACCGATCTTTTTAGATATTCTTATAGTGTGAGGTTTCGTGAATGTATTACAAAAATATTAAGGTGAAATTCGCTGTCAACGTTTCAATGCGTTCTCACGCGGTACTTGTCCGCTCGACGATTATAATTAGGAATCGGCAGTCAGATGTACATTGCAGGACTGGAATTAAATGAATAATGTTATTCGAAATTGGGCACAGTATTATATGATATCACTATTACTGTACCCAATTTCGAATGATGATATTACTCATTAGGAATGATGATAGGGATCGGCAGTCTGGAATACATTGCAGGACTGAATTTAAATGAATAATGTAATTCGAAATTGGGCACAGTAATAGTGATATCATCACTATTACTGTGCTATATTGATGATATTACTCCAAATTAAATTATTCATTTAAGTCCAGTCCTGCAATCCTACCCCTGACTACCGATCCCTAGTTATAACAAATGTATACGGACTTGGGCAATTCCCTCGCTACTCTTTCCCATTTCTTTCGTTTTTTGAACCTCAGGAAAGTGGTCTTTCTGGTCCCCGGATAATCGGTTGAAGATGAGTTACTGCAAGCAATTGCTGTGGACCCTGAGTTCAACCGTATCAGTACCGTATATATGCCGAACTTAAATACATTATCTCGAAACGTTATGTTTCAAATCGGGTGCACACTTTATTCAGGACTATTAAACCGATGGACTTGCAATTTGGTACACATATTGATGGAACCTTAACCCATGGTTGAAACTGTGATTATTCCGATAGCTTGAATATTTAGCTACGCTTTCATGTTTTGATTGAATGTTTCCCGAAGAAACTGAACTTTTTTTTCAAACAGCTGTTATTTCCATAAACATGTCCGTACCTAATTAATCCTAGTTCAGACCATAAGAAGTTTCATATAGATTAAAAAAATATTTGGCTTTTCTGATCCAGACGACTAGAATCGCCGGAATTGACGCGCCGGATCGGAAAAGCGTATCGCGCCATGACCTGCATACATCGCCTAACTTGTGTAGATTTCAATAAAGTACGGTTCATAAGAAACTATCCGCCCGCGTGAAATATGTCTTAATATGCCTCACAATTTCCGATCGTTCATAGTTTTTGCATAGTTATTTCCTAAAAATGAGAGTTAAAACCAGTGTATCATTCCCTAAATTGAGTGGATCTCTTCATAAAATTTATTCCTTCTGTTCATTCATGTTCCGTAAGGCATCAGCTGAGTATATATATGCTTATAATTCTTTAATTGTGTTAATAATGTTCTTCTCTAGTTTCTAGCATTTAATTGTGTAGTTGTAATATATTTAGTCTTACTCTTTGAGTGCAAATTGATCATTTCTAAAGTTCTTTGATTTACACAGTCAGAATTTCTAATGTGATTGTAGTAGTGCGGTCTCATATCAGTTTCATGAATTTTCTTTCTTTCTTCCTCATTATTATCTGTCTTATCTGTTCATACTATGACATTTATTGCTAAAGATGCAGCTTATTTTTCATGCTTTCTATTCAAGACATGTGTATTATTGTTACTTAAAATTCTCTGAAATAGAATACTGTTATTTTTCTCATATGGATATCTAATTTCCAAAACGATTTTATGCTGTATAATCCGCTATGAAGAAGTCAACTATAAGTACTAAAATATATTCTACCTTTAACGATTCACATCAATATCGACATGAATTTTATTAACTGTATAACACAGAAGCGAATATTTGAAAATATGGACGATTTATCTTTCGAACAAGACCTTATTACATGCTTTTTTCGGAAACTTCCTGAAAATTTCCAACTGTTCCGTATCCTTTGCTCTTTTAGGATCGAATTCCACTCGTTTATAACACTTCTCTGTTGTCCGGTTTTACGAGTTAGTATAAAAGATGAAAATTTAGGGAATGTAATGGTTTTCGAAACGACGTGGTCAGTTTAACCACTGTTATATGCGAAATAATGGAGATAGGAACTTTTCGAGGGAAGAAAAAATCGCCAAATACTTAAATTCGAACGTTTTTTTCTGAAGAAGGTTCGTTCATATGATAACTGGTTTAATCGACCTTTTATTGGATGCTTGAAAATACGAAAAAACGTATTGAATTGTCCTCTTTTTTTATGAGGAATATTGCGCCCAAGGAGTTGCGATATAGTATTTAGACACTTATATACCTTTTTCAGTATTGATTTTTATAACATTCAGTACAGTAGGACCAGTAGATCCATCTTATATAGGGTGATTCATCGAGCTTAAATTTATGAATTTCTGAGAAAGATGTGTATATTGTCCTGTTATTGGAATTTGGAAAGTCTAAACAATTGAGATTATTTAACGATATTATTTTAATAACTGACAATATTAAAGATATGTTTGCAGGAACTCAAAGAAAAATCAGAAGAAACTGGGCTATAAGTAAACATGGAAAACCCAAAACTAATAATAAAATCAAGAAATCGACTAAATAAAGAATTGAGAACGAAAATCGAAAATGTCGAAGTGGTTCATTTACCTGTGACAAACAATCACTTTGGAAAGCTTACAGCGTAGAACAGGATTGTCATGGATCTCTTTGAAAAGACTGTATTATATCCTGAGAAATAGACCCGGAAAATTTATAGGCACTCTAGAACAGTTTGGTATAAGTCCTTACAAAGCAAATTCAACATACGCAAGCTACAAGTCGCGTAGAGAAGAATAGAAGAGGAATTTTGAACATTACGGTAAAAGACAAAAAAACAAACTAATATATTCGACAACAAACAAAAATTAAAGATGTCAGCGAAAATATGTTGATAAGAACACGCCAACAGACAAGAAATATAACCCAAATGAGTACTGATAGGTGGGCACGAATAACAACAGAGTGGAAGCTATGAGAACGAAAACGATGTTTGGGGAGACCGTTGATGAGATGGTACGGTGACGAGGAAAAGAAAAGCTTGGAAGAAAAGGCTGACAACAGCTTAAGATAGATGATATTGCAAAAAAATGGAAGAGGCGTATATTATTTGCAGGCAAACGATGAACGCTGATGAAAGATGTATCAGTAAGAACTACTGTTAATATTATTTTGTCCACCTTATTTGGGTATGAAAAATTATACACATCAGCCTAAATAAATGAGTAAATGAGTTTTTTCTTCTTTTTTGTACTTATGCTACTTTTTCTCAGAAAGAACTATCGTGTTTAGAAAGGGTATAATATAAATAACAAGCAAATATTTGGAACACCCTTGGATATATACATGTTTATGTTCACGTAACAGTCCTAAGTTATTTTTATAATCGCAGTAGCATAACGATGTAGAATTTCGTTTATAACCCTAACTCCATCTTTTACATTTTCAAATAAGTGGAATTTTGCAGAATTAGGTTAATATCTAATATTAAAACTTTTCAATCAAATACAAAAGCTGCATAAATGTCGAAAGACACGCAATGCTGAAAAATAAAAGATAAAGAAAAGTTCGTTGAAAACTCACGTCTGAAATGAATGAATTTTAAGTCCGTTTTGCACGGAAGCGTCGTTTTCAGTACGATCAAACGGTTGAACGTTTTAATTGTGGCGTTATTGTTGGAAAACAACTTGTAGGATGAAGAAAGTTGAGCGGTCTGATGGTCTGGTGGGAAAAATACTGTCGTGCCTGTTTCGAAGATGTAATTATATTCGGTGTTACAAAGGACTCCTCTTCGATTTTGTCTGCGGTTGGTTTTTCTTCTCCGGTGGCGCGTTTTCCGATGCCTGAGAGAAGTTTCGAAAAAGTTAGAGATGATGAAAAGAGATTTATGTTGACACTTGTAATGCAAATTATATTTGCAGAGGGATTACATTATGAAATGAACAAGTTGTATAAATTCGTAACTTCCATTAAAGTCATGCTGAAACACTGAAAATTATTTATCGCTTTATCATATCCTTGTCCTTTTAATTGCTTTAAAATATGTGCTTAAATTGAATAATTTGTACTACTGTATAATTTTTTCTATTTTCTAACGCACTCAAATAAAAATGTCATGAAGTATTATTTGTAGACATAAGAAAAAAATAATAATATTTTATAATAAAAAATTATATTAATTACAAGTTTTATAAAACATGATTTTTGCCCAACGAAATAAAGTTTAGAAAACAAATCGATTGCGGCGAGATTTCTGAAGATGTGCTTAGAATGTTTTATAACGCGTGCATTTTATATTTTCTTTCTATTTCGTATACAATTTTTCGAAATTAGAAAATGTATCAAATTTATTTTTTCTGACGTTGGTTACATTAACACTGAACTTGAACATTTTAAGGATCTCATAATAGGCATTGTTATAATCATTATGTCGTTTTAAGATTAAAATTTATACTGATTTAAGTAATAATTAATTTAACATAATTATTTAATATGAAATAATCCCCCATTATATTTATCACCAACTTCAAACGTTTAAAATTACAGTATCTAAGACATTTTGTAGTGAAACCGGGTTTCATAAAGTGAAGTCAAACAAGTTTTTATTAACTACAAAATACATAATTTTATATAATGTATACGATGAAGTAGGCACTTTATGAAAAAATATTATTAATAGTATCACTTTGGGACTAATTTGAACTTATATGGAAACTAAAATATACGAATTTATGGAGACACAAGGATTTAGAGTCATTGCTAAATTTGGGGTATCTTAAAAAAAACTGATTTCTCTGTGAAAATTTAGTAAACATTTTTAAGTAAATTTCTTCAAAATGACATTTTGGACTTACATGCAAAGAAAAATCCTATTTATAAATCTTTCTCGTTTAATAAAATAAAAGAAGGTTTTTATTTTCAGAGTTTAATTACATAAAATGTAACGCAAATGTGTCACCAGTCTTACCGGACAAAAACTGCTAATACTACAAATTACAATTACCAATATATATAACCTATTCAGTGGCGGCTGGTGAGTACGTTTTGGCGGTGTACGTATATAGACAAGACTTATTCGTTTATTATGGGTGATATACTATACTGGAGGCGCGTTAAGTTCAGTTGCACGTCATCGATGACGTTTACATGTTGTCATAACTGTATTAGAGAAACTAAAAAAGTTACTTTTTAAATTATACTTGTGGGCATTTATTTCATTAGCTTAAATAGAAGATTTATAAATTGATCGTAATATACGCATTCATGGCAAATAAACACATAATTTCCGTTTCAATGTTAAATTTCTTTATTACATATTTTTAATAGACTAATAGTTCAATTCGGTGTTGACAGATAAATCATATCTGTCAAAAAGACGTGCGTTGTGTTTATTCTTCCTGTCAAATTTTTCATGATTATTTTTACGTTGATATAAATTGTTTAAAAACAGTGCATCTTAGAAGTGTATTTATTATTTATTTGCGTCCATTGAATATAATGCCGAAAGGTTTCCGTAAACAGTCGAGGCTTTTTACAAACTTTTCTATAATCATGTGTTAAATTTAATGAGAATAGCGTATGTATTGCTTAGACGGAAGTCTTATAGCATTTCAATTACTAAATATATTACGTTATAGTTATTGTATTGTGAATATTTTTTTTCTTTGGTTATATCAAATGTCACTGACAGAAATAAAAGTAGATCCGGCAACATATACAAGGCGAGTCGTCATGGATCTAGTATGACGTGCAACGGAATGTTGTTGCTAATTATTTTCCATAACACATTGTTTAAGGTACTAAAGGGTTAACTGATTTGTTACATAAATATCTTCTAATCAGCAATGGTACTGGATGCGAGAACAGAGTGATTGGCCCAGTAGCATAGTTTGCATCCAGTATCTCAGGGTCGTTTAATATTTATGATTGTAATGAATTTATATAACTAATAATTGAACAAAGAGTGAATGAATGCGCATATTTAATTTAATGACAAAACTCACCTACCTTAATCTTATGCCTCACAATCCCCAATCAAAAGTTCCTCAGGTAACCGGTGTTGATTCTTTTCGATAGCTAACTGCTTACTTGAATGATCTTGTGATTATTTATAAAGTTATTACTGGACGCCCGCCACTCACTTTGATTAATAAGATCATAATTTTATTATCACTGGAATTAGCATATCGTGGCTCTAGATATGTTAGTGAAGGAAAGTAAGAAACATTCACTGAGCTTATTGCGTTACCTCAAAGAACGAAGGATAATCAATTTAGAACACAAGTGTCGTAAACTTAACAATATTTATTACATGACATAATTGAAAACAAGGTACAATAAACATATAACACTAATAAACAGAGGTTTCATTTCCACATTTTACATCAGATCACACAATTCTTAACTTGATAATCTGGCCAGACAGATAAATTATTGTTACACAAAGATTAACACAAATAACAAATTACAATATCTTCGTAAAACAAATACAAATGGTAAATTAAAATCGGATATTAAATTTTGAACAAAATGCAACAACTAATGTATGTATTAATTTGACAAAGTGAATAATTCGTATTGGAACTTTTAAAAGATTAACTTAAAGTTACGATATTATGGGCAATAGTACAAAGATTCTAACAATGAAATCGAAATTTCAGATTAATACCATTATTTACAGTAGTGTAATGATTCAAATAACAACGTGAACAGAAAGATACAGATTAATCCTCAAAACTATTTTAACGTTATCCGACGGACTATATAATACAATTTTATTATTACAAAACCAGAAGGAATGGCCTTAGATTTTATTCTAGCGACGGTAGAATAATTTTCAAGCGCTCTGAGACATAATTAATGCTTTAATTACCTTGAAGTGTGCGGATACGCTAATAATCGTGGTTGGCGGATATGCGACGGGTCGATGACTTTCCCCGAAGACGAGATGAGATTTCTTCGGTAGTTTGACAGGAAACGGTATCCGACGGCAACGGGTCAGTATCAAGATTGCTTTAAATTCCCATAAGGTGAATTATCGTGATCTGCCGAATCTTCTCTTAGACTGGACTAATGATCATTTGATAATTTTAAGAACCACTAGGCACGTTAAATCGTCACTTGACTAGCTTTTGACACTGCTATATTACGTACACTGTGGTAACAATCTTAATATTTTAAATTGCTACTGGACTACGTATCAAACATTTGATAGCCACCGATCGCCAATAGTCTACACTTGAAATTACTTAGATATGTTGATGGTCACTAGGCGGTTAACAAAATATTAATAATCCTTAAGCGTTCTTGCCTTTTTATTCGTACCTTCAGAGAGGGGTGAAAACACGCCTATTTCCGGATTCTAGAAGGTTCTCGACTTCTCCAAGAAGGAATTTTTGCACACGGCACATATGATGTAGTAGAGTCAATTGCTCGGTTCCCAGGGTATTGTTAAATAAAGGGCTATTGATAACACGAGCATACTTGCGGCGCCGAAATCTAGTTTTTCATCGTGTCATACAAAGGTGTATTTGAGAAAATTGTCGTACGTGATTATAATATTTGCTTTATAAGAAGAATTTTACTTTAGATTATAAACGTTGTTATTCAGATGTTATTTTTAAGAAATAAGTATTTGAAAATAAAATATAACGAATGATCTCATTGAAAAATTAACAAGCTTGGCTGTGGTATTTATGACATATATATATATATATATATATTTTTAAAGTTTGAATATATTTTACTTATCAAGACTAATAATTGTGTACAGTAGAAGCCAAAAGAATGATATTATAATTAATTTGGAATTCTTAAGTTAGCTAGTTTAAGTAAACAGATATTATTTAATATTTTGAAATGAAATTAGTCAGAAGTGCTAAAAGCACGCAACAATGTAACGCGTTTCTACCATAGGCATCTTGGAATATATCAGCGATAATAAACGAATCAGTCTTTTCTATGTAAGTGCACTGCTAAAACGTAATCACCAGCCGCTCCTGAACCTATTATAAGCTTGAGTGTGGATGAAATATTAGTACTATTTTTTATTTAATTAAAATATGTTTTATTTTATTCTTCTTTTTTCTTTCCATCTTTTGGGATGGTCAGAGCGGGGGAATCAGCTCAGTAGATTTCTCCATCGCTTTGTTTAGTAGTTTTTACGATGATCGAAATAAATTAATGTAGATGGGTCTGTTGCGCGATTGATTCAAATTCGTTTTGAAAAATGGGATACTTTCCTGCTTCTAATCGTCACTTGTGAAGAGCCATGGGGGTGCATCAGTACACTCTCGAAGCAAAGCGAGCAACCATGGAGTGATGGAGAAAGGCGAACCTAACCCCGTAAATATGAAATTTTGCTTGTCTGCTGGAAAAGTGTTAGTAATATTTTTCTGGGATTGGAGAGGGGTCCTGCTCGTTAATTTTTTTTTTGCGAACGCCCAGCTAACTACTGCGACCTTCTTGAATAAATAATGCTAACGCATTAAGTTATGGACGCAAGGAACGCGATTGTCCCGTCCTCCAGGTGCAGCTTTTTCACGGCAACTCAAGACCATACTTAGAGCGTATAACTATGAAAAAACTGGTAACAATGAAAAATACTTGAGCTCCCACCATTCATTCCTGACTTACCACCTTGCGATTTTCATTTGCTTGAGCCGCAGAAAGAAGCACCGGGGGGCGAACGCTTCGAGTCAAATGACCAAGTGGGAACGTTAATGTGCAACTGATTGTATTCTCGAAGGAGGAGACAATCTAGAGAAGTAATCTGTAAGAAGTAAGATGTTTCTTGTTAAATAAATCTCGTTCAAATTTCGTTTGCTCTCGTACATGCTTGAATTATATATTTTTGACAAATTGTTTAATTATTCGGTATAACATAGTATATATTTTATCTATTAACAAGAAACTTCATTGGAGACTGTGGCTTAATACTAAACAAAGTACATCACAAAGACTCCTTTACCACACTTATGCTTTTCTGTTGTTCTGTATACGCTACGGTGCACAAACAACGTGGTTTTTATTAATCAGTGCTACTGATGATGACAGCATAGTTGTCGAAATGCGTATCTAGCTTTCTGTTCATTAGTGTGGTAAAGGTGTCTTTTCAGTGTATTTTGTGCATTCTTCTAACAATAATTTTGCTTTCAAATTATAAGTTTATCAAATTAAGCCAAATTAAGACTTATTTCATATCTATTATACATCAATAATTCATCATATGATATCTCTATCAATATATTAATTGCACACTTATTACAAATGCTTACAAAATACTTACAGATATTATTCATTTTCGTGACATATTTCATACTACGAGTAGAATACTCACTCGCTTAATTATCCAGAGACCAATTCCATTATTACTATTACCTTATAAAAATCGAATAAAAAGATTTGTACGAAATGATTTCTAAGCCAGCTGTTTGGTGCACTGAAAGTATTCAATAATTTAAAAAATAAATATAGCGGAAATAATACATGTATATAAAACATACATTTCTGCAAACAAATTAACTTCTTAAATACACTTAATGCGATAATTACGTCAAGGAAATAGATTCAGCTCAAGATATTAATTTCAATTTAGTTCAATTTATTTTAATGGTCATAAATACGAATGTAGTTAATTTTTGTAACCCGCATACGGAATAAATGACTCCGGAGCACACGTAAGTACATTTTTGCGTGCGCCAGGTTATTAATTCATGTATACAACTGTCTTGAAGAGCGAGTGTAATTTTGCAAATTTATCATTCAACTTCTCTTTATTATCTTTTTTGAATATATCTCACAAAAAAGTATGATAAATTAGCAAGAACTATATTACTTAAAGAAATGGTATAATAAGAAATAATCTTCAGCACATTTTCAACTCTTTTTTGTTCCTTATAGCGCTAGCCTTAGATTCTTACAGACTGATTCAGCAGCACGTTACTTCAATTAATATCACAGATCTATTTTATATTGTCTTCAGAGATTAAAAGAAGTGTTATGTAATTCTTCCGACTTAGCACGATAATGTGACACCTTCACTAAATTACTATTACAAATGCATAGTCTGTAGTGCTGGAATTGGCTGTCGTTGGACTATCTTTCCAGTATTTTCCTTCTGCCTGAATTATTTTAATATCTATGGTTAAATAAATGTTCTTCTCCAGTTAAGAAATTAATGTGAGAATATTTTCTAATGCAAAGATAATAAATTACGGGCCAATAGCTAATAATAAATGATAGAAAGGTGATATAAACAAATAACGCTATTCAGAATGAATATTTAGAAATTGAAATTGAAAATAATTCTTTCCATGACTTATTTAATCTTTTATACATCTTTTAGCATATATTATTGATATACCGTCAGTTATCTTCATAAATGAGTCCTTAATTATAGGTAAAAAATATGTGAATTCGTGTCTTAACAGCAACAGTACTGATGAGCTGCTACTGAAGGTTGGTATTGCAGTAGGGCGAAACATGTGTACTGTTTAAATTATAAAGTGCAAATAATACACAACAGTAATTACAAATAGATAGTTAACTATTAAAAAATTGGACTGCGTTAGCGGATAACCCTATGTGGTCCGGCAGAGATACGAGGGCGGGTCAATATGTCCGTGACTTTTTGAATGAAACACAGGTTTTTGGATAAAAAATCATTTTATTTTTCAACATAGTCTCCTTGGAGCTCTATACGCTTTGTCCGACGTTTCTCCAATTTTTTTATCCGTTCCACAAAATAAGATTTGTGGAGGTCATTAAAATAGGTATTTGTTTGTGAGATGATTTCATCGTTGGAGTCAAATCTCTTTCCGCCGAACCATTTCTTCAGGTTTGGAAACAAAAAATGGTCACTCAGGGCTAAATCCGGAGGATGAGGGAGCAATTCGTAGCCTAATTCATGGATTTTTGCCATGGAAACTGCACATGTGTGCACCTACGAGTAAAGAATAGAATATGAGAGAGTCTCCTTAATAATAATATTTGTCCAAATGTGGTAACTCAATATGGCCGCCTCAATGCATGGAATATATATGTTACATGTCAGATGTAGTGTTAGATATATGACAAGTTATTCAAAATACTCATTTTATAAACTATGATTGGTCAATATTGCCATAACGACCGGCCTTAAAGTGGTAACTCCGTCTAAATAATACCTATTCCCCCACCAGTTTATTATATCTCCTGTTCTATTCTTTACTCGTAAGTGTGCACCGTTGCATTGTCCTGGTGGAAAAGAACTTTATTCTTGGCCAAATGCGGTCGTTTTTTTCAAATCTTCATTAAATCGACTCAATACGATGTCATAGTATTCGCCATTGATTTCTGTACCCTTTTGAATGTAGTCAATGTGGATTATACCGCGTGCATCCCAAAAAACGGTCGCCATGACTTTATTGGTTGACAAACTCACCTTGGCCTTCTTTGGCGCCGACTCACCCCGAGAAACCCACTGTTTTAAATGCTGTTTTATCTCTGGTGTGTTGTGGTGGATCCATGTGTCGTCCACGGTTACGAAACGGCGCAAAAAGTCGTCCATATTGCGGTTAAACAACGCCAAACACTCCTGCGAAGTTGTCACACGATTGCGTTTGTGGTCGATTGTGAGCAAACGTGGCACCCATCTTGCGGAAAGCTTTCTCACACCCAAGTGATCATTTAAAATTGAAAGCACTGAGCCATGTGATATGCCTATGGCTTCCGCAATGTCTCGCACTTTGAATCTTCGATCGGCCAACACCATATCGTGATTTTTTTTAATTGTTTCGGGTATAGAGACCTCAACTGGGCGTCCAGAACGTTCGGCATCTTCCGTGGTTGTACGACCAAACGAAATTCAGTAAACCACTCTTTTACCATTGAAATTGATGGTGCAGAGTTCCCATGGTATTTATCAAGCTTAGACTTGGTTTGAGTGATGTTTTTTTTCCACAAAAAATCAGGCTTAATGAGCACACGAAATTCACATTTTTCCATTTTCTTCTCAAAACACGCGGTAGTCTGCTATCAATGGTTGTTAAACACAAAGTAAATGACGCAGCTTATTCAAATTTTGACAGAAGTCAACTGACAGATGTCTGTTGACAGAAGCAGTGTTGCCCTTTCGGTTAAGAGGCGGTAAATTCAAAAAGTCAAGGGCATATTGACCCAGACTCGTAAAAGGATTTTGTGGTCCAATGTGTCAAAAGCCTTGCTGAAGTCGAGTAAAACGAGAACAGAAACTTTACCACTATCACGAGCAGACATTAGATCGTCAGTTACATTAAGCAGGAAGGTGGTGCAGCTGTCCATGGATATAAATCTAGACTGTGAGTCGGGTATAACGCCGCGCAAGTCCAGATGCGATCGCAGCTGAGAACCAGTAATTCTTTCCAGTACTTTCGCCAAGACGGGAAGCAAACTGATAAGATGCAGCTCCGAAAACTGTTGGGCATTAGATTTTTTAGGAAGAGGAGTAATTACTGCGTGTTTCCAAGAAGCAGATGATTTACCCCTTCTATTTTCTTTAATGACTTCTTTTAACCGCTCCAGAATTGAAGCGTAGTTTTCTCTAGTTATGGAAAGTTCTTTAGTTTTGTAATTAAACTTCTTGGGTGGTGATGTGCCTTTTTTATGCTGCACTAACGTTCATAATGATGAATCAAATAATCATTCCTGGTAACACAATTCGACGCACGAAAACATTTCACGCTTTAATTATTTTAAGTGGCTTAAGTCGCAGCAGTTTTTATTAATTAGGAGTTACACTGTATTGAAAACATATATAAAATGTAAGTATTCATATGGAGCTGAGGTGTTTGGAAAAGTCTTATTATTAGAATTTAAGTATACTGACATTTTTTTTTAAATATATCACAATTAGTTTTTAAAAATGCTTTATGCACTTATACATTTTGTACGTAAAAAGTACTCCTTTTTTAATTCTCTTTATTGCGTGGCTGTTCCATGTTTTCCCATTACTCCAAAGTTTTTATTAGCGACTACTGAAGATAAATTTTATAACATCAACCATTGCTTTGTTTGTATATTTTCCAGTAAAAATTTAATTAACATCATGTTTCTTTCCTCGAGGTTATAAAACTCCAATTAATTAAAACGACTGCCCCATTCACATGCAATAAAATTTTTACGAATGTTAAATAAAATTATCCCTAATGAAAACCGGCAGTGTAAAAATTCTTTATAACCACGTTATTAGCTCGATCGTCGCTCTGACCACTTTACCTGAAATGCTTGTTGACAATGGTTTTCGATATAGACGAACTGAAAACGCAATGTCGAGGTTCATAGCGTTTAGAGACATGTACTCTTTTTACTATTTTGAAATCTCTAATATATACTTCATTCCGCAAAAGCTGCTATTACACAGTGTAAGTATTATAAGAGAGTCAAATTCATCCATAATAAACTAGATATTACATGTCACTTGTAACGTCATGACGAAACGCGTGTCCAATCTATACTTACTATAAGCAAATACGAATAAGATATGAAGTAAAAGTATACAAAACAATCAATTTAAATTAATAAAAGACTCTCTAATACGTGCCACATACGCATATGCGCTTTTCACCGTTTACAGTTCATCAGTGTGCTTTCTTGCACGGACATAACGTCATCTGTAAGAAATGGAAAGGGCAATTACATACGATGTGAAACTTTACAAACGCTAAATTTTCAAACGTAGTAACTTCAGATTTAATACTAAGTTCATAAAGTAAATGTACAAAATGTGCACTCTTTACACTCTATACATGTTTCAAAACTCCTTGCAATTTGAATCTAAATCCTCTCAAAACTCTGTGAATTAATACTTCTTACGACATTCATGGTACTGGTTTTTAAATTCTTGATGTACCTTTAGATTGGTTTTTATATACTTTATTGTTTATTGCAACACGCCAGATGCAATGTGAAATTTTTAGTGTAGAGATTATTACCATTTGCATTAAGTATTAAAATCATTTTTAAATATTTTACATATATTTTAAAAACACTCGCATCACAAGACGAACTTTGATCGCGTGTCCGTTCTAAGGAAGAAATTCTTCTCTTTGACAAAACCGGTACTGCAATAAAACCTTTCTATCTCCAGCTATCTACGACAAGATATTTCATACACAAACATTACCTTAGATACTTGGTTTGTTTTCCAACCTTCAATGTTTTCTATATTTTTGCTGCCTTTTTTTCTATTGGTTAAGCAATTAACCGCCAATTTCCCTACAACACTAAACCCATGAAGAGGCCCATTCACTCTCTCACTACTTAGCAGTCTCTCACTACCCTCAGTGGTTTCGCGATGCCTCTGTGAACCTATACCGGTCCATACACACGCAAGTATAAACACGTGTCGTTCGATACACATTTGAATTACACATTGATAATGACTTCTTCTACTTCATTGTGCGCTTTAGTGTTATAAAAACTTTACCATGTACATGAAATAGTAAAGACTCATTCTGCAGTATGGAATGGCTTCTGTGACATACATTCTAATGATTTTGAAGATATTCAGAACCCCTTCCTGATATATTTGTATTTGAAAGTTGATAGTCAGTATCCCGCCATTGACATACTACAGGGCGATATTCTGCTGCTCTTTTAATTGGACAGTTTGAAGAATAGGTGAATTGTGACATCTTTAATATTTTTATCCAATATATTTAAGAAGCAGAATTGGTTGCCCGGAAATTCTAGGTCAACTGCCTGAAACAAGAAGTAAATAATACACTGTCGTCCTAAATTTAAAAATAAGCGAATAAAAAGCACTTAAACTCTTTGATTATTATTGTTTCAATATGTAAGTAGGCGATGGAAAGTAATGAACTAGTTATAAATTTTAATACATTAAATCATATGAAACATTGAATAACGAAACGGTACGCAACAAAAAGTGATAAATGTATACAATTTTTTATCTTAGTAAATGTTTGAAGGTATGGCCTTCTTGATCAATACATTTCTGAGCTCTTCTGAGAACACTTCTTGTCAGTTTTAGAATAGTTCTAGCGGGAATATTATTTATTTTGTCTCTAATTTTGTTTTCCAACTCCACCACATTTCTATATTGTTGTTTATAAACTTCGTCTCTGATGTAACCCCACAAATAAAAATCTAAATGTGTTGTACCTAGCATAGTAGCAGAATTATGATAATTATGAGCAGGACCCCCATCCTGTTGAAAATGTATACGCTGGTAATCAAATAATGGTAGGCTTCTAGAAGATTCTCGAAAACTGGCGCTAATAGTTGAACATAACATACCCCTGTTAGGCTGATGTGATAAAAAATTGGACCAATAACTGGAACACCTAATATGCCACACCAAATATTTAAGCTAAACCGATGCTGCGGTTGTCGTGGATGCTCTATCATGGGATTCTGTCGAGATCAATAATGTTGGTTCCTTTTATTATACATACCTTTAGTTGAAAAGTGAGATTCGTCTGACCACAAAATCAGTTTAAAATTATCTGGATGTTTATTGATGAAATTAATTAGCCAGTTACAAAAATTAATCATCTCTCTGCATCTACTGGTAATATTGTGTGGTACCCTTCCCTTTTTATAGGGATGCAGTTTATGTTTTCTAAAAATAAGTGAACAGTGCCATCTATTGACATACAATTCTCGTGTAATGGCTCTAATTGGATTTTGAGGAAATACTTTAAAATATTCCTTTCCTTTTTCCAAATTTCTTAAACGTATCTTTGTTATTCCCTAGTTTTCTGTACAATCTCGAAAAGATTTGTCTATTTGGCGTTTCACGGTCCGGAAATTTTTTAGAATAATATGCCAATGCTTCCACGCTGTTTCCTCTACGAAACAGATAAGCTTCAAGCATATCGCATTTTTCTAGATGTGCGAAAGGTATTTTAGTAGAATTAACAACCAGTAATAAACTGTTAACAATAGGTATCCGTACACAACCAATTAATTACAAAACAGATTAAGATTACAAATTTGTTGACGTTTCAAGTAATCTTTCATTTCAATACAATGTAACAGTAATTCTTGAAGAGAAAGCGCTCTCACGCTATTAAATCACTCAAGTATACATACACGAAAAATTTCGTATATGAATAAATGTATGAATGCACATCTACCCTAAGCAGACATTGCGAACAACAACGTGCAGACAGCTGCTTCGACCTTACATTGGTCTCATCAGTGCACGAACGTGTTGATCACAATGTCTTTAAAAACTTAGATTACCTCATTACCCAGCGGCATTTGTTACGCAAGTGCGCACTTTGTTGCTTTTGTTAATATCTCTTGGGTAACAGATGCCGCTGGGAGTCTCTCATGTCGTTTGGTACGTAAGTTGACTATATGAGGTAATCTAAGTTTTTAAAGACATTGTGAACAACACGTTCGTGCACTGATGAGACCAATGTAAGGTCGAAACAACTGTCTGCACGTTGTTGTTCGCAATGTCTGCTTAGGGTAGATGTGCATTCATACATCTATTCATATACGAAATTTTTTGTGTATGTATACTTGAGTGATAATCTTTCATTTCATTTTATATTCATCGCCTACTTACATATTAAAGCAATAACAATCAAACAGTTTAAGTGCTTTTTATTTGCTTATTTTTAAATTTAGGACGATAGTGTATTACCTACTTTTTATTTAGAATTTAACTCTCTTTCGAACAATGTTGAAATATACAGGATGTTCCATTTAAAAATTTGTTGCTTTTGTTAATATCTCAGAAACTAGCTCTTGAATTGTTTCTCTGTTTTTGACTAACTTAATGAGCAAAAAAAGTCCTACTAGTCTGTTAATTTAACCGACTTCGTATCTTCAATAATAACAAATTTAGCAATGGTCAACACTTAACTTTAGACACGGTGTATATTCTTCGAGTATATTCCCGGTTTATTACACCACGCACCAATAACCTCAGATATTCATCACTGTAATATCCGGGATATTAGGGCTGTCAGTACTGTTTAGCACTGTATCTTTATTCATTTTTATTATTACTTTGGTTTTTGGTTTTTATATCATGTATACAGGGTTAGTTTTAAATAGCGTCACTAAAAAAAAGGAATGAAAGAAAAATATGAGTAATGCCCGTACAAAAAAATAATCGCGGTCCAATGTGCACGCAGTGCCGAGAAATTGATTTTTCTTTCTTCGAGTCCGAGCCTGTCGCAGTTAATATACAAACATAATAATTTTCGTATAGAGGAATTTAAGTTTCAAAATAATATACTTCTATTAAACGGAAAAAAGAAACATGGTAATGCACCGATGTTGTCGAACTTTTCATATAAAGGCGTGCTATTCACACAAAAAAAACATCGCCATAGAAAATCTTTTCAATTGCCATTCGTTCTCAACGGTGGTAACTATTTGCGTTTTATCGTTTTTTGGAAGAACCTTATAAACTGGAATTATTAGTGGTATTTAATTAAATGCGTATAGGATAAACAAAGTTATGGACCGACTTTAACTACATTTTGGTCTTAAAAATTTTAAAAATTTTGATTTGATTTTTTTGATTTTCAGTTAGAGATTTATACGTATTCTTCAGATTCGCATTGCCTGGTACCTATTTAGCGGCAACTCTGTATATAACTTTTGTAATTCCTGCATAGCTTGGTGTATAAAATAAATAAATAAATTAAAAAAATCCGTAAGAAAAGCAGGAGGTGCTTTGGCGCGCGAGTATTTCAGTGTTAACTAATAATAACATTCAGCTATAATTAAATTATGATAACAGTCTATTCAAAATATTGTACAGCGAAACACTGAAGTCAGTGTCCGCTTTTATTAAACCGTAATCTAGGAAACATTAAATGCAAGTATTTTGAACGTAATTAAGCAACAGTAATTGTTCAAACATAATTTAATTAATAAACCTGTCCCGTAGTTTGAACAACGTTCCGAAAAGTTATTCAGTTTTGCACACGTGTTAAATATATAACATGTGTCGCTGCAGGATATCATGCAGTATCAGCACGGTGCGCCGCGCTATCGATTAATGACGTAAAGTCAGTGTAGTGTACTCAGGTCGCAATATGTCAAACCGGAATGAAATTGCTCCCATTCAGACGGCACTCGCCGTAATTACACAAGCACTTGCTCAAACTAATATCAGAAATGAAACACTGGCCGCAGACAATAAAGCGATTTGATGGTGATAAGTTTTACTGCCCAAATATGAACTGGAACGTATCAAAGTGCTCAACCGTATGAAATTTTAATATAACTGGGAACACGTTTCACCAGGTTTTCCTTCACAGGAAATAGATAGTGTTAATAATGCATAACTATACGTAACATACATATTAGATTCTAACTACGTACTTTTTCATGTTCACGAGTATATTAGGGAATCACAATAATGTTTGATTTCGTGCTCATTGCATAGCAGGCTTTGAGATCGATAAGTTGAAAAAAATAATTCAAATGTGGATGTAACTTATTTGAAGATGTCAAGTTCCAAACGTAACCGCAGATTTGAAAGCATTGCCACATAATTCAAAGTCATAAGTCAAAAAGAAAGATAGAAAAATTGCATAACAAGAAGTTTTTTCTCTAAACTATTAAGCAACTTCTATCAAAAACTTAATATAATAATAATAATATATCTTTATTATCAGTACACTATTTACATACACTTAGATTATTTATATCCAGTTCTCTAAAATATACAATGACAGTTGTCTGTTAAACCTATTTATATTATTACAATGTTTTATGTCATATGGCAGGCTGTTAAACAGTTTTAGACCATTAACAAAAAAACATTATTAGCCGTTGATGATCTATTTACTTTTTCTATAAAGAAATCATTGATGATTCTTATATTATATTTATGCATTTCATGTACATAAATCAATTTCTGACTAATATACGATGGCGTAACACCTTGTTTACTGCTGTAAATGAATAACATTGTTTTGTATATTATTCTTTGTCGCACATTCATTAATTTCAATGTACTCAACATTAAGCAACTGGTGTATATTTGTTACACTTTAAAATTGCTCTCATCGCCCTATTTTGTATTTTTTGCATTTGCTGGGTTTCGTAATTAGTTAACTTAAATAGAAGAGTCGTGCAGTATTCCATCTGTACCGAAATTAGCTATTTATATAGAGTCAGCTTAATATATGTTGACATATTTTGACCTATTCTAGCTAAATAACCTACTTTTTTAGACATATTATTTAGAATATACTTTGTATTTTTTTTTAAATTGCTGAGCTATAATTATCCCTAAATATTTTATACTATTTACTCTTTCTAAATAATTATTATCTATTTTGATATTAATATTGTGTAATTGTGTTTAATTTATATGCACTACCAATGATTATAAATTTAGATTTACTTATATTAATACTTAAACTATTGGCATACAACCATTTATATAATAAAGACAAGTCTTCATTTATTTTATCCTTCATGTCATTTAAATCATTTCCACTACTTAATAAACAACATTGACTCATCAGAAAACAAATGTAATTTACTGTTTTTGGGTCTAAGCATAATGTCATTCACATACAAATTAAAAAGTAACGGTCCTAATATTGTTCCTTGTGGTACACAATATTTAGTAGAGCGCACACCTGATATTGTCCCATTAAACTTCACCTTTTGGTATCTGTCAGTCATGTATGAACGACACCATTCCAGAACGATGCCTTCCAATTTCTTCAATAGTAGTTGTCGGTCGATGGTCTAAAAGCTCTGCTGAAATCCAAAAACATAGCCAGCACCATTTTGCCGCTGTCCATTTTCCACGACCAATTATCACAAATGATGACAAAAACTGTTTAACAAGAGTGTGATATCTTGAAACCTGACTGCTTCAATGATATTATACTATTTGCATCACAATAATTATCAATTTGTTTTTTAACGCACATTTCCAACACCTTTTCATATGATGGCACCGTATTTATAGGTCAGTATTCTTCACACAATTTCGTCCCATTTACTTTTGCGACAGGTACTATATATAATATTTTCCAATATTTAGGAAATACCTCTGACTGCATTGAAGTATTTGTTATACATATAACAAATTTCCTTTAAAACTCTACTTGTTATTCGATCACCAGCAACGTCTCCTATACATTTTAGAGATTTAATTACACCTTTAATTTCTTTCATAGTTACATTTTCAAATTTACTAAATTCCGGATGCTGCGATATATCACGCAAAACTTCATCTTCACTGTCAATATTTTGTCTTTGTGCCCCATCAACTAGTCTATCTATGCTTGTTACAAAGTACTCATTCAATTTTTCAACAATTTCCCCATCATTCTTTATTTCTTCATTATCAAAAATAATGCTTGTAGGTACTATTTGTTTCTTTACTTGTTGGTAATAACATTTTAAGAGTTTTCTATAGTTCTGTTGAGTTGTTTCTGTTTTGATCAAGTGGTATTTTCAAATACTCTTCTTTCTGGTCTGTAATCATTTGAACTACTTTATTTCTAATTAACTTGTATTCATTTCAGTCTTCCTCACGTTTCGTAAATACTGCTACGTTAGTAATAAAATTTTGATCTAAGGCGTGCTATTTTTATAAGCTAGGAAAACTGAACAAGTATCTCACAATTGTACTTTTTACCATAACTTGTTTTTAGATGGTTTAGTACTGTACTAGATCTGATTTACAATAATATTAGTGCGTCTTTAAGTGGAATATTTTATTGACATCATCTTTCTTTTTTTTTGTACTATATTAATGTTTAGTACCAAATTCCAATAGATAACCTTAAATGATAATTTGACTTTCCTATGATTTCCAAGTAGTAATAAATAATTAACACATTCTTTATGATATATATATAATATTAAATGTATTTGACTTCTGTATACCAATACATATATGGCTTTTCGTGTACATGAGTTAACTTCCGGAAAAACAGATTTATATCAAATCTAAAAAATAAGAAAAATATATACCATACTTATATGCAAATTGGAGTAAAATTAATTCCAAGTAGTGTTTCAGTGGATAACAAAACCAGACTCTTATAGACCCGCCAGAACTAGAAACAGTCTTAATATCAGCTTTTGGTTTTGGTGCGTGGACGAGAAATGCTAGAAAAAGATGGAAGTAGTAAGGTGCAATACATTGATAACAAAACGAAGCTCTTATATACAAACCCACCAGAAATTGAAACATACATAATATCAGCTTTTGGTAGACTACAATGTCACCATGTCGATATTGCAGTGTGGACGAGAAAAGTGATAAAGAGATGAAAGTAGTAAGGTGCAATACATTGCCAGCTAACGTATTTGTAAAAGAAAGAAACGTCTTATTTTCTTGTCTTATAAATTTATTTTATCGGCTGCAGTATCGGAGTATAGTGAATTAATCCCCAGTAATAAAATCATTCTGTAACTGATATAAACGAATATTAAGAAAAAACAATATCATATGTACACCCGAAGGAAACTTCTTTATAATACCTAAAAGACTTTAATGCTGGTAATTCTGACTTAATAGGCTTCTTTATATTTTTACGAAACATATGTATTTCTCTACATGGAAAGAAAGACTTTGTTGGGTCAATTGCATATTTGTCGAATGAAACATGTATGTGCAAACAAGTGTTTGCTAACCATAACTAAGAAAAATGTCAGAATTTATTGTTTATTTTCTTGCTTCAAACATGTAAAATGTTAAAATCGAATAAGATTTTGCTTGATTAAAAGGCTAACCTGTTAACTAAGCATACTTGTTTGTATCAAGAAACCTTTGCTTTTCGGAAAGAAGGGGTTCGTTGAAGCAAGAAAATAAACATGAAAATCTGACATTTTTCTTGGTTGTGGTTAGCAAATACTTGTTTACACATACTTGTTTCATTCGACAAATATGCAATTGACCCATCAAAGTCTTTCTTTCCGTATACTATCGATGCTGAAGATAAAGAGAAAAACATGAATACACGTAAATACAATGTAAATCTACAGCTGTCACATGTTCAAATTAGTTTTTGTAGTATAATTTAATCCATTTAAAATAGAAGAATACTCCGGGTACAATCAAGGGCCCAAAATAAATTTTAAATGTAATTTTAATATTGATGAATGTATTCCTTTTCTGTGTAGCAGAATATTTTTCTCGGGTTTTAGTACTTTACATGCACATGTGCGAACCTCCGGGAAGAAAACAGATTTGTTCTAAACCAAACAAATGAGGAAAATAATACCATAAATCGTATGCAAATTTAATTTAGAAATAAAATTAAATCCTTTGAAAGGAAAATAAATTTCTGTTAATCCCGTAAAAACCGTTTGTGCGATAAGCAAGCAATGCATGTAATGTTGGCAGCACGAACTTTAATATTAGTGCAGTTTTTTCTAGTTTTTCTGCATTCTCATCTAAACCCAGCACCCTATAAATTAATTGTAGTGTCTTATATTATGTGTGATGACAAAGACTAGTAATAATGTTTATATTTATGTTTGGATTAGAAGGAACAATATCAGTATGTGATAAGGGATTAATAACATAATTTTTCTATTTAAATTATAGGCTAATTATATGTATATTATTACAATTTTCATAAAGCATTTTTAAAAAAAAATATTTTCAATTACTGTCAGTTTTAAAAACTTCCAATACAGACATAAACTTTACTTTTGTAAAGAACTTTTTTACGGAAAATTTTTTCCTGTGTTAAGATTGCGGCAGTGCAATAAAACTAAGACTATTTTCTCTTTGCCAGGCTACCCACGATACGATAATGTATTTCATACAAATATCTGGCTTTTCGCTTTCTCATTTACATTTTTTAAATATATAATATTTTTACTTATTATTAATTAAATATCAGCCTATTCATTGAATATTATTAAACAAATTCCCTTATTAGGTTAGTAAAGATCATTCCCACCTTCAGAACATCCCAAGTAGCTCGACCGATACCCACGTAAGCTACCTTTCAGCGTCCCGTAATGACTTTACCTGTAGTTAGATTTGTCTGTTGTTACATAGGTACCGTATTTATCTATGTAATATGAATAGTGTGATTATGACTTCAATTAATGTTTCGATCTATGAATTATATCGAATCTTTATTAATTTCGTCGATTTTGTGCTACTGATCTTTTCCAGCGCACTATTCATAATTGTATTACGTGATTCTGTGATATTCATCGTCTAGTGTCTGCCAGTATACGATGCCAATTGACGTTCGTCGACACAAGAGAATCTGTCCAAGATTCACACCTGGGGGGCGTTTGAATCATAGAAAACATAAGTAATTCCGTTACTCTCAAGAAATAACAACATTTGAGTCCTAAAGATGTCGCGCGCTATATCAAAATTCATCATCTCAAATATACAAATAATTAAATAGGCACAATTTGTTTGAAATAACAAATAGGTATACGATCACTATTAAATCATTTTAAATAACTTAGATATTTATGATTATCTGTTAATTTCCTTAAATAACCAGTCACACTAAAGTATTTTCGGATCTCGCGCCCTCTCTTAGGGAATCCTGCAAGGTACAAAATACAAATATGGCCGTTCTTCACCAATAATTTAAAATATGCAAATAAACCAAACTAATACATCATTGTCAAAATTTCTGTTTTATTTCTCTTCTACGAAACACGCGTCATAGGGTTAAGTGGTTCTTTTGATAAAATTGAAATAAAAATGTTATAAAAAGAATTTGCGTAAATTAAACCCCTATACCATACGTAGAAGGATATTATGACATATTACATACAATAAAATAAACAATTAATGATTTTATAACCGACATTTGCATAATTATAAAATAATGTTGTTTTCTATGATTCAAACGCCCCCTTAAGTATAAATTGTACCGTGCCATACGTTATACATTTACTTTACAACATTGAGGTTTGAATCTACTTGTAACTAATTCCTGTCTTTATTTGCACTCCCCTAATATAATAGTTTATCTGCTTTGAATTATTATGCTTTTTTTCTTAATTGGTTATTTATTTATTTCTTTACTATTTATGTGTATTACTTTTTCTTACAGCACATTATATCCTCGACCTTTGATGTGTAATCATAACAACATTACATATAATTAATGTTCCTCCTAAAGAATCGTTGTCCACAATCATTCTGTAAGCGTTTGTGACAATTTAGCGTTCATCTTCATATAGATTTCTGTGAATATGATATTATTTATTTTCTTTATGATAAAAAGTTTTGAAAACAGTTTCAAATATTTAAAACACTAATTTCAAATTTAAATTTCTTTCCTTTAAAAATACTGTTTGAAAAAGGCTGGTGTACTTTCCCTCTCTGCAATTTTAATCGCGGAATCATTTCTTTCAATTAATTTTCGTTTTCAAGTGCTATATAGCAGCATCCTTTGTTAACCATTATCAATTAAAAAAAAAAGCAGCTGAAGCTAATGCAAACAGAAATCCGGCGGTTCAGTAGTGTACACCCTTTAATATGTTTTGAGAGTTCAACGTTTCTGTTGATTCCACTTTAGGAAGGCAATACCGGGCGACGTATAAGTAATTAAAAAGTCGCTTCGATTAATTGCGGTAAATAACCGGAAAATCCGGTCGGAAAAAAAGCGAACGAAATGGTGGTACATTTGTGCGCTTAACAACGTCAACCGAATACTAGGGATATCTCGGTCGTTTTTACGCTAAAAATCAATTAATATGGGGCTTTGGTACGGAAAACAAAGGACGACAGTGTGTAGAGTGTACATAGTGACGGGGAGCGAGGGGAAGGGGCGAAAAAGTTCGGAATAGTGGAAGTAAATCCGGGTAGTCGAAAATTTTGTACTCTTCGCTGTAACTTAGTGACCGTGTAATCTGACGTAATGTGGACTAATCTCCCATGTAACGCATCCGAGCTCCAGACCGACGGACCAATATAACCGGAGTTCGCCTCATTTCACACTCGAACGGACGTCCCGGACTCTTCGGCCGGCCTTTTGCACTTCGATAAGCACCGAACTGATTGGATGAACTGGTGTACTATTGGTTCCGCAAACATCTGAATAAGATGATTGCTTGAAGATAACCTTGTGAGCGTCGCTTCAGACGTCGTGTATGACTCGTTTACAATAAGGAAATTGATGGCAGTCCTGACCTACTACCAGAACAACGGGTATATAAATAGGATCAAGAAATTCAAGGATGTTATGCATTGCAGTATGAAAAATTCTTGAACTGATTTAAGAAGACTTCAGAGAGAAAACATCTGTGCTCCAAAAAATTACTCATGCTTGAAATTCAAGAGCAATAAGTGGATAATCCAACTTTACAAAATTATATATATGCTGTAGTTAAGTAAATTTAACTGAATTCGAAGAGTAGTTCGGACATAGCTCGTAGTCGGTCTATTGAACGTGCAGCAGTAAAAAAAGTTTGTGGTTGGTTGATTTATTTTTGCTGACATATGTAAATAAATTTGGCAATAGTATGAATAAATAACAGAGTTTCATTGTTCGAGCATTAGATTTTTGCTGTAACACTTATTTTCACGTGCGTTTACCTAGCTATTATTACTTGACCAATGAATCAGTTAGTATATGAAAATTATCATTAGACACGGTAGATCTACAACAGATGCTATTTACACCATGAATCAGATTACTGAAAAAGCATATCAGAATAATACAGAATTGCTCAAACATTTATAGATTTCAGATTGGCCTTTGATAGACTCAAACGGAATATGGTATTAAAAGAGGCTCAAAATATTAGAATACCAAATATACTTATTCGACTAATCCAAATGACGATGGAAACCCTTCCACAGACATAATAAAACTATAAATTTGTTGGACAGTATACTCAAATATTACATTAAACTGATATATACGCATGCACGCTTATCAAACAAAAAATATACAATATTTTCAAATGGTGTATATTATTTCCTAAACTCATTTTACTTTCTTATACGTAGTATGAGGACGTATTGTGATGACGAAAATTTTCGACCTGGAGATTTTTGCAGATGTCCACGTTTTGAAGTCCCCTGATCCCGAAAAAATGGTTTTTAAAAAATGTCTGTGGGTATGTCTGTCTGTCTGTATGTCGTCTGTCTGTGACCACGATAGCGGTCAAACCGCTGGAGATATCAATTCCAAATTTTGTATTTATGTGTATAATCTCCCTCTTGAGATCTGATTAGTTTTTCAGTAAAATCGGTAGACCGGAAGTAGCAGTTTAGTTCAGTGAAAAAATCGAATTTTGCCAATATTTCGTCAACTACTAAGTTTAAACAAATTTATAAAGAATTTATATGTACTTAAAATTAAAATTGAGAATAATTTTATTTAGAACGTTTTTCGAAATTCCTTCCGGAAGTAGGTCTTTTACTCTTATCGAAAATCAGTTTTTTGCGAATATTTCGCAAGTCATGTTTTTTAGACAAGTACGTTACGCGTATAAAAGTATTTAAAACATAATTTTCAATATCTTTTGTATAAAAAAAATTTCAAAATTCAGACCGGAAGTACCACTTTTACTCTTATAGAATAGCGTTTTTTTGCAAATATGTCGTAAGTTATGCATTCTATATATATTTATCAAGAATACAAAAGTATTTAGAACTGGATTTGCAATATATTTTGCATATATGAAATTTCAGAATTCGGACCGGAAGTAGCAATTTTACTCTTAGCGAGTAGCACTTTTTTGATAATATCTTGCAAAGTATGCATTCTATAGAGATAATAAATAATTTGAAACGCTCATACGTATAAGAAAGTCGTGTGGAGGCCACACCTCATTTTTTTCTTTGTGTTTCGGTAGGTATTTGATGAATTTTGTTCACTTTGGCACTATTACAATTTGCTAATTTTGTTACTTACACAATTTTGGTACTGCGTATACCAAATTTATTGTATTTATCTGCACACTATTCACTTTCTTGTTGGCATTTTCCAACTTTACGATGATAACAACGTGCATTATTTGTAATAGTTACAGGATTTTAATGATTACTATTGCATCTTTATTTATCCAACAGATACAAGTCAAATGACAGAACAAAAATTGAAAATGTTGAATTAATCATAATGAACTCGCTTGTTTTCTGACATCCTCTTTAAAATTATACTAATTAGCCTTTAATTTTTTTAGAAATCACGTAATCAGACTTATTGTTAATATTAGTGACCAATTAACGTATACCAATGCCACTTCACTTCAGGCCGGGAATTTTAAAAATGTTGTCTTTGAACATCTACAAATATTAAAATATTTCTAATTTTAACCTAAAAATGCAAAAAATTATGGCTATTTACCAAGAATTTTCTTTTACTACGTTTCGAATAATCGATTCTCATTTTCCGAAGTACCTTGAGAAGTACTTGCGTTTTAGAGCAGACTATTTTGATAAGAACTAAATGATCACAACAGCCACGTCTTTTCCGTGGATAAACTAGATCAGTTTGTTTTCGTACACGCCGTAACTTTTAAGTGTTACCTAGGCTTTGTAGAATCCAATCATATTGCATATTTTTAGCACGTGATTTTAAAAATGCTCAAAGTAGTTGATGATACTTTGGATTCGGGTTACCGGAATCAGAAAAATCTCGTTATATGACGGCCTTATATCGAGTAGCGATAGCGAGATCCAATTGGCCCTATTGTCAAGAATTACTAGAGCCATCTAGTGTGTGTAAAGTGTGCCACTATTTTATTATTCCACCTGTATTTATTAGTCTTCGAAAAAGGCAACAGAAATGTTGAGGAGAAACGGGAGGAGATCCTGGGAATGGAGAAGCTTATGGAAGACAGGAGATGTGGGTAATCAGTCATTCCATTGTATAACATACATATAAAACGCGCACCATGAATCTCTCGGAGATCTCACTGTGGCTGAAGTTCACGCGTTTTCAGTAAGCGATTGTGTTCCACTCCACGCTCAGGATACCCCCGTATCCTTAAAGATAAGTACTTCAGAAATCGTCGCTGCACTCTCTCAATGGGTAGTGTAATTATTTATATTGAGGTGACTAGACATATTCCAGTTTACTGAGAACAAAAGTGAAATATAAAGTTTTCAGAATGCGTTGTCATTCTGTTTAAGATAGACTCTCCTGATTTGCTAGCAGAAGTTGAGTACTACCTCGTCCAGACTCAAGGGTGAATGAAGCGCTTCTGCTTCCCACTGCTAGAACGGATGTTTTGTTGAGGGCTCCTATGGTGCATTCTGCCAAAAATTTCAAGATGTTTTTCAGTATTTTTACTTTCTTATACGTAGTATAAGGAAGTATTGTGATGATGAAAATTTTCGACCTCGAGATTTTTGCAGATGTCCACGTTTTGAAGTCCCCTGATACCAAAAAAGTGGTTTTTAAAAAATGTCTGTGTGTCTATCTGTCTGTGTCTGTGTGTGTGTCCGTGTGTGTGTGACCACGATAGCGCTCAAACCGCTGCAGGTATCTAATCCAAGTTTTGCATTTAGTAGTATAATCACCCTCTTGAGAACTGATTAGATTTTCAGCAAAATCGGCCTACCGGAAGTAGTAGTTTAGGGTAGACCGGGGATAAAAGTGCCATTTTTAGTAAATGTGTTTTAAAAAAAAATTTGCCAGATTACTTTTTTTCCTTCTTTGTCCTTTTAGTGGTTTTAACTTTAAGTTATCAAAAATTATATGACACAAAGACTTAACATAATAAAAAAAACCGGTAATATCACCTTTTATGGTTTCCTGTAGATGGCACTTTTTACCCCATACATGGGGTAGAAAGTGACGCCCACGGGGTAAGTTGTGCCATGATAGGATAGAATAGATAATACGTAGGTAAAGGTGATTTTTAATGCGTTCAAATAAAAGTACATGACATTTTTAAAACGTGATATTTATTAGTCCATGTCACTGTCACAGTTAACGCAGATAAACAATTTTGAGTCACCCGTAACACATTTATCGCGAGCCCATTCTTTGCAGGATCTACACTGCACCCATTCCTCTGAAGGTAAGCTCTGTGAATATGAATCGCAACATATTAGGCAAAGGCAGTTATCTTCTGAATCGGTTGAGGACTCCGAGTCATGCTTATTTTTGCTTGAGAAAACTTTCCTTTTAACTTGCTTTGTCTTTTGCTTAACTTGTTTCATCTTTTTCTGGCATCTTGTTGCTTGCTCCTTCTCTAGAGCGTCCTTTTCTGGAGTATCGGTGAGCACAGCTGTATATCTACGTTTTCTGCCTTTTGTCGATCCCATTCGAGGTCCCGCCTTGGGAAGCGGTTTTACTATGTGTGGAGAAAATGTTTGTTTTCCTGGCCGATTATCAATGTTAGATGGTCCAGCTACTGGATTTTCGGCATTGCCTATGTTCTTTGTACATTCTTTATGTTGACTATTTTCACTAGGAAGGTTTTGTTGAGAATAGTCGTTAGGAATGTGCTCTTGAATATTTGACGGCTTATCATTCTCTAAAAGTTGATTGCCCTGATTGTAATTTCCGTCAGGAGGAACTGGCCGATCGGTGACATATGCTGGAGCAAAATCAATATCTGAGAATACGTCCCGATTATAAGGAAATATGCCACTCTTTTTAAAAGCATTTATAATATTGTTAGGACACATCGCTAGGGGGTAAGCTGAATTGACAATCGATGGAATATCATAAATTGTGATATTCTTTCCGGCATTATTTCTCATCCAGGCATCTTGCGCAGAAGACAGGTATCTCTTGAATGGGCCGTATACACCCACATCCAACGGCTGCAGACGGTGCGAGCAATGGGGCGGAAAAGATAATAAAATAACACCATTATCTTTCGCCAAATTTAAAACTGATATGGCCAAATGCGAATTATGGTTGTCCAATAACAGAAGGACTGGTGATTGCTTTGTCGGTTTCACATGTTTAATGAAATGCTTCATGAACATAAGAAAGCTATCTTCCGTCATCCAACCGGATGAGTTTGCTGTACCAACACTGTCAGGTGGTCCACCCCGAATAAAATAATCTTTATAATTCTTTCGGGGAAATAAAAACATAGGGGTATACAAACTCCACTTGCAGAAACTGCTGTTGTTAATGTAATATTTGTTCCCCTTTCACCTGAAGTAAGAGCACCGACTTGCCTTGACCCTTTCACCCCTACAATCTTTGGAGGTTTCAAGACTGTTGAAACTCCTGTTTCATCTGTATTCCATATAGAGAAAGCAGTGAATGAGTAGCACTCCAAAACATTATATAATTTGTCGAAAAAATCAGTTACGTTTTTTTTATTAAAAGATGTTGCCCTTCCCAAACTCGTTGCTTCAGGTGTTCGAATGGAAAGTCGTGGATTTCTTTTTAAGAACGCTGCAAACCAGTCAGCACCTGCTTGTTTGTTATGTCGCCATGAGTCTGGCATATCTTTTTTATATTGGACTGCACACTCATATGCTAGACGACGCACCTCTTTTGGGGTTAAACCGAAGTATATTTGTGCAGACTGTGTCAAATATTCATTAAGTGCTGTTTCTTCCTCGTCATTAAAAACCCTACGTGCTGATCTATAGCCAAAGGTCGTCTGTGGATCCGTGTTACGGCGTTGTATAAATCTGTTTAAAGACACTCTACATATCCCAAGAGCTTTGGCTACTGACCTCATGGACTGTCCGTTTTTTGTAACAAGATCAGCTGCACTATGCATTTCTTCTAAAGAAGCTTGCCCCCGCGCAGTTTTCCTGGTGTAATTTCGCATTCTGAAAAAAAAAATTGAAATTGCGACAATTTTATTAAAAAAGTTTTTCGAAATTCCTACCGGAAGTAGGTCTTTTACTCTTATCGAAAATCAGTTTTTTGCAAATATTTTGCAAGTCATGCTTTTTAGACAAGTACGTTACGAGTATAAATGTATTTAAATGATAATTTTAAATATCTTTTGTATAAAAAAAATTTCAAAATTCGGACCGGAAGTACCTAGCACTTTTACTCTTAGCGAGTGCACTTTTTTCGAATATCTTGCAAAGTATGCATTCTATAGCGATTTATTAAGAGAATGAAAGTACTTAGAATAGGATTTTGAATAATTTTTGTATAAAAAAATTCTTAAAATTGTATAGTTTGAAACGCTCATACGTATAAGAAAGTCGTGTGGTGGCCACACCTCATTTTTTTTTAATGTTTTACTTTCTTATACGTAGTATAAGGAAGTATTGTGATGATGAAAATGTTCGACCTCGAGATTTTTGCATATGTCCACGTTTTGAAGTCCCCTGATACCGAAAAAGTGGTTTTTAAAAAATGTCTGTGTGTGTGTCTGTGTCTGTGTGTCTGGCTGTGTGTGACCACGATAGCGGACAAACCGCTGTAGATATCTATTTCAAATTTTGTATTTACGTATATATAATCTCCCTCTTGAGATCTGATTAGTTTTTCAGTAAAATCGGTAGACCGGAAGTAGTGGTTTACTTCCGTGAAAAAATCGAATTTTGCAAATATTTCGTAAATTACTAAGTTTAAACAAATTTATAAAGAATTCAAATGTACTCAAAATTAAATTTGAGACAAATCCTCTTAAAAAAGTTTTTTGAAATTCCTACCGAAAGTAGGTCTTTTACTCTTATCGAAAATCAGTTTTTTGCGAATATCTCGCAAATCATGCTTACCTGCCTAGAAAGCATGACTTGCGAGATATTCGCAAAAAACTGATTTACTGATTTACGAGTATAAAAGTATTCAAATGGTACTTCTAAATATCTTTTGTATAAAAAAAATTTCAAAATTCGGACCGGAAGTACCACTTTTACTCTTACCGAATAGCGATTTTTTGCAAATATGTCGGAAATTATGCATTCTAAATATATTATTAAGTGTACAAAAGTTTTTAGTGTTGGATTTGCAATATTTTTTGTATACTTGAAATTTCAAAATTCGGACCCGAAGTAGCACTTTTACTCTTAGCGAGCAGCACTTTTTTTCGAATATCTTGCAAAGTAGGCGATTTGTTAAGAGAATGAAAGTCCTTAGAATAGGATTTTGAATAATTTTTGTATAAAAAAATTCTTAAAATTGTATAGTTTGAAACGCTCATACGTATAAGAAAGTCGTGTGGTGGCCACACTTCCTTTTTTTATATTTTCTTGACTTATTTTTCTGAATTTCTCGTTGTTATTAATATTACGCATATGTATTATCTTTATTTGTTTATATTGTCTGTACTGGAGTGACCTGTTGGGCAATTTAATAAATATTATTATTATTATAACGAAACCCAAAGTTATGGAGACTGAACTGCAGATGTAATGTATATATATATGGCTGGAAAAGCTCAAATGGTTATCAAAGAATACACCGACATCCTTTATGTTGTCCACCCGCCTGAGCTGGTTATTTTTAATAAAATACGTAAATGATATATTGTTATTTTTGCATGAGTAAGACATATAGCAGCATTTGTTTATATTTAATTTTAAATTGTAAATGGAACACCAAGTAGAAATAAGATATATTATATTTATTATATTAAAATTCCATAATATTACATCGGTCACGTAGCGAATTATTCAGAGACAGAATGATACCGACTTCATCTGACGTTAATTACTTTGGAATATACCTTTAAATGAATGTAAATTATAATTTCCGTTATTTATCGCTGGTAGTAGTTCAATTTAATTTTCCGTAAATTGTAACCGTTAATGACCTCTAAATATAAGTATCAAATATTATCCCTGTTATTATTATCTGATATAACCTCGCTGTTAGATCATAAAGATTATATGGTTAAAAGACTTAAAAGTAGATAATTCGTATTCAACATTCTATACGACTGATCATTAGTGTAATAGGTAAATTTATTGCCAATAAAGAGCGCTTCCTTAAAAGCCGCAATCTCGGTAAGGTTGTGGAGGGAGAAAAAACGAAGCGGTAAAGATAAAAAAGGTCATTATTAATAACGGAATTGCGTCGTCTTATCTCTTTATTTTACTACAGTCACCGTTATACACTTTGCCTCCTTTTCATTACAACTGGGATTAGATTCTATCTCCGTCAAGGAGGGAATGTTGGAAAAGAGATACGTCGACAATAACAATTTCGAGCGTATATTGATGAGATCTTCACGGGAGCCTCTGCCATTTTGGGTGTTCATCGCGAGAAGGGTGTCCTTACATGTTAAGAATACTTATTTCTCGATTAGTAGCATAAGTTAAAGTCAAAATCATACAATTCATGCAACTCTTAAGATCTATCCATACAAGAAAATTAAAAAATAGCTAAAAGCAATCGTAAAACACGTGAATACCCTTCGTATAACACAAAAACGTTTATATTTTTCATAATTTTTTATTATCAGTATTGATGCAAGAGAAAATATAAGTTTTCAGTATCAATAATTTCTTTTCGAATATCATAATTTATAAAAACTGGAAAGTTATTACATGGCTGAGTCAAATAACGGGTCATCGAAATTGTTTATCATGTCTCCTTCTGTAATTTTGCGATAAGTTTTAGAGTGTGTCACCCAATATGAATGGAGGTTCAAACTATAATCCTAGCATTAGCATGCTTTGAAAACATTTTTTAGGTTTTCGTGTCGTAACGCATTCAGTGACCCCTTAATACCACAAAATAGTTTGATTGACACCATCGCGTCAGTAGTCTTTAAACTATCGCCGATCAAGCAACTTATTCAGGAAGAAAGTGTGAGATATGCAGAAAATCGAGTATCGCGTCGTTATAAAGTTCCCTAAAAAATAAACAATGTCTGTTCACAGCATACTGGAAGAAGTGTCATCTATTTACGGCGATTTTTGTCCGGGAAAAACTATGGTTTTTAAATGCAACAGTCGCGTTAAGCAAGCTAGGAAATCACTCGAAGACAACCCACGACCGGGGACGCCTATCGAAGTAGCCATTCTAGAACGAAAAATTAATAATAATTGTAGATGCTTGGCTAAAAAAGGCACAACTCACAGGTATGACTGGAGTATCTTGGCATGACTAAGATCAGTGCAAGATGATCAGAAGAATTTTAAAAATTGTTGTTCCAGATAGTTCAGTCATTCTTGTGAGTTGTTCTACTTTTTTCTTCTTTGTGCAAGATGGGTGCCGAAAATACTGCCGCCGCCGCAAAAGCAACAGTGCGTGGTACGTTTCCATGCATTTTTGGATCTCTTTAATCAAGGAAGGCAGGGATGATGTATGAGTCGAATTGTTACCGAGGATGAAACTTGGGTTTATCGTTACGAACCATGCAGTGGAATAAAATAGCCACGTCACCACCCAAGAAGTATAAGGTGTCACAGTCCGCCGTCATGGCTATTTTTTTTGGAGATAGAAGGAATCCTGTTAATTTATTACCACGATAAAGGCGTTTCCATAACTGCAAGTATCATGTTGGGTGGCCTGCCCTACCTAAAGTGGGCTTCAGGATTTTGAATAACCCGACCTATATTCCAGACCTGGTTTCTAACGATTTTTCTTGTTTGCTAAAATGAAAAAAGAGCTGCGTGGATGAAATGTACGAACCATGAAGAAGTACAGGACGCATTTCGGCGTATTTTTCATATAAAGATAAAACCTTTTTTTATGAAAACATACACAATTGCTAATTGAAAGATCTGGAAAATGTATTAAGATTGGAGGTGAATATATTGAAAAAAACAACTTATTTTGTTTTTTTTATTTTAGAAGCAAAAGAAACGAGAGAAACAGGAGATGGAGAACTAATAAATGTAGACGACATACAGGAAATAATTAGTAATACCAAAAGAGGAAAGTCAGCAGGGCATGATAAGATAACCCCGGAAATGTTAAAACACCTGGGCCCACAAGGCAAAGAAATGCTAGTTAAATTTTTTAATCAAGTATGGAAAACAACACAAGTACCACAGGACTGGAAAACTGGTGCAATCGTCCCTATACATAAGAAAGGAGATACAAAAGTTTGCGCGAACTACCGGGGAATAACCTTGCTAAGTGTAGTATCTAAAATATACGAAAGTGCCCTGGAGAAAAAACTAAGACCAGAAATAGAAAGGCAGTTAGAAGAAACCCAGAGTGGGTTCAGGAAGGGCAGAAGTGTACAAGATCACATCATCGCAATTAAACAATTAATAGATAGGGAAAAAACGAACCAATGTACATGGCATTCATAGATATTGAGAAGGAGCATTTAAGAGCAGCAATAAAAAGCCTGTATGATAAAAACACCACGTACGACGTAATTAAAGCCAGAAATGACAAAACTAAGAAAGTAACCGTAGGATACAAACGACTGAGTCCAGTTACAATTTCGAATTGCGCTTTTTCCGACGATATAATGCTATATGCACCAAGCGGAAAAGACCTCAAGAAGAACATCACAATATGGCATGAGGAGTTATCCAAAAGGAACATGAAAATAAACGCAAATAAAACAAAAGTACTAGTCATCGGCAAGGATAACGAAGAAATTAATATAGAAATTCAAGAACAAAAAATAGAACAAGTGAATATATTCAAATACTTGGGAGTCCAAATAGAAAGGCATGGTGACATGGAACAAGAAGTAAATGAAAGAATATCCAGCGCGGCAGGAGTGTACTTCTCACTTTCTGGGTGGTTTCTGAGCAACAAGGAGATCAGTCGCAAAACAAAGATGGCAATATATAGGGCAGTATTCAGTCCAATATTAACATACGGCAGCGAGAGCTAGGTGACGACAGTCAGAATGAAGAGCAGAATACAGGCAATGGACATGAAATACCTAAGGAAAGTAAAAGGGGTCACACGCAAAGATCGGATAAGAAATTAAATTATAAGAGAAGAACTGGAAGTAGAACCAATATTGGGCAAGATTGAAGACCAGCAACTAAGATGGTTTGGACATGTAAACAGGATGAGCAACAGCAGACAATCGAAAAATGTATGGAATGCGAGGATAACCGGCAGGAGGATGTTACGCCCTGCTTTCATTTTTGCCAATGTCCCGTATGATTTTAGCATATGGCAATGTGTTATACTATCATTTTATTTATTGACCGTGGCTGGTATCCTAAAGCGTTTAGATTTGACATGACTCATGCCTATTATGTGTACATATTTTCTTACTTAACGCTAGCGTTCTCAGTGTTCAGGTTTTATTAATTTACGAGGCATTTAAAACGTTAAAGCCACCTGTTGTGTGCTTATTTTAGAGTAGAACTTCTAACCAATACTTCCTATGCTATGTTCGACATTTACTTAAACTACCCTTACCTGTAGTTGTCTCTTAATCTAATTTTGGTAAACGTTTATTGTTTACAGATGACATGTTACATTTTCAGGTTACGTTGGCTACGTACTTTTGCATTTGTATACCCCTGGGCTTCACTTACTTCTCGTGTGATCTTGTCATGTGGAAGAGAACTCTGTTATGATATATATATTCCTTTAACATGCATTCCTATTGGTGCCTTAGTTGTTTCGCCTGGTTGTATTTTGCATGTGCTTGTCGTAGATTTTGTAACCATCTTTTGAGTTCTCGTGTCACTAAAAAAAAAGGGAATCACTTGGAGTGTATATATGCAGTTTATGTATTTTACCATACTAGCTTTCCCTCTCATGCGATTAAGCCCGGTGTTTTGAATGTATGCCTTGAAGCGAATTCCGCGACTCTATCTTAACCTCGGACGGAACGTTTCGGCGTTGTTTATTTACCTGTAAATACAATTAAGGTCGGGAATATTTCCGCCGGTTCTTTGTGAGCGTTGTTCTCTCATAATCGATCTAGTTACCTGGTGTTTAGTCCATTTTCAACGTGTGTTTTGTCTTGAAATACGTTTTGTTTACCTGCTTTTACAAGCGAGGTTATCTATCTATGATCACATAGTGCCAACGTTCTAGTCGTGAAATTGCTTCCCCGTCATGTGTAACTTATATAATTCGCGTTTCGTGCCAGTTTGTCTTGAGTTAATTCTGTCAATAATCTGAATTCTGAGGTTGCTCGTGTTTTTTTATTAGAGTCATGCTACTGTAGACCTCTCTTATGGGATAATTGTGGTGTTCGTTGGTTTCAAATTCTTCCAGCCCATCTTAGGCAATTGTTTCCGCGTTCTAGAATCTGCGTGGAAGTCGACTCGGCGGAATATCGAAAGCACGTTGTTTACAAATTCACTTTTAAGTCATCTATTGTAAGAGGAAGACATAGTGCGAAAACTACATATCTTGTTATATTTTAATGTGTGTCTAGGAAGACAGTTATTGCCTCGGCAGCTAGAAAGAGATTTTTAGATTTGATACGTTGCTTTATCGTAGAGAATACCGTGGGTGGTTTGTGTAGTTTTACGACCCCCTTAAGTTTTCCGTTTGAACCACGTGGTGGTCTGAAAGTTTTTTTTTCGTGCTAGTGCGACTTCTGTAAAATTGATTATCGTGTTCTCCAATTTGGGGTAAGTCTTAAGAGTTTTGTACTTTAGCCCGACGACAGAATTTTAATTCTTTCGTTTCTTTTTATTCTTGATAGGAACCTGTCGTACCGTATTACCTATAACACGGTAATTTTGGTGTATTGAATTCCTGTTGTACCGTATTACCTATTGCACGGTAATTTTTTTTGAAGCATTGAATCCCCGTTGTGTGGCTGGTACATCCCAAGAGTTACGAATCTGCCTTCGCCGGAATTGGTGTAGGGGATACTGCCCAGAAGGTCCTGTTGTGTATATTTACACATCGAGGTCCAGAAGGACTCCCTGTACCTCCTCAGATTGCTGGTGGCTCTAGTGCCTCTGCAGTTCCTGCAGTTAAGTACAACAATAATTTTGATCTGCGCCTTTATATTCCAACTAATTTTTTTTAAGTAATTTTGGTAGTTGAGCTTGAATTATTTTTTTTTGTAATATTATTCAATGCGAGTTCAGCAAGTTAAATACGTTTATTTTTCCTGTGCTGTGTCACATAAATAGTTGTTCTAACTTTGTCATATACATAAACTAGTCACCAATATATACAGGGTGGACTCAGCGGAATTAATGACGTAGCACTGAACAATTTAGTTACTTAAAAACAACTTTAAGTGCATCTCAAGAACATTTGTCTGGGATTAAGAATCTTTTATATACTAAGTAAATTCAATATTTTCTTTGACTTAACTAATTGGCAGTTGTAGGCATTTTGGTGGTTGCCTATTTCTTTTTTTTATATTTCTACATGAATATCTTGTCATTAATGTAAATTTTAATACTGTATAGTAACAAAATGTTGTTGCTTGGTGACCATATTAAATAGCCTGTATTTATGCTTGTAAGGCTATGAAACGTTTCTGCGCCGACCAGTCAGCTCCAGGTAGAGGTTATGTCAATATCTTTTAGTCACTAAGAACTTTAGCAATTTCACAATATTTTTTAATTATTGTATTTTTCTTTAAGCATTGAATGAATTTAAGTGAGTGCTAATTTTACTAATAATAAAGATGGTATAGAGGTTTTGTAAATCCAGACTTTTATTTATTTTGAGTATCCTGTTGTTTTGCTAAATTCTAAACATAACTAGCACCGGGAAAGAATTGTATAGCTGAACCATATAAGGGTGGTCCTGAGGTGTATCCCACTGGAGGGACACAGCCAGTGGCGTTTTTTAGAGGTCGCAGGTAGGTTACCCTATAAGGTAGCGTAGTGTCCTGGTGCCCGGACAACGTCGCTAGCGTCGCTGCCGACCGACGCTCACACTCTTCAACTTGGACCGTCACGCCATCTTCGACGTGAGTTAGCTCGGCCCTGCGATTCTCAAATACTTCCACCTCCCTACAGTGATCTCCTTATATTGGTATTTGCCTGAAGATTAAATATTTCCGTAGCGACGTTGTTAAGCTCGTAGCAAGGAGCAGGGGCAAACCTAAGAAAGCATGGAACGGGGAGATAGCAGCAATACTGGAGAAAAGGGGCAAAACGTGGAAAGAAGCGCAGGTGCTGACATGGGATAAAAAACAGTGGGCAAAGTATATATATGAAAATAGAAAATAGACAAAGTAATAACCTACACCTTCGGGTATTTTGGTTTTTCGATTATATATATACATACCGAGGTCGTCATATTTTAATTTCTGATAGGAAAGTAGTAAGTGGAAAAGAGCGCGACGAATTAAACTAAAGATAGACATAAGCGAGGCTGCCACACTGGACATTTGTAAGGCGTGGGGGTCTCCCGCCACTCCGTTGCTCTCCCTCCACTGTTGGCAAGCAGGCATCGCTGCATAGGATAAGATCATCTTTTGCACATGATAGAAGTGCAAACCGAAATTAAAATTTGACGCTTACGGTATATATTTCCTCTTTATTTACCCAATACCGCGAACTCAAAAACGCTCGCGGTAGCAAGGTATACTAGTACATATTATCTTTTCGTTGATGGTATAATACGTCAACTGTACATTTTTATTATTTCTTATTATAGTCGTTAATAGCGGAAAGGAAATATATATCAAACTAAATCAATACGATGAACTTCGATTTCGACTTAAAAAGAATAGAAAGAAACTCGTATACAGAAGAAACTTTTAGTATTTATACATAAAAGAAGAAAATAACGTTTTGATACAAATATCAGTCAAACAATGTAGTACACAGGCTTTCTGGTTCAAAAGTTATGTGCGGAATGTACAATAAAAACGACAACGTCAAACTTTAATAATCCATTGTAATACTAGGAAAGCTTTCATGTCCCACGAAATTGATTTTTGCCTGTCGTCTGTAACATTATTAACTTCCGCGTGTTCACCCCTCGTGAATGCGGGGGTCGCATTCGTGATCCGGAACATGTGACAAGCGTTGGCCAGTCGAGACGAGAATCCCAAATCATAGGAAACTAATATAAGGGTGGGCATAATCCCATCGATAAATTTAAGAGACCACTTAATCCTTGTTGTTTTTTTTATTTCTTTATAGGATGAACATAAATATATTATTGCTTATCCAGACAATAATTTGGTAAAGAATTAGAGGAAAAGTGTTTTTTTTTATTGTAATACTAATACTGCGTCATTATTTGAAGAAGATAAACTAATAAAATAATAATAATGTCGTACTAAACACTTTATTTATGTACTATAAAGTAGCCGTATTCAGCAATATTACAAAACAACTTTGTATTAAAATAAATTACAAAATATAAAAAATACATAAGCTAAAACTCTTAATGTTTAGTAAACATGGAACTAATTATCTATGTATGAGTTAAATGTTATATCCATGATAAATCCGCAATTACACAGATTCTTTTAGCTGGGTACCATGTCCAATTATATACATAGATATACCCATACTAGGATTACATAATATTCTCTCCCCCATTGAAGAAGTCATCACTGAAGAATTCATCAACGGAGTATATCGCTCTCGCATTTTTTCAGCACAGACTTATATTGAGTGCTTGGTAACATTTGCAAGTTATGCTGAAGTTGATTATAAATCCTGACACATTGAAATATGACACTTTTTTTGTATTTTAGTAAATCCTGTTTTTGGTGGTAGAAGATGTAGTTTACTAGTACCCCTAGTACTATAGCAATGTGAGAGTTCATATTTTTTAAATACGTCTCTATATTGTTCTTTAACAAAGAGAGCTCATTCCAATATGTATATGGATGGCAGCATAAGTATCTCGTAGTTTCTAAATATATGTTTACAACTCTATATTGGTCTAAGTTTGAATATTGCCCTTATGCAGGATTTCTGGGCGACCAGAACCCATTGCACATTCATCGCTTAACCCCAGTACACTACACCATACTGGAGTCTGGAATGCACGTTAGGAAAATACAAGCCGACTGCAGCATCCCTGCCAACATTCCGTGCGACAATCCTCAACGCATAACAACAACTATTCAATTTTGTAGATAGAAGTTCTATGTGATGCTCCCAAGATAGGTTATTATCAACCAGTAAGCCCAAAAACATACGCCTCTCAGCCCAGGCAAGCACTTCAGCATTATGTTTAATACTAACACTCGGAGTAATTGTGTTATTAAATATCATTTATTTAAATTACGTTTTAGATTGTGCTGTACGAACCATGTATACAATTTTTACAAGTTCGTTACAATTGATTTTACTCCGCAATCTCCATCTTTTGCTCTTACCACCAACGATGAGTCATCCGCGGACAGAATCAGCAGATCCTCCACTACTTTAGGCATCTCATTCACGTATAACACAAACAAGAGCTGTCCCAGGACGGACCCTTGGGGTACTCCTAATTTTACATTTTTCCAATCTGGTCTCATAGTTTTTCCGTTGGTATCACTAGAGATAATGGACTGTTTTCTGTCACTAAGATAGGACTTAATCCAGTCTAAGGCAACACCGCGCACACCCATCATGTTAAGCTTTGCTAGCAACACCCCACGATGTACACTGTCAAACGCCTTAGTTAAATCCATCATCGTGGTTGCTGTAGTTTCTCTGTTATTCAAACCATTTACTACTTTTTCTAGTAATTGAAAGACCGCACTCATAGTTGTTCGACCTTTTATGAATCCAATCTGGTTGTTGTATGTTATAGCAGAAGATACTACAACGTACCCACTTCACTGGTTTTACGCATATGGTGTATCCATAGTTATAAATATTGCTATATAGAACTATTCAAATTCCTGTTTTAATTACTTCAGTACTCAGTAAACCTCAGTTGAATGCATAATTTGCGAGATATTTGCAAAAAACTGATATTCAATAAGAGTAAAGGATTACTTCCGGTCCGAGTGTCGAAATTTTTCTTGGCGAAACTTATATGCTGTACCAAAACTTACAAATTACATAATATGGTACCACAGCCTTCTTTGTTACATAGAAATACAATACTTGCCTTTATACCCACAATAACTGTGTAAATTCAATTTTCTTTTATGAGCCATTCAATTGACGGGGAGAGTACCTTTATGCAGTTTGATAAATACTCTTATTCAACTTTGTTCACATAGCCCATATGATTATACAAATGCGCATGAAACAGTAACATTATTTAACACGTACAACACAATATAAAAACACTATACAATGGTGCGCTCTTTGAGCACTTTGTTCCTTCATGTGCTTTAACATGATTTATTATATTTAACATTAAATTATCTTCCTCGCTCTTCAGTGTGTAACGGTTTATATAAAACAGAGTTAGAGAAGAATTTTATATAAAATATCCGATAGGCAGCATAAAATATATGTACATATGGGTGGTAAATCGGACATTCTAAAAAGCATCATGGCAGTGATCACTTTTTACAGGAACTTGTAAAAAATACGTTAGCGGATGTAAAAGAGGCGATTCAAGCTCGAAGAGATTAACTGATTTAGCTAGTTCTTTATACTTATTCAAATTAAGTCGCAAACTAATTATTCAATAAATCAATTTGATATCGATTTCTACAGAAATTTGCACGATTAATTTTTTTATAAAACAATATGTATTTTGGCATATCTTAAGAAAGATATATACATTTAATTAATAACAAATCGCCTTAATTGATAAAAATATTTGAAATGCTTAAATTTAAAAACTTTTTATATTATATGGTATTATTATTACATGTACATAGTTCAGATTATCGCAGTTATCATCAAAATGCGATTGTGAGTCGTTGCTCACTGTTAAAAATAAAATCAATTTAAATTTAAATAACCCTACAAAAAGAGAAAGCAACTCATAGGTAATATATAAATAAACGAAATTGATTAAGTTTACTTGGTTTTCACTTAATTCATTTATGAAATCAAGTAAGTTCGAAAACATTATTCCTATGTTCACATTATAAGTACTTATTACATATTATTATTTTTAAAGATTACTTTTGAAGCGAATAATGTTTTTCGGTCCCGAAATATATATGTTCGTCGTTCCATCATACTACTTTCTTCTCCATACACCTATACGCTTTGTTTAGATTCTTTGCACACGGTGACGTATATGCATAAACACTGCTCATTGCATTAGGTATTCCACGTGCATTATCCATATTGACAACAACAATTATAAAGTAATAAACAGATTATAAATAAATATAATTAAATAAAATAATTTATGGTTTTCAAGCCGTTTCCAACAATTTCTGTAATGTTTATCATTAATTTACTTGGCTCCGAAGAACATTGCAACATGTTATGTATGACATTTTGTTAACTAATTTAAATAAACTAGCACATAATAGGGTGCTATTAAAAGTAAATTCCTAAGCGTCATTCATCTCATTTAAGATATCCAAAATTTATCAAACGGTATATATCGATTCCTTAGCGCTTCACCATTGGGCAAAAATTAATTTTATAATACTAATTATACCCTTCTACATTTGACCTTTCTTACGTTTAGCTTACCTTATACATGTCAAATACGTTTTTGTTTTCAAAAATTATTACAAAATTTCAGTTTTTTTCTATTATCACTTTAGTTATGACCAAGTTATGCCGATATATTTCGGCGAAATATATTACTCAACTGATAATTAATGATCTAGTTCGTACTGTAATAATATGCATTAGTTCAAGTGCCAGTACTAAAATAACAATTGCCTGTAAGAGTTAATAGTGAGCTAAAAATTTAAAATCTTTCTTACATTACATTGTTGACTGGGCATGGAGTAATTTTCTGTAACGACAAAATAAAATAAATTTCACAATTGGCCGTTATGAGTGCGGCGGATATAAAGATTTTATTAGAAAAATATATTTTTACTTGTCATTAATAATTTGGTAGCAACAAAAGTAAAGTCTTAGTGCGTGGACACGTATTTGATTAGATTTGAAGATATAAGAAAATAGTACCAATTCATCATCTATTAATATACGTTATACGTTATAAGAATATAAAAGTATTGATTAATTTTGTATCAAAAAAATTTCATAAGTTGGACCAGAAGTAATATTTTAGCCGTAACAACGACCAATTTTTTGCGAATATCTCAAATTATAGTGTAAGTACATTTGTGAAGGCTTCAAATGATATCCACATTAATTTAGAATTGTGTTTGAATGAATGTTCTTCCAAATTCGGATTGGATTAAGTTGCATTGAGAATTTAATGGTAATGTACATAATTCCTGGGCCTGTCTAAAGAAACTGTTTCTTTTATGTTCATTTGCCTGTCTAAAAATTAATTTAGCCGGACAATTAATGACGACGTTAACTGCTCCAATATATTCAATGACTCTTGACGATTATGTTTGTCACCTTTGATTTTAGTCAAGATTATAGTCATAAATCTTATATTTACTGTTTTTTCTTTTTATTTTGCAGGTAAGCGATCAGCATCACTCGCAGAGATAGAGGAGACCAATTTCTTGCACGGTGAACCGACGTAAGTAAGCGATAAATTAGATCGAACGTTCGCTCAGTGTCCGACCGTGACGGCGGACTTTTCCATCGGAGAAATTGTCATGATTTATGGGTATTTGTCTTCAATTACCTCCCTCAGATGTACACTTTCCTGTCCAAATAAAAGGCGAAACACACCCCGGACCTTCTTTTTCTCCTATTCTCGAGGGCACTATATCATCCCGCACGGTCATACATCAACACTTACCACCCCTGGATAAATAAGATTGACAGTTCGGTTCGCCACTTTCATTATCTTGTAAAAATAAGCTGCTCCCCACTATAAACGATATCGATCGATCCTTTGCTATCGGTGCATGATAAACGATATTTTTTCATGAATAAAGGAATAGGAAAGTCTCTGGGATGGGCCGACTTTATAATGTCAGTTAAAACACATTTATTTTTTCTATAAGCATTAGTTTTTTTCTATTACCACTTCATTGATCGCATTGTTAGAAAAAACTTAACACTCAAACTTAGTAAAGTTTTTGTTTAAAATATGCAGAGTTCCTGCCTACTACAGTGCTCATGAGTTCTTGCATATGGATATTTAATATATAAAAAAACATATTGCTGTGACCTTTGTATCTTTAAGAATAATAATAATATTAAGAATTAGCTTAAGTGTTGAAAAGAACATTAATTCTAAGTTTAAAAATGTTTGTTTTAGTTTTAAGCATTAGACAATGCAGGTAACACAATGGTATAATGGGTTGCCTATATATTAAAGAGAAACTTTTTGTATGAAAATAAACACAATTCATTAGTATATTTTAAGTTGAATAGGTATAAACTAAATATAAAATAAATACAAAACAAGTACAAATAAAACTATGCAATCTATTTTTTTTTTTGTATAAAAGACAAGCATGAGGTATGGTTTGAATTCACAGAAACGCAACCTGATTTTTCACAAGGCGTAAAATAGCTCTAAACATCTTAAGTAATGGACAATTATTTAAAAACAAAAAGGTACTCAAAATTAATAACAGAGAAAGAGTTATGTTGGGGGATGGAACGGTAAAAAGAGTGACTCATTTAAATGCTATTAAATTGTATGAACAGGGTCACATTAGATATGCTTGAGATGAAAATCTAACAAAATAAATAAATGTAAATTCAGACGTGCATAATGTGACAATTTATAAGAAAGATTTTCAATAATCATATTTAAAACATAGTAAATACCTTGAACTTATATTATGAGAAAAGAAAATATGTAAGGAATAATGAGAAAGGCAATACGTTTATAAACAAATACAGGGAGGGACTGTATTAAGAAGAAAGAAAAATATACCTACCGTAGAAGAAACATAGCAAGTTGGTGAAAAACTTTTTCATAACAATCAATTCGGAGTGTCGACATTAGTGAATGAACTGTCAAAGACGATATTTGCGTGTTAGTGTAAAAGTGGCAACTTGCAGAAAATGAACAGAAGAGATTTCAAAACGGGCGCTTCGATACGTTCAATGCCAATTTAAAAATTAGTTGAGAAGAGGGGCGCTGCGCATGGTCGATAGTCAATTGTTTTGGTATATAATCGAAAAATAGGAATAGACTTGAATGGTGATTGAATTTGAACTTCGAAGTATTAAGACGCGAATTTTAAAAGAGAATAAAAATTTTGGGGATAGCAAAAGTGAGTGTAGGGTTTATACACTACATTTCGACTCACGATTAGTTTATTTGTATTAAGATTTAGGATTTAATTTTCATTTAGTTTTCTTTTAAAAATAATTTTTTTTCAATAATTTAATTTTCATATTACTGTTTATTTAAAATGGAGGCTATGCATAGGGCAGAGTTTGAAAAGATGAATGATGAAATAAAGTAAGTTAGATGAACTCATAAGAACTTATAAGGTATATGCTGTTAAGGAATAAGTTTGTAGGTAGAATATAATAATTTTCAATGCATTCACAGCATTAATTTAAAAATTAATACAATTCTTGTAACGATGCAACCGCAGCATATAAATTTAAATGGCGCCCAACGTGGGGCAATGCTACAATTTAATCTCAAATATGAAATTTACCATTTTGTAATAATGTAGCAGCCACAGAAATATGTACTTTTCTTGCAAAAGTTTCACATGAAACGTGAAAATCCGAAAAAGTAATGGAATCAACACACAAACAAAACCAACAACTGAAGATCGAGAAGAAAAGAACTTACAAGTTCAAAAAAGCACAACTTCGGTTTATTTAGTTACCGACAAATATAAACAAGTTCAAGCAATAATTTGTAAAGAAATAGATTAATGCTATTCAATTTTATCAATGAAATAAAAGGTAAATTAAATAATACATACAAATAAGGCACTGTAAAAATTCTAATTAAAATTAATTAATATTGTGCTAACATAAAAGACCCAAAACACTGAATATATAATAAAGTGAAAAACAAACCCGTACAAGAAAATGAACTGGAAATCGTTCAGGCATTGCAGCGGCAACAAAAGGTTAAGAAAAATTTACATATATACAGGCCAGACTTTTAGACCGCAACATTATCAAGCTTATCCTGTTAAATAATAATAAGCCTACGCTGAGAAATGATTAAGCACACGATCTTATCACTATGGTCTATCAATCTGTTCTCCATACACAACGATATAAGTTTATGAATAGCAAGTTTGCAAGTATTTCTCACTATTTACAGACAGAGCAATTCGAATACAATTTTGTTTAAAAACTGAAATTTAACAAAAAAAAACTAACCTCACAAATTTATAAGATAGATTATCATCATATTTCAACATGCGAAACTATAAATAGTGGCGATTCCGTTCTCATTAAGTAAGAGCTGTTTAAGTTCCTGAGTCCAATTACCAAATAAAAAAAACAGCTCAAGTACTTTGAATTCTTGATCTAAGGAGAGTAAAGAAAACCGGATAATGGAAACTCTATTATTCTGTATTCGAGACCTGAACCACAGCTAAATATAGAATAACATTTGATTCTTGTGATAGTTATACAACCCCGACTGAAAAACTTGAAAGTATAATATTATCTTACCTTATATTGATTTATTTATTGATCGAAATCAAGAAATTGTAATATATATAATTAATTTCAATCCATAATTAGGCACCATAAGCTTAATAAGTTATTTTAAATTAGAAGAAACTTATCTAATTTATATATGCGTTATATACCGCGATCTTATATTATATTGATAAAGGTTTGCCATGGAATGTAAAACGTTCGTCTTAGGTACCATTCTTTTGAGATAATTCTGATTAAATTATCAGGTTAACTGTCATACTGACATTTGACTGACATAAAATTTGTAAATATATGTTTATTTAAAGTGATTTACATGTTTGAATAACATTTTATCAAAAATTATTAAACAAATTACAATAAATGTTCAAAATGATTGTTCGATGCACACGTTTACGCGCCTTTTCATGCTATCAAAAGCATTTTGCAACATTTGTGGCGTTATGGTTGCACATACTTCAATAATCTTTTGCTACAGTTCTTGCAAATTATGTACAGGAGTTTTGAAAATTCTATTTTTGCAGTAAGGGAACACAAAATAGTCCATAATAGTCAAACCAGGTGACCTCGGAGGAAACTCAACTTGCGTATGCAAACTTATAAGTCGATCATCAAAAAACTCACAGAGAAAGGCTGTAGTTTCTCTTCTCGTATGTGCTGTTGCGCCGTCATGTTGGAAATAACCATTATGAAGTTCATTGTCGTGTAGTTGTTGAACAGATTCATTCAAAATTTTATTTCTGTACTTCTCTGCATTGATGGTGAAATTGAAAAAAAATGGTCCAATTATCCTTCTACGGGATACTGCCATCCAAACCCCAATTTTTTGAAAATGTAATGGAGATTCAGCAAAAAAATGCGATTTATTAGTGCTCCACATTCGCATATTTTGAGAATTTACGTACCCCAAAAGATGAAACCATGCCTCATCGGAAAAAAATGTTAAGCTTAATAATAACGACCTGATTCATTAAATTGTTGACGAACCACTGGCAGTACGCAAGACGTCTAGGGTGGTCTGTTGGCAAAAGAGCTTGATATGATTGCTCTTATATGGGTGCATATTCAAATTCTCCTTTACAATGGTTCGGCATGTTCATATGAAACTCCAATTTCTTGGGACAGGCGTCTCAAAGATTTTGTGGGGTCCTGTTCCGTACGATTACGAACGTCAATAATCACTTCTTCTGTACGAATAGTTGACCTACCAGCACCTTTTTTATGAGTAGCAGATCCAGTTTTGCGAAATACACCAACACTATGTGCGAGGCACATATAAAAATCTTGCTCTACTACTGCGAGTTTTTGGGAAGTGTTTACAAAAATTATCCTAACATAAACGCTTACTGTATTCCCAAATACCATTAGCTAGCACACCTGTTCTAAAATACGCTTTGATCATGTAAGTTTTGTGTGCTGTGGTGTAAACCATAATTGAAAAACCACAAGATCTCACAGAAAATATAATGACAAATATTAATGAGAGTATAACACTTAATGATATAACTTAAGACAGACGTTTCACATTCCATGGCAAACCTTTATCAATATAATAATAATATAATTTTTGATCTCGCGGTACAAATTAATCAATAAACTGTATTTTGAATGGATATAGAAGTTTTCTCATGTTATGTAGTAAAATGTTAATTCTAAAAAAAGAAATCAATGTGTTAATATTTATACCGTAGTCGACATATTTTAATTTCTGATACGAAAGTAGAAAGAGGAAAAGAGCGCGACGAAATAAACTAAAGATCGACATATAGCGAGGCTGCCAAACAGTACACTCGACAAATGTTTCCTATGAAATGTAAGGAGTGAGGGTCCCCCGACACTGCATTGCTCTCCCACCACTGTTAACAAGCAGGCATCGCTGCATATTATAAGGTCATCTTCTGCATGGGATAGAAGTACAAACCGAAATTAAAATATGTCGACTACGGTATAAGTAAATATTAAAAGAATTACACACATATTAATTTGTAGTATTATATTTAATTAATGGATAAACTTAATATCCATTTAATATGTGCATTTTGTTATTGATCGATGGCAGTGACATCTGTAATTGGAATATGTGGAATTAATATTAATTGACATATTAAATGAACAAAATAAATCACAAAAAAAGAACTGATTAATAGATTACGATATCAATAAATATCATTAAAGTTAAGAGTCGTTAAAAACAAAATTGAGAGTCTCGTGTTCTAATAAAAAAAAATGCAGAATTCTATAATCTTACAATTAAATAGTACCTAATCAAATTAACATAACTTTTGTTAAATTTAGAAACAATTTTAAGTTGTAATCTCCTTTTATAATTAATACGACACATTGATATTAAATTATCAGACGACTGCCCCGTAACAGTATATGCTGTAGTCCTAGAACTGATGTGTATCTTCAGCATACAGATATTGATAATATGTCGTGAACATTTTTTCTTTTATTCAAAATCACCATTAAAATTCGTTCAAGCGTAATTCCCTATACTGTCCTCTTCAGATATCTTTTATTTGAATCGCGAATGGGAAATTGATGTCTATCAATTCGCATCAATCACCTTTATTTCCATATCTCATTGTAAATTGTTCGAGTTTTCCGGGTTTTTTTTTTCTTCTTTATATTTTACACTTTTTGCGTAAAATTTGCTTTCGGGTTAATAGTTCAGAACGAGTTTTATGTGGAAATTGGGCGAATGTAGGTGTATCGTTTAAGGTGAAAGCAGGTGATCTATAAAAGGACTTTTATTACTATAGGTTCCAGCAAATATAATAAACATCTTTATTGGCAATAACGAAAAAATATTTTCTCCCACCGGGTGTGTGCCATAAATCTGAATAAATCGATTCCTGCATGCAATTCCTACAAATACCGTGGATATTTTTCGTGATAGGCTTTTATGCATAACCATAAATAAACTTAGATGGAAGACATTTTGTGTCTACTTATATGCATTATTAAAATTTAAATATTAAAATTCCATTTATAAATTACAGTCACGTACTGGGAAAATGAAGTAAATCCTGGCACATTTTTATTAATTTGATCTACTTACTTCCATTTCTGTCTTTAAACAAAAATTACTTCCAACGCATAAATATGTGATGGCTATTTCGCCGTTTCTAATAATTAATATATATTAAATAAAAATACATAACCTCTAAATCACAATCACCTATATATATATAGAGTTTTTATTGGATTTGCTTTAGTAACTTGAATCATGTTTTGTGTGTTGTCGATGCGTTCGTTATAAAGCGTCAAGATTTTCGGTCGAAAGAATTAAATGTAAACATAACCTACAAAAGTGAAATTTTGAAACTATGAACAATAACAGTTATTTCATTTCGCACATTGCTGCCATTTTAATTCTTAGACTAGATGCACTACAACTACCTATACCAAATGTTTGACCAAACAATATTTTAAAGTCATAATATACCCCAAAAAAAACAAAAAGTCTGTAAAACTGCGTACTTCAAGCATTTTGCTTGTCAAATTAATTGTTTTGTATATTTGGTATTTATCCAGTTATATTTAAACATACAACAGTAGATAGTTATAAATACAGTAGAATAGCTACATGTTGTCATAATACATACATTGATAAAATTTCATCTCTATATTCACTAATTTTGCTGTGAAATATAAGCGAGTAGACCTTTACATGTTATTCTATTGCTTCCAGTGCAACTTAAAACACGCGCGAATATGCAAAACTATTTATTGGGATAGCGATTTGCTTAATACAACATCATGTATGTTTTGATATCAATGATGTCTATGTTGCATTGTTTTTCATAGATCGGTTTGATTTTGTAGTGGTATACTGTCGACTAATATCAATTAACAGCATTAGTTAAAATGAGTGTTTCCAGCAACTGGTAAAATTTTATAGTTCATGATTCTATTTATACTTTAATACATATTGTATCACTACCGCCAATACATTCCTTGGTGGTAAGCTATTGCTAAATTACGAATTTCTGTTCGGTCATTTACCGCTTAAATTAGTTCCAAAATATTTCCAGTTTTGTTATTTAGTTATTTGCATAAAATTGTGTTCCATCAGATTTAAAGTTTTATATATTGCATGGTTTAACCTATATATATGCCACTACAATCTTCTCACGGAATTTTTGTACACTACATGTGTTTGTTTATAAAAATTATTTTTATCTTTAATGTTGGTCAACAAAAACTTATAATTATTATGATTTCTAAGGGCGTAATACTTGAATACTCTTTTCTGATAAATGTATAATAGTATATTACATACTAAGGTTGAGAAGATGACTATTATTGCCCTAGTGGCGCTGCGCGCCTCGGAATTTAAGCCACAAGAAGATTCCCTAATAAGTAAAAAAAATATAGCATGTATGTTACAAGATCTACCTACATCTACTTACGCAACCACACCTGCAATAAATACAGGAATTTTCAATATGAATTAACTGATTCTTTACATCGTTACGTTACCTTACGTTACGTGATATATTGATTCCATATTATACTATCATACATATTTTGTGTATTACTAAATGCTGACATTGTGTAATATATGTAATGTAAGTACCTATATTAGTCCATAAGTCTGCTTACTGGTATTTTCTTTATTAGGTTAAATTTTTTCATGTAAACAACAAAGTATTGTTAGAAAATATAAAATTAATAGCAATTGCTAAATAAACGTATATTATATTCTGGTATTGTTAACCTAAAATTTGACAACTTGACATACTACTACTACTACGAGCACGAGTGCATGGTTGCGGCATTCGTTTTATTTGTTTTCATTATTTCCCTAGGTCAATAATAGCCTCATTATTTACCTGTTATTAGTTCCAGGTCGAGAAATGACATTTCGTGGCGCTTTGTTATGTGTAAAAATGCTATCATTTTTTACTACTGGTACAAAAAATAAATTGTTACATAGTGAAGTTTTTGTATACAGACTACCGTTCGGAGATTGTAGTGGCACTGTAAACGCCAATTAGATGGCGTGGAAATGCGCTGTAGTCGTTAAAAACGCGTACGCCTACTTAGTGAAGTAGTAGTCAGACTATTGGACATATAATTTGACTTTTACTGTACATAGGTTAAACCACGCAAAACTTGTCGGATGAATTAAATGACCACAGATATACGAAAAACGTTACTGTTTAAAAAAAAAGGTTTTTTTGGCGCTTCTATTTAGTGCGCATTTTTAGATATTTTACAGGATTGTGTCACACTATCAGTAACACCAAATAACATAATGATAGCCAAAACTGACTTTCCATGATATATACATAAAGCTGGGGGAAAATTGTCCTATTCATTATTATGATTTTGTATTATTAGCATATTTTAGAACAAGCAATTTTTATACAAATATTAATATTTTTGAGAAATCAATAATAAAAATAGTTTTTCCTTTATGACACTTACACGGCAACACTGTAAATATTTCGTATATCTATATATATGAATACGATATAATGAAGATTGAAATACTTTTTACGTGAATCAATCTATTAGTTTAATACACAGTGCGTCGTCATAATTCCATTACACACAAATAATAATCGGCCCACAAAGAACATTATTCGTATAAGTACATGCTTAACCATATAAATTAGGCTAAGTTTAAGTGCCGCATTACATTTGAACAGCGATGTTATCAGTGATTGATGGGGTGCCACTTTTCATTAGTACGAATACCATATTAATCGATTCACATAAATTACAGTAAATCAAATAAATTGCTTTAACTATATGGAAAACTTTCCGTTTAGGGAAAATATCCACACTAAAATGAAAATAATAATAGTGATGTTAATAATAATAATACTATTATAATGAATGACATTACAATGCATTTTTATAAATAAAAAAATAAGCTTTATTCAATATGAAGTCAAATATAGAAAATAGATGACCGAAAAACGCCATGTCCCAAATCCATAATTGCTGTTATATTCAGAGTACGTGGCCGTCCATTTTATAAGATAGGTCGTAATTCTAATGACTTTATTGATAGTTGTAGTAGATAAGTGATTTGTGAAGACCATACCAGTGCAACATATATCAACGTAGTATTATGTTTGTATTGAAAATTAAATTATTGGACGCGACACTGTCTAAATCGAAAGTCAATTACAGACACGCATTATAAATGTCATTAATACAGGGTAATGTCAAAAATGTAGAAACATATGATAAAAGCATCATAGAATAAAGCAATACTAAGAAGTAAATATGATAAATATAGCATGCGCCAAATTCTATATTATATTCCCTTTTATTCCTTGAATACCTAATCTGCGGTTAGTCATTACTTTTGCGACTGGCATTGGTCGCGTTGCCAAAGAGCATGTTTATGAAGAGCTCCAATAGGAGCAAGTAGGTGCGGAGACGCGATTCAAGCTCGAAGAGCTTGACGGACAACTAGTAATTAATAATTATAACCCATGCCTCAACATGTCCCGAAAATTATTTGGGATAGAATTATGCTGATTTGAATAAATGAATTTTTGATTTTATATAACCTTGCCTGGAATGATATAAGTATGACTATAATAATGATGAACATCAGCATTACTATCATGCTGGTCGTAGACAATAGCATTGCATACGTCAATTAATGCGAAGTATTGAATAAAGTCTTGCACTCTCACCTCAATTATTTTTAATAAAGCAACTGAATGAATTTTAGGAAAATCTGTTATATCTTTACAGGGTGAGTCATTAGTAGCCGCTTCTTCGATTGCTCTTTTGAGTTTTCAATAAAAGATAAAACAATTAGTGAAAGATCCATGGTTGCTTGTGGCGCATATTGTAAAAATACTATAAGCTCTGGCGCACTTCCGGGTTTACCGGAAGTGCACGGAACTTAATTTTTTTAAATGACTCACCCTATATATTTTTGGATTTTCTTGTACTGCTTTAAATTGTTTGTTCGACTGTTTTTTCTTTTTCGAAATTGAGCCAATAGTTTTTGAGTTATTAATTTTTTTTGAAAATATTTGACCAAAACACGTGTTCAGAAAAAAATCATTTTCACATTGTTTTTAAAAGCAAAAACATTAACTTTGGTGGTGCTTGTAGCCAAGAAAATTCTGCATCATTTGGTAAAGTTGCACTCGACAATACCTCAAAAAACTTTGTTTTTTCAAAAATGTAAGCGATTCTGAAAATTTCTTTCATCTAACCCTGTGTATAAATATGCTACAAGTGAATTTCATATTTCCTAATTATTATGGATTCTCAAATTTGACTTGCATCTAACTGACGACTAATTTTCGTAGTACTAGTATGGGGGGTGTTCGTCTACACTCGCAAGTACCACAAACGTCTTATCCTCACCAGTTATTGCTTTTTCCGCTCTTTCTTCCACATTCAATGCTTTCTGTTCACTCAAACCGTCTACTTTATATTTTCGAAGGTTTCTGGCTTCAGTTGACTTCTACCAGGGATCGCTGTGCATAAAGTCTGGATGCTAGCAAAGAGTTTCTTTCAGATTCACCCAAAACGTCAATCATATCTATTAACTCTTCATAAGAATAATTCATTTGGATCATGACTAATAGCGATGCTTTTATAAGTTTGAAATAAATGTATACCGAATTTCTTCAACAGTTAACTCAGGCAGTCAGCCGCATTCCAGCCTTTATTGGACGAATATTTGGGTGCATAGAACAGCGCCAGTTCTTTAATTGACCGCTAATTGCTCCTATAGTGATTATCTCATAAATTACAAAAGATAGGTATAGGACATTGTTAACAGAAATGAAAGAGAATAAAAAAAGGAACAAAATGACTCAATAAAATACTGGATGTTCCATTTAAAAAAAATAAGTTTTTGGTACGTGAAAATTTCAGGAGGTAGGCTTTGAAAAAACAAAGTTTTTTGAGGTATTGTCGAGTGCAACTTTCCAAATGATGTAGAATTTTCTTGGCTACAAGCACCACCAAAGTTAATGTTTTTGCTTTTAAAAACAATGTGAAAATGATTTTTTTCTGAACACGTGTTTTGGTCAAATATTTTCAAAAAAAATTAATAACTCAAAAACTATTGGCTCAATTTTGAAAAAGAAAAAGCAGTCGAACAGACAATTTAAAGCAGTACAAGAAAATCCAAAAATATATAGGGTAAGTCATTTAAAAAAATTAAGTTCCGTGCATTTCCGGTGAAACCGGAAGTGCGCCAGAGCTTAAAGTATTTTTACAATATGCGCCACAAGCAACCATGGATCTTCCACTAATTGTTTTTTCTTTTATTTAAAACACAAAAGAGCAATCGAAGAAGCGGCTACTAATGACTCACCCTGTATACTAAAAAGGCGCACAGTATGAGATAAAAGAGCTTAAGTCTGGATTAAACGGTGAGTGTTATACTTTTATAAATATATTATGACTTGATAAGAAACTCTATTACAGTTATTAATGAGAAGTGAGGCTGACCACTTCGGCCTATGCTACTAGAATAAAAAATTAAAATTGTCTCTATTTCATATCTCTAATAAAATTCAGTTATCCTTTGGAAATAATGGCACGTCACAATCAATTAATTAGTGACTTTAATTTTGCATATTACGAATTGAAAGTATATTATACTTTTTATAAGGTCTGGGTAGAGACACATATGGGGAAACTCATTACCCTGTTGTCGCGCACTATTTTTATAGTAGGTAATACGGGCGTTGCCACAAGTATCGAAAATTGATTATACTCTAAGATAAACACGAAGTAATAAATAGTTTAAATAGTGCAGTTAAAAATTTAAAAAATAGGTTTATTAGTCAATGATGAAGGTGCGAATTTATAATTTTCAACTCTAGCAAGTTTATATAAATAATACATATTAACGAAGTAATAAAAGGTTCCTATATACTATAATTAAATTTGCGCTTCTATATTCTACAAACAATATCCAAGAGTTTTATTATTGCCCGTGAAATACACCGGTATAGTAGAATGGTCAGTAATCATGCAAACAATGCTAAACAAAACATATCCTTATAAACAGAAATAATAGGATTGTTGCTCATTATGCGAAAGCATTCCGTGCCTTTATACAAACAACAATATGTTTAATTCTGGACAGCATAATTAGGTTCATTCGCATGGAATAATGAGCTTAATACATAATGAAATTTTAGCAAACTAATTGACACTACATTATATGCATACTGGTCTGTTTGTCAAACGAAAATTTATTTTTGACACGAAATCGTAGCTGAATAATACCTAAATGATTTCATTACCTCATTATGCGGTGTTATTATAAGAGACTTGCAATTGAATATATTGAAGAAAATATTTGTGTATCTATAAAGCATGTCACATTCTGATGAGATGTCTATCTCATCATATCGATATCTATGAGTAATAATACAATTAAATTGTATTTCTTAAACAGAGCATGTTGACAACAAAATAATTAAATCCTCAAATACCTCCAGCCGCTATTTCAGTTACCCTGATCTAACGAAGAATATATGTAAAGTAATAGTAATTTTTAAAGCTCCTATTCATATCAAAACAAGGATATCATCCAATATGTTAACGTACAGTCCGACAAACCTCTCTCATACCAAGTATTTCATCATATTTATTTTATACATTATCACTTAACCTATTTATATACCAACTGTCTCAAAAAAGAAAAACGAGTACCTAACTTCCATATTTCTGGGAGGATTTTAATTATTTATAAACCATATTAAATAGTTGCTAAGAAACTACTAAACGGCCCAATAAAATCACGTATAGTCCTATGGGCTTTAAAGCTTAACTGCCAAACTTTTTTTTCAAATTCGACCGTAGAGATTTCTAATCTAAAAACAGCAGTTTATCTAACACAAGTTTACGCTTACGTAACAAAAATACTAACAAAATAAAACACTTGTGTAAAAAGTTGGTTGGGAAAATAAATGAGCAATAAAAATTGCACAACTTCTCAAGTCAAACTTTAAAATAATCTAAAATAGACGAACAACGTTAGACATGCTTCGAATTTATTTTGTGTGCGGTGATAATACTTACCAAGCTTCACTACTTTATCAGCAACGCTATTCGGACAAGTGTTGTTTTTCCAACAGCTGTATATTCAATCGAAACATCCATCAGTGTTGGGCTCGAGAAAATCCGGGTGTGACGGCAGTAAGCAAAGTAGGTTTTCGATAAATGTGTGGTGCGTTATTTTACATAATAGACCCATTTTGCCAATTTTTATTAACGGTAACTAGATCACTATAAATACAACACAATTGGTGGAAAATTTTCTTGACAAGCTGGCGCTCTGTGGGTTTCGAAAAGTGATATTCCAACAGGATGGCGCTACCCCCACATAACGCCAATCAGAATAAAAAGTTTTTAACAAGGGAATTCGATAATTCTTGATTTGGAACAGGTGGATGCGTATGAGTTGCAACAGCGTCGTCGTCTCTGCTTCAGTATAGATAATGGAACTTTGGCAGTAGCCAAACGTGCCATTATCCTACGGGACACATTCAGAGCGTTTACTGCTACGATAATCTGAAACAGACGCTGTTTCAGGTTATTGCAGCAGTAGAAGCCCTGACGTCTCTTAAGATAGTGGACGAAACATCGGCAGTAGACGTTATAACAAAATATTTAAAGTAAATCATTTCACAAGTTAGTATCTTGTACAATTATATAAACATATCGCAAAAAATACTTAAGTGAATATATTAGTATTTGGTATCAAATTAAACTATTTCAAAGCATGAAATCAAAACTAAAATATCTGGTTTGAAGTGATAAAAATAACTATGTAAATTAACAAAACGAACACAAGTTCGTAAAAAAAATCTTTTTAATGTCTAACAAATCATATTTGACACAATTTAAGATTGTTAAATATCCAAATTACACTAATTGGGTTTTCTATAATGAAATTTGAGGCATAAACAAGAATACCAGCATTTGTTGTCAGAGATGTGATACTATAAATTGAAATATATTTATGATTGTAATAATTTTCTATTCGAAAAAACATGCGCATATTGCATCCATCCACTTTAGTGTAGTTCATGAGGTGGCGTTCGAATAGTTACTTATTGCAAATATCTTTAAATTTGAAGGCTTGGTTATGGTCCGGATATTTCAAAACTATATCGGGATCAATTAATATATAAATGTACATACAGCATGTGTCAATTTTCATTATTCATAGGCGATTAATTCATGCAATACGTGACAACATGGCACCCCTACTTTCCTTTCCAATGCGAGCGCGACCGATACAACCTCAAGTTATAGCAGTAACTGTTGGACCATTGACTTGGGTGTTTGTAATGCGTTCAGAAATAATATTTACGCGTTGCAAGGATTTGTTTTTCTTTTTCCTTTCAGTAAATGCAGAGAATTATTAAGCTGCGTTCACGTTGCATGACACAAAGAAAAGCGTAATTCTAATAAAATTAAAAATAAGGTAAATAAAAAAGGATTCTGAAAATAATAATAAACTAGGAGATCGCGGCGGCCATTTGTTGTTTCCCGTTCCAGTAATAAGACGGCTTTTTTGGCAGACTAGATCGCAACGTGTTCGCAGCTGGTGGGGAGATCGGAGAAAATCGTTTTAATGTCGATTGTTGCCGGGATTGGTGACGGAGAGTAGGGGTGACACACGTTGCCACGTATTATTTGTATACGTATAAATCGCACGTAAACATTGAATCTCTATACCTAATGAAAATTGACACATACGGTATACTTTAAGGTAGATGAAAATAAAAACACTTGATTTTGCTTCATTTAATTTATTAGAATTTCACTAACAATCGTTTCGGTACAATTCTACTATTATCAAAGAGTAGTTGAAAAAATAAAAAAAAAACACCAGAACCGCCAGCTATATCTATGAATAGAATATAAATTTACAATACTGAAACGGTAGATCTGCATATTATATTTAAAGCAGAATATATGTATTCTGCAAACTGCACTTAAATATAGACTCAACCATTCACTCAAATACTTAACGGAATACATGTTGTGTTGACATTTAACACCACAACCAAAAAAAATGATCTTTGTGATCTCCGACAAGTCGTTACCTCAAAAACAATCGAAGCACCTGCGTACGCCCTAAATATACTATAAATTCAAATTTACAATAAACTTAAAAATTTAGTGATACTAGAAGTATTTACGAAGAAATTAAACGCTGCTAAACATATCATGAAGCATATCACAATCTCCATAGTGATATAGTTTATTTATTAGAATATTACTAAGACAAGCTTCACTACTTTATCAGCAACGCTATTCGGACAAGTGTTGTTTTTCCAACAGCTGTATATTCAATCGAAACATCCATCAGTGTTGGGCTCGAGAAAATCCGGGTGTGACGGCAGTAAGCAAAGTAGGTTTTCGATAAATGTGTGGTGCGTTATTTTACATAATAGACCCATTTTGCCAATGTTTATTAACGGTAACTAGATCACTATAAATACAACACAATTGGTGGAGAATTTTCTTGACAAGCTGGCGCTCTGTGGGTTTCGAAAAGTGATATTCCAACAGGATGGCGCTACCCCCACATAACGCCAATCAGAATAAAAAGTTTTTAACAAGGGAATTCGATAATTCTTGATTTGGAACAGGTGGATGCGTATGAGTTGCAACAGCGTCGTCGTCTCTGCTTCAGTATAGATAATGGAACTTTGGCAGTAGCCAAACGTGCCATTATCCTACGGGACACATTCAGAGCGTTTACTGCTACGATAATCTGAAACAGACGCTGTTTCAGGTTATTGCAGCAGTAGAAGCCCTGACGTCTCTTAAGATAGTGGACGAAACATCGGCAGTAGACGTTATAACAAAATATTTAAAGTAAATCATTTCACAAGTTAGTATCTTGTACAATTATATAAACATATCGCAAAAAATACTTAAATGAATATATTAGTATTTGGTATCAAATTAAACTATTTCAAAGCATGAAATCAACAGTAAAATATCTGGTTTGAAGTGATAAAAATAACTGTATGTAAATTAACAAAACGAACACGAGTTCGTAAACAAAATCCTTTTAATGTCGAACAAATCATATTTGACACAATTTAAGATTGTTAAATATCCAAATTACATTAATTGGGTTTTCTATAATGAAATTTGACGCTTAAACTGGAATATCAGCATTTGTTGTCAGAGATGTGATACTATAAATTGAAATATGTTTATTATTGTAATAATTTTCTATTCGAAAAAACACGCGCATATTGCATCCATCCACTTTAGTGCAGTTCATTAGGTGGCGTTCGAATATTTACTTATTGCAAATATCTTTAACTTACAAGGCTTGGTTATGGTCCGGATATTTCGAAACTATATCGGTACCTATTAATATATAATAGTATATTATGCAATGAGCATTTAATGATAGCTATTAAGACACGAGTAAGAGAATTACAATACGAGGCGAAGCCGAGTATTGTAATGAATACGAGTGTCTTAATAGCCATTAAATGCGAGTTGCATACACTATTTTTTCTACGACCCCATAATAAAACATATTTTTTGAACAATCCATTTCATAAGTTGAGGTTAAAATTTTCCGTACGTTTTTGTGAATTTGGCTGGTAATAAATTGTTCGTGGCTACTAAGGCTTGTTCCATAATTTCTGGTAGAGTCAATTATTACATTTCACTGTCATTATCCCTCATTTTTACCGTTTATATTTTCAAAAAAGCACAAATTTTAAGTACTTACTTGTAAATTGCAGAGAACTGTCACATTTATTTAATTTGTATATCTGTCAGATATGCAGTCGCCATTTTCTTCTTCTTCTTCTTCTTTGTTGGTTGTTGCGTGTTAAGCCTAGGCTTTTTACACTTATTCTGAATATGAGGTATCTGATTGTTGGGGTTATTGTGCCGTATAGGCTGTGTTGCTGGTTATGTTTCCAGTGCTGTTGCTACCTCTTAGGGTTTCTGATGATATTGTTGTTAGGGCTGCTTTCAGTTTTGAAGTTTCTGTTGGATTTAATTCTTCTTGTTAAATAGTGCTACTATCTTTGCTGTTTGGCGGATAAATTCTGCTATTTGGATTTCCGTTGCATTTGTACTGTGTAACGTAATGAGCATGTTACCCAGCGTGAGTGCCAATTCTTCGTTTTCTGTATTTTTCTGTATGGGGGATGATTGTGTATCTGTGTTTGTCCTTTCTGTGGCCTGTTGTCGGCGTTGCGTCCATGGATTTTGGGTTGGAAGTGGTGCATCCACATATCTTGGTTTTATGCGGGATCTGTTAGGATTCTTCGGGCAGTTTATCGTGTGGTTTCCTACGCAGTTTGCACATTTAGCTGGAGTTTCTTTTGTTTTGTCGCAGAGGTGGGTGGAATGCCCTTCTCCGCACTTCATGCAGGTGAATGGAATGTGGCAGTTTTCCTGGATGTGTTCATAACGCTGGCATTTATGACACTGGATAATGCGTGTTTTTCTCTTTAGCGATTCGACTGTTATTTGGATTCCGCAGCACTCTTTTAGTTTGTAGATATTCTTGAGTTCTTGGTTCAAGCTGACCAGAACTAGGGGCGCAGGGCGGTTGCCCCTGCCCGTCATCCTGGTAACTCTGTGTGTTTGATATCCAATTGTAGCCAGATCTGCTTTGATTGCGTCGATTGTTAGTTCCACCGGTACTCCCCGTAGAACTACTTTCATTGGTTTTACGTAGTTCAGTTTAAATGTATAAAAGTCGATGTTATTTGTCTGAAATACTTCTTGTAGTTTGTGGTAATCTGCCTCCGTCGATGGTTCAATTCTGTAACCCGAGCGTACTAGTTTCGAATGGGTGATTAAATGTCGCAGCTGCGGCCATTCGTTCGCGGCGGTAGCTATAATTGGTGTTATGCGTTGTTTGTTTGTGGTATTTTCTTGTTTTGTGCCATCAGTAATTGATGGTTTTGCGGTAGATGTGCTGGTTTCTTCTGTATTTATTGTTGTGTCTTCTGTTTCCATGTTGTCGGTTTGTAATGGTTCGAAACGATTTTTTATTTCGATTTTCTTGTTTGGATGGTCCGTTTTTGTTCTTTTCAGCGGGTTTTTCGGGGTTGTAAACCCCTCGTTGTCCATTTCTTCTTTGGTTGGTAGACCCTGCACTAACAAATGTTTTAATTTCATTAGTGGAGCTGCCGGTGGTGTTATTGGTAGCGGTGGTAGTTGCGGTGTCAGTGATGGTATTTTCTGTGTTGATTGTTGAGGCGAAACCGTATTAACGCCTTGCTGTTTGTTTTTTCCTTGATAAGCTGCCGTTAATTGCATGAGTAACTCGTTCAATTCTTCTGGGGTGGTGTTTGGATTGTTTATTTTGCCGTATACGTAGCGTAAAGTCCTCTTTTCGCTGCTTTCTTCTTCGCCTTCGCTGTCGCTGTCGGATAGCATGTCGGATTGCATGTCGCAGTTATGTCTGTACTGTACCGAGGTTGCAGTCAGACTATGCAGTCGCCATATTGAATATTGTTTGAATATAGAAATGTCGCATTCCTATTGGATATAAACTTGTATCGTAATGAAAAATCTGTATTCCTATTGGATATAAACTTGTAACATAATGAAAATCTGTATCGTAATGAACATCATTATAGTACAGGTTCGGCATATCTAATAATACAATTAAAGTATGGGAGTAGAAAAATTTACATATACTTTAAGGTAGTTGAAAATAAAAACACTTGACTTTGCTTCATTTAATTTATTAGAATTTCACTAACAATCGTTTCGGTACAATTCTACCATTATCAAAGAGTAGTTGAAAAAATAAAAAAAAAAACCACCAGAACCGCCAGCTATATCTATGAATAGAATATAAATTTACAATACTGAAACGGTAGATCTGCATATTATATTTAAAGCAGAATATATGTATTCTGCAAACTGCATTTAAATATAGGCTCAACCAACCACTCAAATACTTAACGGAATACATGTTGTGGTGTTGACATCTAACACCACAACCAAAAAAAATGATCTTTGTGATGTCCGACAAGTCGTTACCTCAAAAACAATCGAAACACCTCCGTACGCCCTAAATATACTATAAATTCAAATTTACAATAAACTTAAAAATTTAGTGATACTAGAAATATTTACGAAGAAATTAACGCTGCTAAACATATCATGAAGGTTATCACGATCTCCATAGTGATATAGTTTATTTATTAGAATATTACTAAGACATGGCACATGTTCTTTCTTGGGTTATGGTAATACCGTATAATAAAATTTGGGTGGTTCAGTGAATTGTCGGGTTTTTAAACCATAAAAAATGCTACAACTTTTTTTAATAATGTGAATTTTAGTGCATCCTACCGTGGAAGATAAGTAATTACTAGCTCACCCTAATACACAACATATGAATATGTGTAGGTACAAAATCGTATTGTAAGACTGATGTATTACTAGCATGTATGGAAATGTTGTAATAGCGTACTAAAAAAATAAATCGAAAATGTATTCATATTAACAAAACAGAAAAGTAGGCAGTGCATCGAAAACGTTAAATCGTTCAAAAGAGTACATCGAGCTGAAATAAATCTCGCTTTCTATGCGATTTCCTTTCATTCCATTTCGTAACGGGGGAAAAAAAGGGGAGAAAGGATAGATGATATGAAGCTGTACGAAACGACCGTAGAAAATGACGTTTAGATTTAGATGACGTGGCACGAAACAACTACACGTCGCCCAAATGAGAACCGGATTAGACAAGCGGGTTCAGATTCCGAACGATTTTCCACTCAGGGGTAAAATTGTTCTTCTGCTGAAGACGACATCTCCTTCTCGTCGGCTTTATCTTTCGGGATCATCTTTTAGTGTTACTACTACTACTACTGCCACCACTGCTCCAGCACGCTACTTCCACTACTGTTTCTATACACTAGTGAAAACGCAATCAACAATTTTATTCCATTGTCCGTTTTTTTGGGGAGCCCCGGTCACTATCACAAAATCACATCGAGATATACTCGTGCAGACGAATCCCAGTAAGAAGCGGTGGCAGTCCCGATTTCAAGGAACTACTTGGATATCTTATCGTTCCCTCGGTGTGTTGTCGACGTCTTTTCCGTGTTTTTCTTGTGCCCTACTTTACTTTCTGGTCGTGTGAAAAAGAGAAGGGAAAAAGGAAAAATAGATTTGGGATTTTAAATGCGACGCTGATGTAATTTTGGCAAAATGAAAAAGAACTGGCATTTGAATGTTTGGCTTATTTGTTTAACTTACGGGAGAAATAAGAAAAATATAGGATTTTAATTTTCAAGATGCATTTGAACTAAATTAAATAACTCTTATTCTTAATATTTCAGGTTTTAATTATAAAATTCGTGACTGGTTGTAAGTAAATTACAACGTTATTCTTCTTTGTAAATTGTTACATTCTTTGTTTCTGGGTTGAAACTGCGTCCGTCGTCTCTGCTTCTATTGCCGACGTTTCGTCCACTATTTCAAGGAACATCTTCAAGTAGAAGCAAAGACGACGACGCGGTTTCAACCAAGAAGGTATCAACGACAACCATGGAAGCCTACGACTTAAGTATACTCTTGTTTAAGTCAAATATACTAAAAACACCGTAGCTACAATAAAGCATAAAAATTAAATACATATTTTCACAACTGTTGTCGTCATCAGTAACACGTGTATAATCTCCCTCTTGAGATCTGATTAGTTTTTCAGTAAAATCGGTAGACCGGAAGTAGTAGTTTACTTCAGTAAAAAAATCGAATTTAGGCAATATTTCGTTAACAACAATTTTAAAAAAAATTCATATGTACTCAAAATTAAATTCTAGGGTATCTTTTACTCCTATCGAAAATCAATTTTTTGCGAATATTTCGCAAGTCATACTTTTTAGACAGGTACGTTACGGATATAAAAGTGTTTAGAACATAATTCTCAATATTTTTCTATAAAAAAAAAAAGTTAAAAATTCTGACCGGAAGTACCACTTTTACTCTTATCGAATAGCGATTTTTTGCAAATATGTCGTAAATTATGCATTCTATATATATTTATCAAGAGTACAAAAGTATTTAGTGCTAGATTTCTGTATTTTTTGTAAAAAAATTCTTAAAATTAAAACTAAAAATATAGTTTGAAACGCTCATACGTTTAAGAAAGTCGTGTGGTGGCCACACCTCATTTTATATAACGAGTTGCAATCTAGCGTCTACTCTGCCCGATATAATATTTATTACATTTATTACAATTCATTTCGTAAATTCAATTTTATCTTTGGGGCGCCCAATTACATGATTTCAACGGGACTTGCAAACCAACACTTTTCTGAAATATTGTGAAACGGTTACGGCAACAAATTTCTTAGCTTCGAGATAGCAAAGTTGTGGAATTTAGAACTACATTCTTACGTTGCATATTTCTTAAGATAAAGACAACTTATGTATGATTGGAAATCATTGTATTCTGCAATACCTTTGGTAAGTACTTTTTCATATCTTTCTGTTGTAAGTGAGAAACTTAACAACCGGTGCATTAAAAAATTTATTTTTGTTGAAAACAATGACATGAATCTGCTGTAATATGAATTTGGTTACGTTGGTTTTCTTTCTATAAATATCTGTCTCTAGATTACAAAATTCTTGAATTACTAGTGTATCGAACAATACTCTTTGTCCATTATTTTTCTTTTCAGAAGTGAATTTAACCGTCGAGAATTTTGAACACTTGTGTATTATAAATTTTAGTGTAAAAAATTGGGTATATATCGTCGAGATACATTATCTAGTATTTTAGGAAAATGCGACATGTAAAGGGTTGTTAAATGCATGTATTCATGTACTATAGCCTTTTCAATATTATTACTAAGGAGCAAATGTTCCAAATAGTTCAGGATTTCTGGAATTATTCCTGAAGGAAACAATGAACTTACATTAAATAAAATCAAAATTTCACCTCCTCACTACTTATATCACTTTGAATTCTTGAACAAACTGAAGTGAATTTTCTTCTGCAAAGCTATCCTTTTATAAAGGCAAATTTTTGATTTCATTTACTAACCATTTTGAAAGTAAGTAGGTTGTTGAGTTTATTTCTGGCACAATAGGTATCTTCAACATATCGAGTTTATGTATTTCCATACCCAACTCATTCTTGACATGACCTGATTCGATACATTTAATTGAAACTGAGGGACGAAGTTACAAATGTTGGACAATTATTCAACTTGCTTTTAGTTTCTCTAACTAATTTTGGTAAATGATTTTTAAACAAACCAATGGAGAATAATTCAAAACTAACTACTAAAGTTTTTCAAATCTATTTTTTTTTTTGCCTTAACATTGAAACTGTGCCCTGTCAGTGATAAACTGACGGATAGGTTCACTTAGAACTAGTAATAGTTGATATGATAACACTCTTATTTAACTAACCCGTTTCAAAATAATCAACATTTTGTCCATCTCTCTCTTATGCATTAAATTAAATGTATACAATATTCTTTTTATTCGTATGGAATAGTGGAAGGTTAAAGGCGCAAGAAAAGCTAAGTACAGGCCAAAATCCTTCTTTTACAATATGAGGATTGGAGTAAATAACATGTTTCGCGAAGCACAAGTTCTTACAAATTGTCGAGTAATCTTGATTTATCCATTAGTAGGGATCACATTTTAATCCCTCATTTCTCAAGGTTATCTAATTTAGCGAGAAACTGTCGCCCATCAAAGACTGTGACTGCAAATTAGATGGATTCAGTTTAACGGAATGCTCCTCTGTAATATTACCCAATGCATTTAGTCGTCGGTGATTAATTAAATTCTATATAACAGGTGTCTAGAAATGGTAGCAACATTTCAAGATTAGTAAAAGCCAATTGAAAAAAATAGAAAAAAAGGATAGACCCATAAAACAAATGTTGAAAGGTTTTGTTCCAATTTAATGTATAAATACTTTTACACTAGCAAATGTGTATAGACTGCATAATTTAGGAAACATTTGACAAACACTGCTTTTCGATATGTGTAAACGTTTTACTTCTGATCCGTATTTTTAATTTTTTTTTCCACAAAAGTTATTTTAAATTTTGTTCTAAATAGTTTTATAAGATCTGCGTCGAGTGTATAATTTGCAAGACATTCGTATAAGCGACTTACTTACAACACAGATGTTGAAAAACTTTTATTCAGTTGTTCTTAAATCTCACTATTGAGTAATTTTGTATCAACCGATTTGACTGCAAATCTAATCAGAGACATGTTTGCTAACACCACCTTTTCATTACCAGGAGAAAACAAATATATAAAAATAGATATTTAAAGTAATATAATACTTATATAACCGGCTTGCACCAATGGGTAGTATATTGAAACTAATTTAGATAATGCTATTAAGAAGTTTTTGTGATAGCAACTTGTATATGTTTTCCTGTATTAGTTCAATCAACAAAATCGTGCATAAATACTTGATTTTCAAAATAAATATCGTTGTATAGTCATATGATTATGCATACATGCAACTATTATACCGCATGTGTAAAATCATATTGGGGATAGGATATATGTATACTAGGCACACCGGCAAAAACGGCCAATCGTGGCCGTAGTTATGGTACCAGGAAACAAGGTATGCTTTTGCGCATCTCTGGATGACGCGCATTCGACCTCTAGTACTACCAGTTCAATAATGATGTGAATTCACAGGACACTATTTCAATAAAGTCGTTTTTAACAGAAATACAATACAACACCGTAAGAAAATAAAAGCACAATTCTAATTAAACATTAATTCTTAGTAAATTATTATATAAATTTATTAAGAACGGAATTCTAATGAAAATAAAAAATATACTCTGAACAATACTAAAAAATAAAATGTTATTGCATAGGCCTTCAGCATCAAGGCATTGTCCGAGCCTATCATAAAAATTTTCTCGCTCATTACGAATCACATCGACTGTTACAGATTCAGAAGTCTCTATGATTAGCCTTCTCAAAATATCTAAGTTTTCTAGCCTGCCAACTTGTGCACTGTATATTTTATTTTTGATGTATCCCCACAAAAAGAATTCATTTGGCGATAGATCAGGAGATCGCGGAGGCCAACGAATCTTTCATGTTCCACTAATGAAAAGTATTCATTAAAAAATGCTTTACTCTGACCGCATTATGTACAGGATAACCGTCCTGTTGGAACCAAATAATATCCCGATCTATTCCGATATTATCAATAGCGAGAAGTATCTGATTCTGTAGCATATCGAGGTATTTGTCCGCATTTAACGTACCATCAATAAAAAATGGAACAAGCAAATGGTCGCTCAAAATACCTGCCCGGACATTCACTTTCTGGGGATATTGGGTGTGTTTAACAAAATATCTGTGCTGATTTTCCTGAGCCCAATATCGAACAACAGAAGGATTGTGCTTTCCATTTAATGGAAATGACGATTCATCTGTGAAGTGAATGCAATATTTGGGATGAAATTCTCATTTTCATTTGTCTTTTCCATTACGGTTTCACAAAACTCCATTCTTCTAAAATTGTCATCGAAAAATATTTCTTGCGTTTTCGAGTATTTGAAACATTTTAATTTATTTCGCTTCCATATGTTCGCGACGGTTTTATTACTCACACCCAATTCCTGAGCAACACTTCTAGTAGATAACGTATCCTCTACTTCGAGAGTGCTACAAATCATTATATCCCGCTCTCCTCGTTCCTCAGCTTTTAGTGGATTTACCTCTCTAGGGTTACACTTTGTGCAATTATTTAAACAAAGACATTTTTCAAAGCTATTCATAATATGTAATATGCTTTGCTCACAGGGTACGGGCCTGTCTGCAAATATTTGCGGAAATAACACTATAGTACCATTTAATAATTTGCAGTTTTTCTTCTAGTGTGTAGCGAGGCATTTTTACCATTGACCCCTTCTCTCACAAACACAGAGAGTCTTGGAGTCTTTCTGTCAGTTACTTCTGTCAGTGTGTTCAGTCAGTGACTTCTATCAGAGTTGTCAAGTGACATTTTTTTCGATAAATGCGCGTCATCCAGAGATGCGCAAAAGCATACCTTGTTTCCTTGTACCATCACTACGGCCACGTTTGGGATTTGTTGCCGGTGTGCCTAGTATACATATATCCTATCCCCAATATCATTTTACACATGCGGTATAGTCTTGTCAGTATGATCAGATAGAATTAATAACCAGTAATCTTAAATTCATATTATGTAAAAGTTGACGAATTTATTTTGCTAATTTGTAAAATCACTGCTATGAGTAGCTTAAATTGCGCTTATGGGATTATAATGTCGAGTTGGACGTTTATGTTGAATTCAAGCAGGTGCAGATATTGTAAATCGTAAAAAAGCTAAAATGCAAGTGGGGGATTAGTAAATCAATGAATTACATCACAATAACAATTCTGAAGAGGTCAGATGCAATTAATGGCGGAAAGTCGAAAACAGAGGACGATGTGCACAATAACCGCGGAAATTAATCATGCAAACTGGATTTGCACAACTTGAGCTTCATTGTATTATTTATAATTATTTGGTTAACTCTTTCTCTTAATCGTAACTACTCGACTTAAATAAAACAATCAAATCCTTAAATTAGAAAAGAACTCCTCAAACTAACTTTGTCAATAAATTGATAAAAAATACTGCTCTTCAGATAAAACGGCAAAAGTACTTTAAAGTACCCTTCAACCGATCCATAGCACGAGTTGGGCCCGCAACTATCATCAACCTTGAATGGGTGCTCACAATTGGAACCGTTAAATTTAATTGGTATGATTGTTTCAAGATTCGGAACGTACTCCATTCACATTTCAAGTTTCCTACTATTCCAAACCCGTACATACACACATATACATACAGTCGCAGATATTGGTCTCCGAACACTTGAGAATCTAATTAAAACAATGAACAATTATTACCGGCTTGTGAAACTAGATTCCTGCTGTTAGTAGTCATGTTATAATGTGAGAGCCGTAGGGATGTTACACAGCTGCATTTTACATATTATTGGAGCGAATGTGTTTGAATATTTTAATTCGGATAGGAACGGTTGAATGTGGGCGAGTAAAAGTTGCCGCAGTATCGCGATGAGGATAGGGATTTAAATTGTAAAGTACACGTTTATGCCGGTATGTTACGTTTTCGCCTGAGTCCTTAAGCTCACTCAGAGTACATGCTGGAGATTCGAGACCGCAAAACATTTATTATGCTCACTAAAGCATTGTTATAACGTGACGTATGTATATATATACGTGTGAATGTCGTGTTTGTTTTGTTTTTCCCAGTACCATGTTTCTCTTACCTTGGATATTGAGGCTCGCTAATATAGACTGTCTATATGTCTCAATCCCTTTTACTTTCTTATACGTAGTATAAGGAAGTATTGTGATAATGAAAATGTTCGACCTCCATATTTTTGCAGATGTACACGTTTTGAAGTCCCCTGATACCAAAAAAGTGGTTTTTAAAAAATGTCTCCCTGTGTTTGTGTGTCAGTGTGTGTGTGTGTGACCACGATAGCGGTCAAACCGCTAGAGCTATCAATTCCACATTTTGTATTTACAAGTATAAGTCACCCTCTTGAGATCTGATTAGATTTTCAGTAAAATCGGCAGACCGGAAGTAGTAATTCACTTCAGTGAAAACTCAAATTTGGTAATATTTTGTCAATTACTAAGGTTAAACAAATTTATAAAGGATTCAAATGTACTCAAAATTAAATTTGAGAAAAATTGTATTACAAGAATTTTTCGAAATTCTTACCGGAAGTAGGTCTTTTACTCTTATTGAAAATCAGCAAGTAATGCTTTCTAGACAAGTACATTACGAGTATAAAAGTATATAAAACATAATTCTAAATATCTTTTGTATAAGAAAGATTTCGAAATTCGGACCGGAAGTAACACTTTTACTTTTATCAAATAGCGATTTTTTGCAAATACATCGTAAATTATGTATTCTATATATGTTTATCAAGAGTACAAAAGTATTTAGAGCTGGATTTGCAATCTTTATTGTATACATGAAATTTCAAAATTCGTATCGCAAGTAACACTTCTACTCCGATCGAGTAACACTTTTTTTCGAATATCTTGCAAAGTATACCTTCTATAGGATTTATTAAGAGAATAGAAGTACTTAGAATAGAATTTTGAATAATTTTTGTATAAAAAATTCTATAATTTGAAACGCTCATACGTATTTAAGACTGAAAAGTGCATAATCTATTCAGAAATGTCGTGGTATCATCAATTTTGTATAACCTATCCTCCAATGAAAAGGTGTGGTTCAAATATACCGTAAAACTCACAGCTTAAAAGGTTGTAAGCTATTTGTATGACATTTAAATAGTTGAGAATTTAGTAATTTGTCAACAATTTTAAATTTTATTATTTATTCTAATAGGTGATAATAGGTGAATTTATATTAATAAAATGAGTATACAAGTTGTTTGACAACTTATACAAATATCAGATTCCCTTATAATTCAGCATTACATTTCTGTAATTATGTGATTGTTTAAAAATTTCATTATATTATGTATATATTTTTTCTTGTAAGATTAATTATTACAATTTGTTCTTATGCGGAAGACATTCCATTGGTATATAAGAGCCCCGGCTTCCGAATATATTTAACTATGAACGCTACCTTCTGACCTGCTCCATGGTTCACCAGAGACTTTGAATGCGGCTTCCTAGCCTGCTTTATGGTTCACCTAGAGCTTCAAATGCTGCCTTCTGGCCCGCTTTACAGCGCACTACCCCTGTTTAATCAGCTGTCGCTAATTGACCTGTTGATTAAAAGGAACTCCGTCCATACAAGTATTGTCATAAGAGACTTGTTTTTCCGCCTAATCAGCTGTCGCTAATTAACATGTTGCTTAAAAATCCGTCCGATTTCATCATCCATTACAAACACTTATATATACGATATTAATTAAACTTACGTAGCAAAGAAATCTTCATTTATTATAATATTGTTTTCTTAACAAAAGCGCCAATCGACACTAACACTCTTGTGCGCTGTCATTTTGGATGTCAGATTTCGCCAACGTCAATGCTAGTTAATAATTCCAGAAAATATATTTATTATGTTTCAGTTGACATGACGTTTAATTTGTAATATATATACGTATCTTCCTTGAAACGATTTGTAAATAAAACTCATTGTCGTTAATCTTTGTTGTAGTTATATTGTTAATCTTTAAGCAATACAAAGAAAAGAGTAAAATAATCTTATATGTATATATCATTTATGATCACCATACATATCATACACGAAACTTCAAAGTAGAATTATAGATTATCTCCACAGAGTATTGAGTGACAAGAATCAGAAGGTGCAATGATCGCAGACAGTGTACGCCGCTCGATTAGGCACCCACACAAGCATCCGTATTAGACGCACGAGTGGGAAACTCGAAGAACCTTTTTTAATTAATTAATATATTTAAGGTTACGTTAGCGTACCAATACACGCTATCTCGATTACCTTGATAAGACCAACTTTACAATTCTTCCACTATCATTATTTCCAACACAAATAACAAATGATCCTATACGATATCCTTCATTCATCATCCCACTTTTTTCTAAGTAGGTAGCGTTTCCATTCTGCGTAAATTATATACAGTTTATATAATAATTGTTTAAACCATTCGTCAAAAATGTTAGGATTTATTTTATTATGGTAGTTAGCTATTTTTCTACCTTCGAAATGGTTCGTTTTTAAAAATGAGACTGACACACCTGGTATATAGTATTTTTCACAAATTTATATGATCCTCGTAGTTTCGCATGCCTGCCCACTAGTTCTTTAGGTAGTGTTAATTCGCCTGTATTCTTTATTATAGAGCCCTATAATGTATTCTTTAAATATATTGACATTCAAATGATACCTATAGCTCACTTGATGGTTTAGTGATGGTCATTACAATTACCTTTGTTCCCATTTTTGGAGTTTGTACTGTTAACATTGTAATAATAATAATAATAATAATAATAAAAATAATAATTCTTGTGCCCAACGAAAAGCATTTCTGTTACAACACAACTTACAAATTATGCATTATAATATAATGTACCTAATCGAGGAAGAAGATACCGAACTATAAAGCAAAGAAATAAATACAAAAAATATTACCAAATACTCACGCATATGCGCGCGCACATTTATCATTACAAATTATGAGTTTTGCAGATGGGATTCCAAATTAGTGAACCACATTCAAGTCTACATCTAACTAATGCAAAATATAAACATGTTAAATCACTTATATTGGAGGAAGAACAACGTTTCTAATAAGGGAGCCCATATTAAATATTATCCCGAGATCGTTAACCAAAGCTATCGGTTGACCAGAAATTTGCAGTTATTGAAATTTATTAAATACATTTGTGTATGGAGATTTCGCATTGCCGACAAGATTGTTAAAAATAAAATTTAGATATAACATTCGAAATATCTCTTATATCTCGTAAACCGTTAGCTTTATCAAAATTTACAAAGAGTACAAAAGTGCTTAGAAAAGCATTTGGAACAAGATTTGTGCAAAATATACTTCAAAATCCGAACCGGAAGTTTCGTCGCTAAGAGTAAAAGTAACACTTCCGGTGTTTTGTTTTCCAATGAATTGAATTTACAATGGGCATCATATCATTAAAAAAAATTAGCAACAATAATGGACTCAAGTTTGCGACAAGCTTGTACTTTAACCGGACGAATGAGAAGTAAAATTGAGGTTAATGATGAGAGTTACAGACGCGACATGAACTGGAAAAAGGCATCGCAGCACGTGCTCATCACGCCATGTCCACATTTACGTAAATATATTTAATTTTTATTAAAATGTTCAATGTAAACACAATTTTTATTTTATAATTAAGTCTTGTTAATTAAGTTTAGGTTCACAGCAATATGTATGTACATACACGAAGTTTGCCTCTTACCAGAATTAATATAAATGAAAGTTTATACGACAAATAATTTATCTAAGTCGATATTGTTAAATTGATCAATTCCGTTATTACTAACTGAGTTAGTAAGATAAAGAATAGAAATGTCATTTAATAAGTAATATGCGTAATTAAAAATAAGTAGTGCTTTCATCTGGCGTGATGGCGTGCGTTCTCAATTATTTACCCATTTAATAAAATGGCGTGTTCCTTCCTACATACATACAATTTGTAGTCGCGTCCCGGACAGCCACGAAACCCCGGAACCGGTAGAAATTTCTTCTAGAACCACGAGTCATAGTGTCACGGAACAACATTAATTTCGTGAAAACATCGTAAAGTTTTACTTTACAACTTTTACATAATTCACGTTTAATTCCGGCCTGTAAAGTTTGAAATTGTTTCGTTATTACCACGCTCCACAGTATTATTGTTATCGTTAATGCCACATAGCGCTCCGACCAGTAAACATGCTTACCTCTTTATTGTTGAACTCGAATGTCATTAGCTTCGGATTTCGTTTGTAGTATTTGCTTGTAAATAAAACGGTTTCATAATATGTTATTCATTATTATATTATGTGAAGTTCTACAAATTTAAGTATTAGCGTTTTATATACACTAAGCATAAGTAATAGAGTCTGTATGAGAGTAAGAGGCAAACAGATATTTTACTGAACACAGTGAATGATATCCTAAGTAGTTTCAAAAAATTACCAAAACTTTGGATAAATTGCACCTGGGATTTTATATAGACTAAAACAAAGTGATATTCTGTAACTCAAGAAAGACTCAAGAAAGTAGATACTTTCTAAATAGTGAATTTTTAGTACTTTTCACTGAAATGTAAATGTTTCATTTTTATAGGATCGTGAAGTTTCACAAATGGTATGTAAATTTAACGAAGATGCATTGAAATGTGGACAAGAATGTTAAATTCAAGTATAATAGAATCGTTTTAGCAACTGATATGCACAAATAAATAAAAATGGCGTCAAATTTGAAATGATGCAAAATTTTACCTATCGAGTAATATAACCTGCAAAAGTCCTGAAAAGGACTGTCATAATAATAATATTCATACATCTTTTGACATTTGTCATATTTACTTGTCGACGTTTGTTATAATTATCATCCAAACATTACAAATGTGTCAACAATACTTGCCTCCTAAACAGAATAGCCAAGTATTAAATAAGATATAGGTGTAGAAAAGTAATATTTAATAATCTTATTTATAATGCTTAGTTTGTAACTGACTTTCATGTAACAGTATTTTACTAGCGGCAGCTAAGTATATATCCTGAAATATTAATTAATTACGTTAATTTCATTGTTCTAAGTTTGTTCCGATCGATGATATTTGTAGTGACATTGAATCGTGTTCAGTTCATACTTTAAGGTTGTTGATTGCTAAAACGACTCAACTGTAATAGTAGAATTGTTTTAGAAAGGAACATGAGCAAATAAATAAAAATGGTGTCATTTTCAGATGATGCAAAGTTTTACCTGCCAAGTAATATAACCTACGAATGCCATTTTAGGGCCCTCATAAAAATAATATTCATACATATTTTAACATTTTTCATAATTATTATATTGACCAGTACAATTTCAGAGCGAAGAACTTAAACTAATTAATTAATATTTAAGGACATATAACTTCCGCTAATAAAATACTATTACGTAAAATGTTCTATACTTATATGGTATGTAATACTTGGAAATTCTGTTTAGTAGGCAAGCCTTATTGATAAATTTCTATTGTTTACTTTTTATAGGGCCACATGACAGTGTGATTAACTTGATGGACTTTTTAAATTAATTATTATTATAAAAAATGTATGGTATAATCCACTGACTTCAAGTCGAAATATACCGTGTTTGGTCTTGAATCCGTCCTACTGCTAATACCTATAGGTATTTTCTGCTCTATCTCGAATCAACCATATGAAAATAAGGACCATTGTCTTCAATATCTGTGGTAGTAACAGGCAGTCGGTGAACACGTTACCATATTAATCTGTCAAAGGAATCAAGACGTTACTTTCCAGCAATTACGCTCCATGTTTTCAAAGGCCTATTGTCGAAGACTTATATGTAACTTATTATTATACTCTTCTTTACAAATTAGCGAATTCGGAGAGGCAAAAACTGAAGTCAAGTTACAGGCGCGTAATAGTATAGTGCATACCTAGATGAAAAAAGTTTTATTACTGTCGAGAGATGAAGTAGTAGTAACTTAAGCATACGGTTAGTTATTATTTGTGATAAAAGTTCTGGTAAAAGTGTTGACATATCGAGTTGGCAGTTTGGCGAGTTTTTTTTTATAGCGTAAACGTCAAATAAATAACCGTCAATTTTTTTGAGAAAAAGATTGTAAAACAAACGTTAGATATTATAGATATCAAGTACTGCACTAGCAAGGCGGCCTATTTATATGGATTCAAGTTTTTGTCGCCTTGTTAATTAAAATGTGGTTGGAAGCCTTTTTTAATGTATTATCAAAAATAAAAATAAACTAACATTTGATTGAAATTGAGATTGGGAAATGAGGATGGGAAATGAGGGCGAGAAATGAGGGCGGGAAGTTAGGGCGGGAAGTAAATGTGAACAGAGTGACAGTTGCCAACTTTTAAAAAGTCAGAAATGTCAACATTACGCATATGGTTGTAAATAATAGTTATTTACACCACAAAGGAGATAAGTATCTTTTTCCAGTCGAGGACGATTTTACGCCCGAGCGAAGCGAGGACTGGCAAATGATTCCAAAACTGGTCAAGATACTTACCTCCTGTGTTGTGTATAACGTTTTATCTGTTACCACAGCTATGGTTCACGAAATAAAAAATGAGGTGTGGGCACCACACGACTTTCTTATAGATACTACTATGATATTAGTATATTTGATTTTTGTATTATGATGCCACAACAAGCTCGGAGAACAGGATTCTTTATCTCAGGTTCCCTCAGAAAAGAAATACTACACTATCTTCCCGTCAGGAATCGTGCTCTTAGGAAATAAAAATAAAATAAAAAAAAACAAATTACCCAATAAAGAAAAGAAAATTTTCTTTTATTCAAATTAATCTTTATCAAATTTTTAACAATCAAAAATATGCATATTTAAAGAATTAAATAATCTCAAAATATATATATATATATATATATATGTTCTCTTTCAGGTTTCCGCGGGTAGTAGTATGTGTTGTCACTGGATTCCGGGTTTTCTTCCGCGTTTCCACTGCTTGGTCTTTGGAAAGACCGATGCTGGTTTCTTGACGACGTTTCGGCAAAATCACACTTGCCATCTTCAGGTCTGCGATAACTGTCTGCTTCTGCTTCTTGTTATTCGTAAACTGAGTACGAATAACAAGAAGCAGAAGCAGACAGTTATCGCAGACCTGAAGATGGCAAGTGTGATTTTGCCGAAACGTCGTCAAGAAACCAGCATCGGTCTTTCCAAAGACCAAGCAGTGGAAACGCGGAAGAAAACCCGGAATCCAGTGACAACATATATATATATATATATATATATATATATATATATAATCAATAGTATGTATTCTTGGGTATGTGGTTTTTAGGTTAAAATTAAAAAAACGTGATTACTGCTGACGTTTCGATGTTTATTCACATCTTTTTCAAAACTTATGCATATTAAAATAATTGCAAATTTGCAATACAACTGGCTAATGTTAAGCCAGTTATTTTTAATTTGTGACGTGCTGTAACCGTTTAATTATTTTAATATGCATAAGTTTTGAAAAAGATGTGAATAAACATCGAAACGTCAGCAGTAATCACGTTTTTTTAATTTTAACCTAAAAACCACATACCCAAGAATACATACTATTGATTATTATTAAAAGTGGTTAATATATATATATATATATATATATATATATAAAGAAAGAAAATAATAACGGGTAAAATCCGCTGTAGAGCAACCGTAGACACGTGTTTCTGACTCATTGGTCGTCGTCAGTACGGTGTAGCCAAGGAATAAGGTGGGATAACCGTGGAGATGTAAGCTACACATATATATATATGAAAAAACCATAGCAATACGTGCATTTCAAATTATGCGAAGTTGTTCTAAATTAAGCTTTAAATACGTTTATCCTCTTAAAAAAAAATAAGCAAATGTGTTACTTCGGGTCCCAATTTTGTTAATTCTTTTATACAAAAATTATTCAAAATCATATTCTAAGTACTTCTAGTATCTTAATAAATCTCTACAGAATGCATACTTTGTGAGATATTTGCAAAAAAATGCAACTCGCTCAGAATGAAAGTATTACTTCCGGTCCGAATTTTGAAATTTCGTTTATACAAAAAATATTCCAAATCTAGCTCTAAATACTTTTATACTCTTGATAAATATATATAGAATGCATAATTTACGACCATATTTGAAAAAATCGCTATGCGATAAGAGTAAAAGTGTTACTATCGGTCCTAATTTCGGAAAAAAATTTATACAAAGGGTATTGGAAATTAAGTTCTAAATACTTTTATACTCGTAACGTACCTTTCTAAAAACCATGGCTTGAGAAATATTCGCAAAAAACCGATTTTCGGAGAGTAAAAGACCTACTTCCGGTAGGAATTTCGAAAAACCTTTTTCATAAAACTTTTCTCAAATTTAATTTTGAGTACATATGAATTCTTTATAAATTTGTTTAAGCTTAGTAGTTGCCGAATAATTGGCAAAATTCGATTTTTTCACTGAAGTAAACTACTACTTCCGGTCTGCCGATTTTACTGAAAATCTAATCAGATCTCAAGAGGGAGATTATATTGATAAATACAAAATTTGGAATTGATATCTATAGCGGTTTGACCGCTATCGTGGTCACACACACACTGACATAGAGAGAGAGAGAGAGAGGGGGAGAGAGAGAGAGACATTTTTTATAAACCACTTTTTCGGAATCAGGGGACTTCAAAACGTGGACATCTGCAAAAATCTCGAGGCCGAAAATTTTCATCATCGCAATACTTCCTTATACTACGTATAAGAAAGTAAAAATCAGTTTTTACATTTTTTGATCAATTTATTTTTACACTATTTTTTTTGACGTCACTTACCATTTGTTGTCAATAGAAACTAGGACTTACCACCTACTGTCAATATCAACTAGGACTTTCGGGGTAAAATCAACTTACTTTCTTGAAAACAATTTATTTAACAATAGTCTTCTTACCATAGTGGGAGCAGATAAAAATATTTTATGACCAGGAAAGTTCCAAGTCATTAGCTTAAAGACTTGGGAAATGAAAAGGTGTTACTATTATTTTAGGTTTTTATCATATTGTTATTTTTAATATCTAGAAACTGTGTAATCTATCTGTAGTAAATGCTGTTGCTTTAAGGAAACTAAATAATAATATATTTAAAAATAGCGGAAACTAGTAGTCATTTCCCAGTATTACCATACCATGTCGTCGAATACAAAGGAAATAATAATTTGCGGAACGAAATTTGTTCATTTGTATAACTTAATTATTGATATTTTACCCTGGTTATTGTAAAATAATTTAGGATAATGATTTCAATGGAAATGTGTTACAATAAATTTACATACATTACGTAATAAAGTTCACATCAAATATCGTTTGCAATTACAGAAATAGATACATGTTTTGTCAAATTATACACATGCATATGTACAAATGTTGTGTAGCAGTTATTTTCATAAATATAAAAAGCTAAACAATTGAAATGAATACATTTCTGTTTTTAATGTCACAATTTTATAACTTTTCATGCAGAATATGAAATTTACGTTTTTGTTTTACATATTCGCATAATCGATTTTTATTACCAAAACGACATACTGAAAATAAATACATTCTTGTACTAAATACAATAAAATCAAAGTTGAACTATCCTATAAAAAATTCTGTTAAAAACGCCGTTTCCAAAGTAAAAAAAAAGAATGCCCATCAGGTAAGTGTCTTATTTTATTAAAGTTATTTTAAATCGTTTTAATTAAATTTTTGTTTGCATTCTTTCCATGCTTTTATTGCTTTAATTTAAGGTTCTAATAAAAATTAATTAATATTCTTTCTAAAAATCTGCTTTTTTTCTTGTTATTCTTTTTGTGTAAAATCGTCTAGTAGTCGATTTATAGTCCGCCACTTTCGCTGAGCTACATCAAAAAACAAAAAAGAAGAAAGAAGAGAATTTACGACATCGGGCACTAATAAACTAACTTCGCCCATGGGTCTCGAGATTGTAGACATAACGGATTTGTTTGGTATTTTCGATACTTCTGAACCCTTGCATAAAAGTTCTCGAAAGTAATTATAGAGACATTGCCCCCGGACTTCGCTTAGATCTACTTACGTTTTCTGAGGCAATCTTCAAAGTGGATTGGTTCAACTACAAAGTTTTTGAGCGAATACCGCCGGAATATTCGAATATTGCTATTCGCATCCATTGTGGGTGTATATATATATAGTGTGTGTGTATGTGTAGGTCTCTCGTATGAGACTTTGATGTGCCACAAAAGATTATATCATATTAAGTTATACATATTGCCTTTTATCATAGCTTTTCAAATGTATTCTTAAGTTCTCTATTCGTGTCAAAATAAATTATCATTCGAATAAATCTTATAAACTAATTATTATAATAACTTCGATTCTAAATTTCTTACAGAAAATCGTAAGCCATTTCAGATTATGATCTTATATCCTTCACCTACTAAAATATAATAATAATATTGATTTATTCATTAGAAGACACACAGATGTTTGATTATGTATACTATAGATATACGAGGTGCATTCAAGTTCTAAGGCCTCCAATTTTTTTTCTCCAGACTGGAAAGAAATAGAAATATGTGCATTGTTTTAAAACGAGCGTGTGTTCGTTGTCAATACGTCACAGAGATGGCAGCACTGTCCGACAGGTCGAATTGTAGCGGCAGCGTCGAAAATGAGAACTGTTTTAGATACTAAAATGGCTACGTTTTCCTTACTTGAACAGCGTGCAATCATTCGTTTTCTGAATTTGCGTGGTGTGACACCAATTGAAATTCATCGACCGTTAAAGGAGACATGTGATGATGGAGTTATGGATGTGTCGAAAGTGCGTTCGTGGGTGCGAAAGTTTAATCAAGGCAGAACATCGTGTGACAACAAACCGAAACAACATCGGGCTCGCACAAGCCGGTCTGACGACATGATCGAGAAAGTGCAAGGACTTGTTTTGGGGGATCGCCGAATGACTGTTGAATAGATCGCTTCCAGTGTTAGCATTTCCGTGGGTTCTGTGCACACAATCCTGCATGACGACCTGAAAATGCGAAAAGTGTCCTCCAGGTGGGTGCCACGAATGCTGACGGACGACCACAAGGCTGCTCGTGTGGCATGTTGCCAAGCAATGTTGACGCGCAACGAAGGCATGAATGGGACTTTCTTTTCGTCGATTGTGACAATGGATGAGACGTGGATGTCATTTTTCAATCCAGAAACAAAGCGCCAGTCAGCTCAATGGAAGCACACAGATTCACCGCCACCAAAAAATTTCGGGTAACTGCCAGTGCTGAAAAAATGATGGTGTCCATGTTCTGGGACAGCGAGGGCGTAATCCTTACCCATTGCGTTCCAAAGGGCACTACGGTGACAGGTGCATCCTACGAAAATGTTTTGAAGAACAAGTTCCTTCCTGCACTGCAACAAAAACGTCCGGGAAAGGCTGCGCGTGTGCTGTTTCACCAAGACAACGCACCCGCACATCGGGCTAACGTTATGCAACAGTTTTTTCGTGAAAACAACTTTGAAGTGATTTCTCATGCTCCCTACTCACCTGACCTGGCTTCTAGTGACTTTTGGCTGTTTCCAACAATGAAAGACACTGTCCGTGGCCGCCCATTCACCAGCCGTGCTGCTATTGCTTCAGCGATTTTCCAGTGGTCAAAACAGACTCCTAAAGAAGCCTCCGCCGAAGCCATAGAATCATGGTGTCGACGTTGTGAAAAATGTGTACGTCTGCAGGGAGATTACGTCGAGAAGTAACACCAGTTTCATAGCTTTCGGGTGAGTAGTTAGTTAGAAAAAGAATCGGAGGCCTTAGAACTTGAATGCACCTCGTACAACTGAAGGTTAGTTCGGGACAGTAGCCGCCAGAGGGGTTCGGCAGTAGGATGTGCCCATTCACTAATTTTTCATTAATTTTTTCCGCTAATATATTGTAGTGAAAGTTAAAGTTACTACGTAGATACCGAATACGGCTTTCATCAGAGTACAGAGTACACCATTATATGACCACATCCTTTCGCCCTCCTGTTTAAAGTTTTCTGTAGGTTGTATAACTATAGTATTAATAAACAAGTATACAGATCAGGTACTGAATACGTCAAATAAATTTAGCGTTTGAGTTAATTAAAATATAATATAATAATAATAATGTCAATAAAAAAGGCAAAAAAAAAACAGAAAAAGGACTGAACAGTCTCTGGCCTAACCTTGGTTGAACTACCACAAAGGAAAAAATGAGCAAAAGGTGGTTTTTTCTAAGTACATGCCTAACTACTAAGTACATGAACCAAAAACTTAAACTAAATTCTGTACCAGCACTTTGATTATTTTAATTGTTATGACACATACACTTAGAGCGGTATAGATAGTAACGATACATAAAATTAATATGAAGCTATAAGGTTAGTAATTCTCTTCTGTTACGCATGTTAAGCCAAACCCGTATGACGGATACAGAAAGCTTTGTGAGCTTTCTGTATCCGCAGGCGTGTGGCATTGTCAAGACAGGCATGATATATTTCCGAACAGTATGAAAAGCGAGACAGTACATATGTGTCGCAAAATAATTTTTTTTTTGCTTTTATTTAATATTGGCCTGTACGGACAGTTTTTCCAAATTTTCTAAATGGCCGATTTTATGCAGTTAGTCACATGATCACAAAAACGAAAATAGTTATCCAAAGTCAAGTCCAAACTTCTGGCGCTATAAACAATAGGAATCTCCACACCACCAATGCGATTTAGCAGGATTAATATTCAGAGAGTACCTGAGCGACACGGATCGAATAGCCCTCAGATCCTCATTATTATTCCTTGAATAGCTACCACACAGTCCGAGGCTCCAAAGGAGTAATATAAATATAATAAATTTTAGCTTAACGTAAATGATTGATTAAAGTCAAGAAAGTCGCACGATTCACCGTGCCAGAGGCCCTGGAATAATCCAGCAACACGAGAACAGTGACCAGACACTGATCTGTGGCACGTAGAATGTCATCCGTTACACATAGTAATGCCGTGGTACAACTGAATCCCGTAATTGAACACTCGGCAGAAGTTTCACATCCAACACATATCTCCTCATCTGCAACTCCATAACACCCTCAAAAACTTTAGACAGTACAGGTAGCACACTTATAGGCCAAAGATCTTTCAAATCCTGAACTTGGTTCTTTTTTGGCAACGGAATGATCAATGCCCTCTTTAAACAGGTGGGATAATAATTCAGTAGTAGGCAATCATATAGCTCATCTGCATCTTCTTGGGTAGCCTTGTTTTCTGAAATATCATCTTTCTCGTATGTTTAAGAAGTGTACCATAAAAGTTACCATTTTTTTCGAAAATATTCCTCAAACTTCGTTTTTTTTTATCCTGTATAGAGTTACTTACTTTTCAGACGTCCTTTCTTGATAAATGATTGCCACGTATTTCCTTTCCTTCTACTCCAGTTCTGTAACACCATTTGCCAGCTTCTATGCCTATGTATTTTTCTTTGGCTCTAGAACAGACTTTTTTTCAAAATATTTTATACCTAACGAAATGACCTCTTTGCAGGTAGAAATATGTGAACTATAAATGTTATTATTTGCTCACATTTCTGAAGACATGATTGTAGGGCGCGAATGATATGCAAATTCATTCAGAATAATCTAGTAACGTTTACTTTTTCATAATTTACACTTGCAAGTCAAATTTAATTTGCCTCCTTCAAACTACATATTTTGTTCATACTAATTTGACGTAACTAAAAAGCATTTCTAATTGGCGTACAGGATAGCAACGAGATTTTGCATATCAAAACTAAAGGTAATCCTGCTATCAGGTTTTCCTTAGCTAGGTTTCTAGGAAGTGTTGCCTCTCTTTCTGTGGAGGCGGTATTTCCTAATAAGGTTTTTCTCTCTCTAGATGTTTGTGCATTGCATTTCCATCTCCAATCTTCAGAAACAGATGACGAGAAACCAGGAGACTTTGCAACAATGGTAATGCCATAAACAAATTTAAAACAAGAATTTTGACACTTCTCTATTTTCGACTGATATCAGTTGCATAACATGAGTTTAGTTTAATTGTGAAGCAAAACAAGATATTTTTATGCCTATCAGAATATTGGAGCCATATGGGCCTACTCTAATAGTGATCAACATATTATGTATGGAACAAGGACTATAATAATGTCCTTGTTCCAAACATTATTATAAAGGATGTAATTTAGATTTATTTATTATAACATAAAAATGTCATTTATTCATTGTCAATTGTATCTAGCAAGAAGACATAGCATTCGCGAAAAACTGTTCGACTTTTCCCTATCAATGATAGAAAGCAGTAGTTTAAACCTACTAAAAGAATGATATTGTAACCAAATCCGAAATCATGACCATCGTGCTCAATACTGTTTATTTTAAACACTTGCATTATTTTGTTTTTCTTTCAGTATTTCTTACAAGAGAAAATGTTATTTCTGCAAATTTTGAATGAATTCAAAAGAATCATTTTCTTTGAATCCGCTAATTTCCAGTCAGCATTTTATTAAATAACGTCGCACAGTGGCTCATGGCCTACAAAAAATCGGTATTGAGACAAAATGAATTTTACTATGTATTTGAGGAAATAATTATTTAAATAATCAAGCTTTATAAAAAGATACTATTTTATACTAAAACAATTATACTACTCTTTGAAGAATGATAATTGCCTTTTGAGAAAATAACTTAAACTTACTGTATATCATTTTTTTGTGATGCACAAAGATCTTTTGTCGCAAATATACGAGATTGAATCTCTGTTCGCCGCACAGTGGTTCAAACGGTGGATGTTCGCGGCAAAAAAAAATTTCGCAATATGAAAAATATTTGCAGAAATTTAAGTAGATTATCAACTGCAAAAAGCAGTATAAACGTTTTCATTAATTATTTCCTGCAAATACATAGTGAAAGTCACATTTTCTCAAAATTTACCGGTCTTGTACCAGTACCTGTACTTGAACCTTGTGTATAATGTCAAAAATAATCATCATTATTCTAATTATTGAATTTTATTGTTAAATATTTCATTACCATCTTTATCAAGTTCATTTCAAATGTAAATGTTTCCTTGTCTAGAAATTATTTAGGCAATCAAATTAAACGTCTAAATGTATTCGCGCAATGACGTTGACATTACTGAGGCTCTTCATTGCAATTAGCATTTTCAGCGGACAGAAAATTTTCAAATATTGCCTCTGAATGCGGAAGAGAACGTACCGAGAGCTTTACGAAGCTTCAAATTCAATTTAATTTAAAAACAAATATCCCTCACAGTATATATGTATATACGTGAATGTGTCGTCTGAAATCGTTTCAGCTCGAATAGATTGAGCCGCCTGCCGTTGCATTTAGCTAAACACTTATAGGAAACGAATTTTAAGTAAAATTGGCGCAAAGCCTTCGCCGAAGCGCATTTGCATCTATGTTGCCGACCCTGCTAACTATCTCATTTCTAGTCCGGTCATGTAATTTCCGCTTCCTGCATGTGCTTCTATTTAGATAATTCGGAAGATCGTCTACTGCCTCGATGCGCTTTGGATCAGTCCCTTTCAATTGTTATTATTGGTAAATTAAGACATGATCCTATAAAGGAGTTTTGTCTACGAACTGAGGGGATTATGGAGGTAAAGACTTTCCGTTTACGATATGATTACATAACGCAATAGAAATGTACTATACAAATATAAATAATATATATATATATATATATATACATTTATACGTAAACGTACTTGGATATATGCAATGCTTCTCGTAGGCGCAGTGCGCAATAATGAAGCCGTCGCTGTCAGTGTCGCGCTTGGGTGGCAGATGTCGCTGTGATATTCTCACGGACATTTGTCAATGCACGCCGTCATATATAGCGATTCAAATATTTGCTTATTGCTAGCAGTCCCTTACGTACACTGACGAGGCCTTTAAGGCCGAAACACATGTCTGTGCGTAGATTGCTAGCAATGACACCTAGATGTATGTTGTTTATCCCACTGCATTGCATATATCCATGTACGTTTACGTATAAATGTGTATAGTATATTTGTGTAGTATATACTCGCTTTGATGTGTTTACGTGCAATATTTTATAATAATTTGCAATAAAAATGAATGAAAAAGTATTTTAATAAAGCACTTATAATTGTGTTCAGTGAGTAATACAATAATACTGTAAAGCCACATTTGTTCCCGCATTCGTATATAAGGTGTATCGATTATGATAAAATATTGCATCAAACCGTCGCCATTGCAATTGTTGCAGATTTATATTTGGTTTAAACATGTTGTGAATTGTTGAATAAATTATGTTCATCAAAACATATTAGCCACACAAGACTGCATACAAATCTGTAAAATTTCTGCATTTCCAAGCGCACTAAATATTGATAAAATCACCAGCAATGATAATTTCATCCAAACGATGACAAAAAGTCAACAAAACAGATAATTTAATTATGTGGTCAAAGTAAGGAATTGACAGGACCATAAATAAGATGTTCGTTTTGGGGAAATGTTCGATTTACCCTCGAGTTCTGATAGAGACATTACCGTCAAACGGACACCGAAAGGGTTGCTTCCAGAAAGCAAAAACATGCGTCATTACGTCTACACTTTACACTCAGCACCGAAACGACGATCCTACCAAATCGACGCAGGAATCTTAAAAATTTCTCGAATTGAATCCTTCGCGCTTTTCCTTTAACTGGCAGCGATTCAATCGTCAAGACATATAAAACAAATGCCATCGATAGCGTTCTTTTTATCGTCTCTGTTCTGACTTTGCCGACTTCATTCCCGCTTCAAAATTTCAGTTATCTCATTGCGTCAAAGGGTCGAGTGAAAGAATGGCACAGCATCCCTAAAGTACATTAATGTTTCTCAAAATATATTTCTGATATTTTTGTAGTACCTCGAGTATATGTATGTATACAATTTCTTTTCGTGCTTTAGCGGCTGTCAAATAACTAGAAAAATACAGAAATTTAATATTTTATGTACTGTATAATATTTTAATTAATTTATAATGATAATATCGAAACGTGTTAATTTATATATTGTTTATGTTGATTGACAGCCGCTAAATGGCTAAAAAAAAGAACGTAATCTTAAATATATGCATATACACGTGAGTTTTTTTAATGTTTAGCATTGGGATCTCAGAAACTACTGGAGATAGAAAAACGCTTAAATGGGGAAAGATGCGCAGTTTTACGAGTTTGATTTAAAACTGCTTTTGTTTCTCCGATAACTTTCATGGCTTATTAGATATTTAAAGAAAACTAAATTTTACGATTTTCTTTAAACATGCTTAGCATCGTTAATAGTAATTTTAGAGAAATAGTGTTCAGACAAAAGTTTTAGATAATTTTACGCCAAATAAAACTATGTAGCTAATTTTTTTTTTCGTTCACCATTATCGAGTTATGACACAAACTTGTGTATTTTTAAATGGAAACCATAGTTAGTTTTGACATCATTAAAAAGCTTATATTTTGCTGATTACAATGATATAAGGTTTGATATGGTTATTTTAAAAAATAAAGAGGATACCTATAGAAATTTTTATGGTTTTTATGGAAAACAATTGAATTTCGAACTGATAAAATACAAACCAAACGAAAACTTATTTTGAAATCTTATGTAGTATTAAAATGAAAACTATAAGAACTTTTATTAAGGGCACACAACATTATTAATGTTCAAAGATACCTCCATTATTATTAATACACAAATTGCATCTCTTCACAACAGAATTTGTAGCATTGCGTACTTTACGCCTATCGATGTTATTAAAAGCAACTAAGACAGCTTCTCTTAAATCGTCGATTGTTTCATATGTTCTTTTGTATACTGTGTTCTTTAGTACACCCCACAAGAAAAAATCCAAAACTGCTAAATCAGGGGATCTAGCCGGCCATTCAATGGGTACATTTCGTCCTATCCATTGATTAGGGAAGTTCAAATTTAAATAACTTCTAACATTCAGTTGATTGTGCGGAGGCGCTCCGTCATGTTGAAACCATTACAGCATTGCTCGGGTTCATAAATTTAAATTATCTAACATTTCCTCGAAATCTTGTTGTAAAAAATTAAGATAACAATTGCCAGTTAGTGATCCATCAAAAATAAAAGGAGGAAGAACAGTTGATCCTATAACACCACACCAAACATTAAACCCAAATTTAATTTGTGGTCTCCTATGTCCAACGTGAAGTGGATTTGTTTGAGACCATATGTGCTCATTGTGCCTATTAATAAACATTCCACAATTTGTGACACGAGATTCATCAGTCCATAATATTTTCATTGAAAAGTGTGGATCGTTTTGACACTGATCTACGAAAAGCTATTCGTCTGATGTTATCACCTTCATGTAAAGTTTGTGATACTGATAATTTGTAGGGACGAAATTTATGCTTCTTCACACTCTGACAATAGTGCGTTGAGAGGAGCCCATTTCTGTTGAAATTTGTCGGGTCGATGTAGATGGATTCTGAGCGACACATGCTAATATGTTTATTTCTCTATCTTCATCCATCCCGCTTTTTGATTTTGGTTTAACGAACGAACCATAATCTGCTAAATTATCCCATAATCTCTTAAAAATAGGTAGCGACGGCTGACGTCGATCAATATAATTTTCAAAATAAACTTCAACAGCTCTAGCAGAATTTTTCTGGCACTGAATGTAACATTCAACCATATCACGCTTTTCTACGTTAGAAAATTCCATAGCCAATGCAAACTTATGATTAACGGCCGTTTGCACCGCTTATAGTTAAGTTACAATTAAATTAATTAATAGTTAATTGTCAATGTTTGACAATTAACTTGACTTAAAAGTAAAAATTAACAGCTCTCACTTCTGTGACTCAACGTGAAAGCAATGTTAGTATATTTATCTCGACTGCTCCAACGAACACTATTGTAACTCAGATTTTTAGTTTTTTGAATTACAAAGCGCCAAACATTTTTTTTTAAGTTTATATCTTATAAAGTGAACAATCATAGAAATGTCTATATCCTCTTTATTTTTTAAAATAACCATATCCAACATTATATCATTGCAATCAACAAAAAATAAGCTTTTTAATGATGTCAAAACCAACTATGGTTTCCATTTAAAAAAACACAAGTTTGTGTCATAACTCGATAATGGTGAACGATAAAAAAATATTAGCTACATAGTTTTATTTGGCGTAAAATTATCTAAAACTTTTGGCTGAACACTTTTTCTCTAAAATTACTATTAACGATGCTAAGCATGATTAAAGAAAATCGTAAAATTTAGTTTTCTTTGAATATCTAATAAGCCATGAAAGTTATCGGAGAAAGAAAAGCAGTTTTAAATCAAACTCGTAAAACTGTGTATCTTTCCCCATTTAAGCGTTTTTCTATCTCCAGTAGTTTCTGAGATCCCAATACTGAACATTAAAAAAAACTCTCCCTGTATAAAACAGTATGAGATACATTCAATATTACTTTAAATATAAATAAAGAAAGAGGAGTTTCAGCACAGATCTCACTTGTATACTCTGTACCTATTATATAAGCGCAACTGATGACTAATCTAAACGTTAACATCATAGACAACCGAGGCAATTAATGATATTAAAATTAAAAATTAATTAAATAAATCAATAATATCAACAATACTTATTACATTAGAAAATAAATGTATAAAAAGATATTTTATATACGAACGTGATCAACAAACGAAACTTACATAATACAACTACAATAGTACAATAATACAGACCTAATCTATTACATGTCATATAGGGAGTAATAAAATTACTGTAGCCGTTTAGTTTGAAAAGTGACGAAACATTGTTTTAAAGAAAAATTGTTTGGTTTATTATTCTGCATGCTTTTACGCTTTTTTTTTGTCTATTCAAATCTGCTTTTCTTTTGTTGCAATAACAACCAACTTTTTTTTAATGGAATCCCTAAGTGTTTTCGCGATTATCATGTGTATTTTTCTCTGGTCATTAGTGTTTTCGACCATTATGAAAATAAAAAATTATTAAAAACAATTATTGAGAATGAAATAATCCAGTTAGACTGAGTGATCGATGTAGATAAAGAATGCTGTAGAAATGTGACAATTTCATTATTGCGTACAAGCAATTATTGCTTATACAACAATTATTAAATATTATTACAAATTAAGTACATACTTGGAAATATTGAGCAGATATAAGAGACTTAAGTGAGTAGCAATGCTTTGAATAATTACCAACTTTCACTTTGTTATTCCCTGGTTGCATTTTCAATTAATTCTAGTTGCATTTGAAATGCAATTTATATTTACATTATATAAATCCACTAATGAGTATGATTCTTACATATTAACATACATTATACCATAATTATAACATATATGTACTCACTTAAATAGTTCTGATATTAGCATTGTTCAGTCCTAACATAACAATCGTTAATTCATGTAAAAAAATGAGGTGTGGCCACCACACGACTTTCCTATACGTATGAGCGTTTTAAACTGTACAATTTTAAGAATTTTTTTATACAAAACTTATTCAAAATCCTATTCTAAGTACATTCATTCTCTTAATAAATCGCTATAAAATGCATACTTTGCCAAATATTCGGAAAAAAGTGGTACTCGCTAAGAGTAAAAGTGCTACTTCCGGTCCGAATTTTGAAATTTCATGTTTACAAAAAATATTGCAAATCCAACTCTAAATACTTTTGTACTCTTAATAAATATATATAGAATGCATAATTTACAACATATTTGCAAAAAATCGCTATTCGGTAAGAGTGAAAGTGGTACTTCCGGTCCGAATTTTGAAATTCTTTTTTATACAAAAGATATTTAAAATTATAATACAAATACTTTTATACTCGTAATGTAACTGCCTAGAAAGCATGACTTGCGAGATGTTCGCAAAAAACTGATCTTCGATAAGAGTAAAAGACCTACTTCCGGTTGGAATTTCGAAAAACTTTTTTAAGATAATTTGCCTCAAATTTAATTTTGAGTACATTTGAATTCTTTATAAATTTGTTTAAACTTAGTAATTGACGAAATATTGGCAAAATTCAAATTTTTCACTGAAGTAAACTACTACTTCCGATTTTAGTGAAAAACTAATCTGATCTCAAGAGGGAGATTATACACGTAAATACAAAATTTGGAATAGATATTTTCAGCGGTTTGACCGCTATCGTGGTCACAGACAGACACACAGACAGACCGACAGACATTTTTTAAAAACCACTTTTTTGGTATATTATACTACGTATAAGAAAGTAAAAAATCTCGAGGTCGAACATTTTCATCATCACAATACTTCCTTATACTACGTATAAGAAAGTAAAAGTGATAAAAAAGAAGCAGAAAATGTATATAATACTATCACTCAGTAAAAAATAATATTGTGACAAAGTATTTTCAAATTACGAATAACTTTTTATCAATAAGAAGTACATTTCATTCACACTTAATCAAACTCGATTAAAATTTGAATTAGTCCTTAATTGATATATTTTATAGGTTTTACTGTAAGAAGAAAAGCTTTTCCTTTCTCGTTGATGTAAACCACTCCTTAAGATTTCAACAATTTCTTTCTTATACGTAAATATTGTGATGACGAACATTTTCCACATCGAGATTTTTGCAGATGTTCATGTATCACGTTTCAAAGTCCCTGATATCGAAAAAGTGGTTTTGGCAAGCATGTCTGTGTATTTGTCTGCCTGTCTGTCTCTCGGTGTATGACCACGATGGCGGCCATACGGCAAAGCTATCAATACCAAACTTTATATTTAGAGTATAATATTCCTCTGAGATCTGATTAGATTTTCGGTAAAATGGGTAGACCGGAAGTAGTTACTTACTTCAGTAAGAACATCAAAATTTACTAATATCTTTCTATTACTAAGTTTAGACAAATTTCTAGCGGAAGGAGCTCCTTTTGTCAAATATCTCTCAAATTATACATTTTATAATTGTGAATAACTATGTAATACATCTCTTTTATGCTACGTGTTGGCTGTAAATAATGGACTTACATACATTGTTTGTGAAATATTTGGACATGAATGAATATAAATCCGAGTAGTGATAGAAAAATCCTAAAGTTAATATAATTATCTAAAAGGAGTACACACAATGAGTCTTTATATGTATAACTACATCCTTACCTATTTTACCATTTACGTAGATGATATTACTAATGGTTAAAATGAAGGTCGATGGTCAATTTTACAAACAACATTTCCACATTGCGATCCGGTACATTTGTTAATTCCTTTAGTTACGATTATCGCCGAAGGTATTGTGTTCCTCACTTGTTTCGCTCTAATTCCTGAACAAATTCTCACTCTTCGTGTCGTGTAGTAAGCTTCGAATAGTTTGTCCACTTGACTTCTCTTTGTTTTTATCTAGTAATATAATTGCATTTTGCCTGGCGAGCTTAATTAAATCTTTAAAGAGAAGCCGCTTCCAGACGAAAATCGAATTACTACTTGGTAACAATGCAGTGCTCAAAGAATCCGTCTCATAATTAAAGTATACACTCAAAGAATTTATATTAGAGTGTTGTGTGTGTTACACTATTTAATTAGTTTTCTGGTCTCAGTAAATTCTAGTATTTACGTCATCTTATTTATTTTACAGAAAATTTGTTTTAATTACGTCATAAAGGAATAGTTGTTAAGGACAACAGCATTTAATTGAAAATAAGAAAAAGAATTAAATATAAAACGATGACGTATAAAAAAGTATGGTCCTAATTCCATACATATAACAAGAAAATAAGGTGTGGCCACCACATTACTTTCTAATACGTGTGTGCGTTCCGAATCTTTTGTACCAAAGTCATTCGAAATTAAATTTTAAGCACTTTTATCTTCTTAATAAAATAAATTTGTGTAAGTGTTTCCGATCTGAATTTTGAATTTTCTTTTTTATTCAAAAATTATTTCAAATCCAACCCTAAATACTTTTGTATTAAAAATTCTGAATAGAGTATGTAATTAACGATATACCGGTCCGAATTTTGGAATTTTTTGTATATACAATTTTTCCAAATGAAGCTGTAAATACTTCTGTACTTTTGCTGAATCTGAATTAAATGCATAATTTGCCTGGTATTTGCAAAAAAAACCTATTTGATAAGACAAAAATTGATATTTTCGGTCAGGATTTTCTTTATATAGAAATTATTCAAAATGAATATTTAAATACATTAATATTCTCACAATATCTGTTTATAAAGCATGACTTGTGAGGTATTCGCAATACATAATTTACGACGATGGTAAGTATTTAGATAAAAAAAATTATAAAAATTTTTCTGGAACTTACTTTTCAGTCTATTAATTTTCTTTAGAAATTTGTTTAAACTTAGTAGTTGACGAAATATTAGTGAAATTTGATGTTTTCTTCGATTAGAAGTATTACTTGCAATTTTCCGTTATAGTTCTTGAGAGGAAGATTATATTCATAAGTATAAAGTTTGGTATTAGCCGTTTGAACGCTATCGTGGTTAAAGCCGCACACAGAGACAGAGAGACACTTTCAAAAACCACTTTTTTGGGATTATGGGACATCAAAACGTGGGTATTTGCAAAAATCTCGAGGTAGATAATGTTCATCATCACAGTACGCTCTTATACTGCGCATAAGAATGTGAAACACTTTATCAAAGGTAATTTAATTTTGCTTTTGTAATTTTTGAAGTATACATACACTTTTAACTGTTTTAATATAAGGCAAAACAAAATATTTAAGAAAATCGATACACTGTTTCATATATTCAGAACAATAAATAAATAAATAAATAAATAGATAACACATAGTCTACTATATTGGCTGACAATATTGGTATTAGATAACAATAACAAAAGACCAGAAGAACAACAATATGTGAAACTTAATTGAAGTCTGTGGCTTGATACTAAACAAAAAGCACTAACAAAACACTTTTGCCACACTGAAGCACAAAAAACTAGATACGTATTTCGACAACTATGTTGTCATCATCAGTAGCACTGATTCATAAAAACTGCGTTGTCTGTACACCGTAGCGTATATAAAACAACACTGATCTAGAACTAGTATTGTCCTGTATACGCTACAGACAGAGAAGGTGTTTTATTAGAGTTGTTTTGTTTAGCAACAATATATGTTTATGAGTAGGGTATATATTGTCCCCTTTCGTTTTAAAATTACTATTATGGTGGATTTCAATAATATCATTAATTATAACGGGTTGAATTGAATAGCTTAGAGGATAAGAGAGTTAAGCATTGCACAGAACGTCCATCTTTGTTTATAGAGAGATCAATAACTCTCTCATGTCTTATTGAATATACAATTAAATCAACAGTTCTTTCCCTCTAACAGCATTAAGGTGACGTACCAAAACCATTAAAGACTTTATTCGAACACGATGGATCCAACAACTTCTAACAAATGTAAAAGCATAAAACCCCATAACAGATTTTCACCAAAATAACCATTGTCGTCCCTACCTTTTGTCGATCTAAATAATATAATTAGCACGATCCTTTGAGAAACAAAAGAAATAATTGCCATTCGTTATAATCAGAATGGGAGACTTTTGCTCGGCCTGGAACCATTGACATGTCATTACATCAATTATTCTTTCGACTTTTACAATCGGTTGACAGTTGAATCTAGTTCGTCTACACAAAATGCCAGGATTTATTGAAATAAATACTTTTGTACTCTTGATAAGTATATATAGAATACATAATTTACGACATATTTTCAAAAAATCGCCATTCGGTAAGAGTAAACGTGGTACTTCCGGTCCGAATTTTGAAATTTTTTTTATACAAAGGGTATTGAAAATTAAGTTCTAAATACTTTTATACTCGTAACGTACCTGTCTAAAAAGCATGGCTTGCGTAATATTCGCAAAAAACTGATTTTTGATAAGAGTAAAAGACCTATTTAATTTTGAGTACATATGAATTCTTTCTAAATTTGTTTAAACTTAGTAGTTGACGAAATATTGGCAAAATTCAATTTTTTTTACTGAAGTAAACTACTTTTTCCGGTTGTTGATTTTACTGAAAATCTAATCAGATCTCAAAAGGGAGATGATATTCGTAAATACAAAATTTGGAATTGATACCTGTAGCGACCTGATCGCTATCCTGGTCACACACAGACAGGCACACACACAGACATTTTTTAAAAACCACTTTTTCGGTATCAGAGGACCTCAAAACGTGGACATCTGCAAAAAGCTCGAGGTCGAAAACTTTCATCATCACAATACTTCCTTATACTACGTATAAGAAAGTAAGAAGGAACCATAATATCACCTTTGCATGTGAAATTCGAGGTAATGAAACACTTCGTTAAGGTAGTGAATCATAAAAGGCGAGGTTTAAAATATCTTCGAGAAAAGTTCCCAAAAATAACAGAAGGGGAACTAATGGAATGTTTTCGTTGGACCTCAGATAGGGGAAATAGTACGTGATACAAAATTTGAATCTAAATTAACAACTCTGGAAAAACCTGTTTTTGCCAGTTTTTGGGAAATAAAAAACCAAAAGTTACAAAACTTTAAAAACGGATATGACACAAGCATTTTTTGGTGCTGAATGCAATATTTCCTTAAAGTGTACATCCTCATTTGTCCTTTCGTCTGGAAAATATGCGTGACTTTAGCGGTGAGCAGGCGAGCGTATCCATCTAAATAGGAATGAAAGAATTGTATCAGCGGAAATAGAATCCTCTAATTTTGGAACATTTTCTATTGGCTGTTAAGAAAGGAGCCTGTGGATGTTGTTTATAAGAAGCAAAGCAAATTTCGTGACATTTCTAATTGTAAGAATTTGAAATATACATTAAAGTATAATATAAACAGAAAGATATTTCATGCAAAGGAATTAGTGCCAATTTGACCATCTCCTTTTTATTAAAATAAATGTTTTTTTTTTATATTATCTATAAAAATTAAAATAGGTCTTCTCATGGTAAAACAAAAAGTTATAATTTGTTGGGCAGTGTAATTGATGTTTGGGACAGGGTGCTCTACAAACAATTGCTTTTTCACTATACAAACCTTTCATTATTCATGATATTTTCCATGTAAACATAATCGAATTTTCTTGCAACTGCTAGATAATAGAAAAAGGAAAATGAGAAGTTATCTTTCATTACATAACTAGTATTTTTTTTGTGTAGCAATTCATCTTCGTTGCTTGGATTTTAATTGACGCTGCTAAATTAATGTAGACACCAACTTCCGAGACGATAGTACGAAGTTCCTAGCTCTGAATGATGAAATTTAAATTTCGTTGTTTCGGTGAAAATAATTATTCATTGTGGACGGATTGTCGGAGATGTTCGTAATTAGAATTTATCTTTTGAAATTAACTCCGCATCTTTTGAAAGTTCAACAAGTAATGCGAAGAAGTAATTGTAGGTTGGATTGACACAAAAAATAATAAATAAAATACCTAAATTCCAGTAAAACTTTCTGTATTAAGTTAAGCGAGTCGAGTTTCTTACTGTTGATGTTTTGATAACTGCTCTGGAGTTAGAGAAGCAATGTAATCCTTTCTACTATTCTTGTACGGCTCATCTATAAGACAGAATATATGATTCAACTAAACAAGAAATGACATTATTTGTTTTGTTAAACTAGATTTGAAATTTATCCAATATGACAGTCATTTTAAGTTCTTTTACTTAAACTTTTACGTAGTATAAGGAAGTATTGTGCTGATATTTTGACTTCGAGATTTTTGCAGATGTCTAGTTTTTAAAGTTCCCCGATAACGAGAAAGTGGTCTTTGTAAACATGTCACTATCTCTCTCTGTGTGTCTACGATAAAGGCCAACTAAACTAAGTTTAGACAAATTTGTGGAGAATAAAAAAAACTATTTGGAAATAATGGTGGAATTCTGTAACTTTCTCGGAAGCTCCGGCTATCGTAGGCCCTGGCAACGAAGTGACGTTGCGATGACGATTTCAGAATATTGAGAGTTAATGACGTAGAACTGTCAAAACGTTCGTGAGTAAAGATTTTGTTGGTTATATTGTGGTTATATTATTATTATATAACTATTGTTAATATACTGTTCCTGTTGTTATATTTATAGTTTCTGTTAGTTTATTTGTTATAATTATTATTGTTTTATATTTGCAAATGTGAATGGCTTTATAGCATTATTATTAGATGAAGATCACAACATGTAGGTAATCGATAATATAAAATATTTAGAGTATACATAATATTCTCTATTTTCTTTATTTTAGAAATTATATGCGTATATTCCACAAACGTTTAAGAGATCACGGAAATCCTTTTGAAATACCAAACAGGCATTTTAAACAAATGTTTAGACTGAATAAGGACACTGTTCAAAACCTGATCCACTTATTGGATGGACATATTGAATAAACAAATATACCATTACATTTGAAGGTTATTATCATAAACATCACTTGAAATGCATATTAACTTTATAGTGCACATTATATATTTGTTACAGGTCTTAACAACATTAAATTTCATAGCATCAGACAGCTATCAGAATAGTGATGGTATTAGTAACTTTGTTTCTCTCAGTCAGAGTTCAGTAAGTCGAATAGTTCATCAGGTCTGTCTTGTAATATCAAACAATTTATTCCCTGAATGGATAAAATTTCCCAGTGATTGTGAATCGAAGAATCGTGTCAAGCAAGGGTAATTATGTTGTATCAAAATATTCTAAAAATAATTCTTTATTTTGTTTTTATGATAAAAAATGGGAGACCGGAGATGTATTTTGTTTAATTGATAGCACCCAGTTCATATATTTACCAAGGGTAATTAAGGGTATCTTTTCTAAACGTTCTAAAAATTATTCTTCTGTATAGCTTTTATGAAAAATGGGGTGCACGAGATGTAGGTGTAATTGATGGCACACATGTTGATATACTTGCTCCACCTTTAGCCGATGAAGAACACTCTCCTTTTGTATATATATATTTTTTCTATTCACATACTGTAATTTTTTTTTAAATTTCAGCACTACTTTTATGGTAAGGTTAAGAAAAGAAAATATATTTGACAATAAAATGTGTTTTATTTTTGAATATTTATACAAACAATCTCTATTTGAGTACCTATTATTCAAAGTTCACATTTCTAGTTCAGTATTATTATTTTTCTTTTTGATCTTTATTGTTAAGATTTAATAGTAAACATATAATTCATATCCAATATTAGTATAATTATCCGAGTCAAATGTCATCTATTGTTTTATAATACTTGCTGGTAAATTTATTAAACAATAATTTTTTACATTCTTTTGAGTTGAAAAAGTGCAAATTTCAGCCTAATGAATGTTACTCTCCTGTAAAAACTGCAAATAAAGAGAACTTTCAATTACTATAATTTCAGAGGCTCGACAACAAAATCCTGCAATAATATCGAATGATTTGGTGTACCAAGTACAACAATACATCACAGGATTGGTCAATTTTCTAAATACAAAATCATCTATATTCTTCAACCATTTATATACTTTGGCCTATGCTATTAAAACTTAATGTTACCTTTTTGGATCCTAAAACATTAATCGTTGAATATAGTTACACATTGATAAAATCTTTGCGGTTTGACTTACAAATAAAGAAAGTCATTGACTAAACAGCTGGTAAATTTCCTCTTATTTTCTTCAACATAATATAAAGTTAAACATCCTCTCAATTTGATGTAGTTTTATTATTAGAAAATCTTATGAAAATGTCAACTTTAAATTGTGAAGTTATTGTGAACACGATACCATAATAGACTTTTCCGAACATTTAGTTTGTGCACATTTCACATGCTTTATGTTGTGTGGATATTGTCTGCTAGGTTTATGTATTTTTTTTGTGTTTAGGTACTCTTGTAAGAAAAACAATGTCCACTTTATAGGGATACCTGTCCTTGTTGGCTTTATAAAAAAATCACATTTCATCATCCATAAATGTGCCTGAAAAGACATTTATCTGCAAATTCACTATACACTAGTGCGATACTACGTCCTTTGAAACTCTCCTAATGATAACAGTTCTTGTTGAAATTTTCCAAAGTGTTTCGTGCTATCTTGGCAGCAGTATAAACATATGTTTATACTATGTCTTGGCATTACAAAATGTTCCGTACATTTTCTTAAAAAAAAATGTTAGCAATCGCTATATTATATTTCAATCAATTTTCTTATTAGTTAAAATTTTAAATTGAAATATTTTGGTATATGTTTACGAGATGATATGTCTGTTTACATGTTAAACATAAAGGTTATGTACAAAAAATCGTAAATTGACACTTCTACGTCACTAACTGTAAAAATTCTGAAATCGTCATCGCAACGTCACTTCGTTGCCAGGGCCTACGATAGCCGGAGCTTCCGAGAAAGTTACAGAATTCCACCATAAATTTGAGAAAAAATTTGTAAAAAGTTATTCATAAAAAATCGTACTAGACATACGTATATGAAAGTCCTGTTGTGTTCACACATTATTTTTTTTTTGTTTTAAGATATTCCAAATAAGTAAGCAGTACTTGTACAACTTATGGAAACTTGAAATTCATGTTAAAACATTTATAGTACACCCTGTGCAAAAGGAAACTATATTCACTTGTATCTAATATTATTTAAAAGTACAAACAATTAATTTTGTACACTTATAAGATTTTAAGAATATTTTATTTAAATATTTTATTATTAACGAAGAAGATTATTATTACAATTTAGCAACTATTGAGCATATATCAGCTTGCGAATTTACTTAAATTTTCATATAAATTTCCAAATTACTTAATAATCTAACTACTTGCCCAAAATGCCTGATTTCTACCAATAACCAAAAGCAAGTGTATTGTCGGTATACCAGACAATCATCACACATCTACCCCCCACCAAAAGCTCTCCGACAATCGATGCTCTTCCTCTGAGCATGCTAGAGAGAAGGCTTTTCGAATTCGCGATAGTAGCGCTGCACCTGCTCACACCAATTTCATATTTCAATTGTTAAAAACAAGTATATACATCTGCAACGTACAGTACATTTACGTTACTGCGTTAATTACAGTACTACAGATGTGTTTTATTACATTTTATATTTACATTCCAGTGATGCAAAAAATATTTTCACACCATCATTTATTTTTATTAATGTTCAAAATATTTGCAATTTCTTGAACCAAATTAAACTTCAGCTACGAGGGTGGGTCAAGAAGTCCATGAAAATTGAGATAAGGAACAGCCTTTTCGGTCAAAAAAAAAAGTTTTACTTTTCAAATATTCTCCTTTCAGGTCGATACACTTCATCCAACGTTTCACCAATTTTTTGATGCCCTCCAAATAATACGATTTCTCAAGGCCCACAAAATAGATGTTTGTTTCATCGAAGACCTCTTCATTCTACCCAAATCTCTTATCACCGTGCCATTTCTTATTTGGAAATAAGAAATAGTCGCAGGTGGCTAAATCTGGAGAATATGCCGGATGATGTATAATATAACGTAATTCATGCAATTTTGCCATTAGGATTGCGGAGCCGGTACGTTGTCCTGGTGGAAGAGAACTTTTTTCCTCGCCAAATGGGGTCGTTTTTGCTTCTAATCGACGTTGAATCGATCCAACAGCTCTGCATAACATGCGCCGGTGATCGTTTTACACTTTTCAAGGTAATCGATGTGAATGACACCGCACGTATCCCAGAAAACTGTCGCCATGATCTTGTAAACTGACAGATCCACCTTGGCTTTCCTTGGAGCCGATTCACCACAAGTCCACTGTCTCTACTGTTTCTTGGTCCCTGGTGTGTTGTGATGAATCCATGTTTTGTGCACGGTTATGAAACGGCGCAAAAACTCGTTCGGATTACAATTGAACAACGCCAAACACTCCATTGAATTTGTCAAACGGTTGCGTTTGTTGTCAGTTGTGAGGAAACGCGGCACCCATCCTGCGAATAGCTTTTTCATATCAAAATATTTATGCGAAATTGAAATAATTAATTCCTGTGATATGCTGGAAGCCTCTTCAAGTTCGCGCACCTTCACTCGCCGATCATCCAATATTATACCGTGGATTTTAATGACCATTTCTGCTGTGGTGACCTCAATTGGGCGACTAGAATGTTCGCCGTCACTTGTGTTGGTACGACCGCACCGAAATTGAGTAAATCAATGGTGGATCGTTCCAATCAAACTTTTCAAGTTTTTTTTGGTTTAAGTGAAACTTTTCGCGCAAAAAAATAATGTTTAATGTGCACACGAAGTTCACTTTTTTCCATTTTTACATAGATGTCTGTTTCAAATGGCTGTCACAACAAAACTATTTGACAGATCAGTCAGAATTAGGGTGAGTTTATTGACAAGCACAGTGTTAGATTTGAAGTGGCAGTGTCATCTGTGCAAATTTTCAGGTATTTCGTGACCCTCCCTCGTAATTCTATTTAAAATCAAAATATTGACTACTAATATACCTATATCTATGTCATTAATTTCCTTCAATATGAAATTTCATAGTCAATTCATTACAATACATATAATGGAACACGGTTTACACTCAAAACTACACTGTTCGACATAAGTATCAAATTATGACCAGCAGCCAGACAAATTAAATTTAATATTATCATATTATAATTTAATGAAAGAGATTGCATATACGCACGGAGCTTATTGATCGTGTTAATAGTTTCTGGCCATAACAATTAACGCGTGAACCCTTCTCACCAAATTAGGGCGTTCGAGTACCCCGTACTTGACGATATCTCTGCACACACCCGATTCTGTTGGTTGGTACAGACATATGAAGGGAGAAAACGTCCGGACTATGAGCGTTGGTATGGGGGGTCAGTTTAATTAGAACATCAGTGTCATATAACTGTCAAAAGCAAATATTCGCCGTTGAAAAGAGGGAGAAATATATGATACCGAAAGTTTAATTACTAATGAACGTAATGTTACTCGTGGGATGATTTCGTTTTAGTCATCTTGTTTCACAAATTAGTACAGGCTGAAATCATAAACAACCTTATTCTAGCACAGGAACTATTTATTAAAGTAATAGCACACACAAAATCATTAAAATTTGAACTTTTAATATATATGAAACAATTGTGGCTCCTTCAGATTTATGAAGTTTACTAGTAATGTTAAAAAGCCTATATTTTAGCAGCCTTGTATGTGACATTAGATTATATACGGGATATCCTAGAGAAGCGGTAAAGTCTCTTATTGGTATCTAATAATGGTAGATGGCAAAACTATTTTATATTCAAAAATTATAGATAATCATGAGCTCTATAATTTAAAAATATCTTCATTTATATAACGACAAATCAATACAAAGTTATGTTTTTTTAAATGGAAATTGCATATCTCTAACTCACATCACTTGAACTGTTTCTAAAGTATGGTGATTTTAAGTAAAAAATTGTCCAACTTTTGAAAAATTATTATTAAATAACTGTTTAATTATGAAAGACCTATTATGGGCCCAGTTAGTATAGATATCATTTGAGTACGTGAATTTAATGTTTATTTGAACATTTCAACGCATGTTCTTTTAGAGATATTTACCATAACAAACCCGATTACGACTTATTAATTTCAAAATATGAGCTGCCATGGCTTGCATTGCAGATGACATAACTATAATTAATCGAAAGAGTTTCAAACAGTGTGTTTACTCCTAAGTGAAGGTTCTGTTGCTTAAATTTTGGAGTTGGCAACATTGACAAATTGGTAAAACAATGGGCACACATATATGTTATGTGATATTTGTATCAGTAAAAATAATCAAAAAAAAATGTGATAATAAAACGACAATAAATTGAAACAAAGTGATAGCGATTGTACGTATTCATAATAGGTATATATCTGTCTAACAAAAAAATACCCTAATCTAGGCATTTATAAGCTACCCACTTCACTTGAAATTGATCGCAGTGTTTAATACGGTCATTTTAGGAATAAGTAATAATGTCTGCTTTACAGTTATTATTGGTCATCACCAAACAAATTTAAAAATGCGTTAAACCTGAAAGGCATAAATAATATTCTTTAGTAGTATAATTTGCTGTTTAAAATGCATAAAACTAATAATGCATGTTCAGTGCGTCGATTACTTCTTTTCTTTATACATTTAAAGTCAAGTTTCAGATGATCTATAAACATTTGCTAAAATTTCTTGATTACGTAATACCGCGCGATCATTTAAATTCTAAATTAGAGCAGTTTGTGAAATTTAAATTAAGTTGGTATATAAGTACTAATTTACAATTTGAATTATCAAAGTGACGTTTCAAAATGTTTGATTTAAAACATAAGATTTTTCTTACTGAAAGTTATTTTAAAAACGCCGAACGACAAGAGAATGGTGAATGGACATATTCAGTACCGCACTGCATCAATGATTTTCAAAATGCCTTCCCTAATTTTCCTGCGGATTATCAAAAATTAGTCCAAGAAATTTACACATGTGTGGCGAAATTTCGTAATGTTGGAACTGTAGGTAGGAAAGCTGGTAGTGGCGCGCCCAAAAAAAGGACTCCTGAGATTGTGGCAGATGTTGCAGAAACAATGGAACAGTCTCCCAAAAAATCTCTTCGCAGATTAGCCCAAGAAATAAACCTTTCATATGGAACTTGTCAAAAAATTTTAAAAGAAAATTTAAATCTTTATCCCTATAAGATTAACTTCGTTCAAGAGCTATTCCCTCGAGATTTTCCTGTACGAATAGAATACTGTCAGTGGTTTTTGCATAATTTAAATAACAACACTTTGGATTTAACATTTTTTTCTGACGAAGCATGGTTTCACCTCTCCGGCTATATAAACAAACAAAATATGCGTATTTGGTCTTCGGAGAATCCTCATGAGTTTATTCAATCGCCTCTGCATCCGCAGAAAATTGGTGTTTGGCTAGCGGTTTCTAGAAGGCGTATTTTGGACCTGTGTTTTTTGAAGGAACGATAAATGCTGAGAGATATCGAAATAATTTACTTGAACCGTTTTTACAAAATCTTCATGATGACGAACTTTTACATGGGTATTTCCAACAGGACAATGCAACAGCTCACAAAACATGGGAAAGTATGGCTCGAATTCGCGAGTTTTATGATAATCGAGTCATTGAATTTCCGCCTCGCAGTACGGACTTAACGATTCTTGATTGTTTCATTTATCCGTATCTGAAAAACACAGTTTACAAAAATAACCCACAAAATCTTGAAGAACTACAAGTAGCAATTTCTAATGCATGTAACGCTATAACCGTTCAGATGTTGGCAAATGCTTTTGAAAATATGAAACGGAGGGTTAACAGTTGCATTGCAAGAGGGGGAGAACACTTTGAACACCCTTTGTAATTCACAATAAAACTAATTTATCTTGTAATGCTTTCATTTCCATTAAATTTAAATCGATTACACATAAGATTCACAAATGTCACAAAGTATAACATAACCGCAAATTTCAATTAATCAATAACTGACATTTTGGACAACCTAATAAAAAAAATCCCGCCTGCTATAATTTAGAATTTAAATGATCGCGTGGTAGTAGAAACTGTATTTTAATTTTAATTATTTCATTTTTGACATAAAGTAAATTCATGTACCTATAGTGACGATTTTCTGATCCAACGAAAGTTAAAAATGGAAAATTGAAAGTGATCAATTTTTTGACGCACGGCAACTACCATATTTTCATTGCATTGCTAATTCGTGAATTTGCAAGGTTTAAAAATGTTAGGGTAGTAATGAAAATTACTCTTTTTTTGCTATCTGCATTGTAAGATACTAATAATGAACTTATCACTTTGCTGGGACACTTGGTATAACACTACTAGAGGCCTCAAAAATCATTTTTTGTTATTCCATTTTTTGCTTTTCTCCAAATCCTGAATTTTCTTCTTCTTTGACGGCGTCCAACCATTTCGTCTTCAATCTTCCTTCGTTTATTATTCTGTCTACAACTCCGAACAAATACACCACTACACTGGATAAATATCGCTTTTATCGAACACGTAACGAAGTTGTGTGTATGATCATGATATTCCATTAATTGATATTAATGTGTACTTCCTTCAAATAAATGACCAAACAATTCACCAAATAGAAGGGCCATGGAAGTTATGAAAATATGGTGTCCTAAGAATAAATTAATTGTGCATAGAAAAAAAAGCCAATTTGATACACTTTCACAATAGCCCTCCATGTAGTACTTAAATCTACCAGAAATTGCCGAAATTAAAGGTATTATATTGATTATGTAAAAAAGTTAAATAGTTAAATAACTCAGTATCAAATATACCTATAGAATGTAAATTATAGTTCAGCACAGCCGGAAATAAAAAATATTTTCATACGTTATCGGTGCTGTGTGTGTGTGTGTCTGTGAGTCTGTGTGTCTGTGTGTGTGTCTGTGTGTCTGTGTGTGACCACGATAGCGGTCAAATCGCTGTAGATATCAATTCCAAATTTGGTATTTACGTGTATAATCTCCCTCTTGAAATATGATTAGTTTTTCAGTAAAATCGGTAGACCGGAAGTAGCAGTTTACTTCAGTGAAAAATTCGAATTTTATAAAGAATTGACATGTACTCAAAATTAAATTTGAGACAAATTATCTTAAGAAAGTTTTTCGAAATTCCAACCGGAAGTGGGTCTTTTACTCTTATCGAAAATCAGTTTTTTGCGAATATCTCGCAAGTCATGCTTTCTAGGCAGGTACAGTACGAGTATAAAAGTATTTAAATTATAATTTTAAATATCTTTTGTATAAAAGAAATTTCAAAATTCGGACCGGAAGTACCACTTTTACTCTTACCGAATAGCGATTTTTTGCAGATATGTCGTAAATTATGCATTCTATATATATTTATAAGAGTACAAAAGTATTTAGAGTTGAATTTGCAATATTTTTTGTATACATGAAATTTCAAAATTCGGACCGGAAGTGGCACTTTTACTCTTAGCTAGTAGCACTTTTTTTAGAATATCTTGCAAAGTATGCATTCTATAGCGATTTATTAAGAGAATGAAGTACTTAGAATGGGATTTTGAATGAGTTTTGTATAAAAAAATTCTTAAAATTGTATAGTTTGAAACTTTCATACGTATAAGAAAGTCGTGTGGTGGCCACACCTCAATTTTTACTTATGATTTTCTGGACTACTACAGTAATCCAGCATAAATTGTATATGTATAGTGCTTAAAAGCTTACATATTCCACATTCATGTCACCAAAGGGTAAATTACTGCTGGACTTTGTCTTCAACAAACAGCGATAGCGATTATCACTAAATTGTAATTTGTTCTTTGGAGTCAGAAACTCTAACCAAAAATATAAACAAAATTTTTTATCCGTGTATAATAGTAGATTGTTCTATTAGTTAATTTATCGAATAAAATGTAAACTGCTCATTTGACGTTTTATAGAGCAGAGGGGATGTAATTTGCTTATTATACTCTTTGTACTATTTGAACATATGGTTGTAGCTACTGTACAATATAGCGATGGTATTTCCACACTTAATACATTCGCCAAATACGCCAATGCTTTTAATTTTTATATGCTTTTATCCTGTACTCTCTCAGATTGAATTTATTTGAGATAGATTGAACGCCGTTTGTGCATTAGTGCATTACTGGTGAGTGCGCTAGAATGGAAAAGAAGTAAATAGGGTATGTAGTTATTGTATTGTGTATAAATTGTAAGCAGTTTATTTTGTTAATTATTTTTCACACTGAAATCTATTAATTATTATATGAATAGACTTTGCTTTACCATTTCTTATGATATATACAACATGAGATCAGAAGTAACGTCAATAAATTGGTGTGCGTGTGTGTGTTTGTGCGCACGCGTGTATGTACCTGTGCGTACTACTAATATATATATAATTGAAGTATAATCGATAGCTTGTAAAAACTCAGCAGAAGCTGTTCTGAACTCAGTTTACGAATTACAAAAAGCAAAAGCAGACCTGAAGATGAAAAGTGTGATTTTGTTGAAACATTTTCCAGAAACCGGCACCGGTCTTTTCAAAGACCAAGCAGCGGAAACGCGGAAGAAAACCCGGATTCCACTGACAACACATACTACTACCCGCAGAAACCTTAATCATAATATGTATTAGGGTCCCCCAAAATTTTGAAAAGTTCGAAATTTGAAACGCATACCCCCTAATTTTTTTCATTAGGACCTAAAAACATCCTACAATAAATTTCAGCCAAATTCGAGAACATTAACCCTTTCCGATATGGACTTAAACATTTATGATTCCAAATAACACCCAATTAAACGTGTTTTTGCGTACAAATTTACGTACCGATTTTTATAGAATTATTTTTTTTACTAATCTTACATGTCGAGTGAAGCAAATGCACCTCATTTTATTATATTTATTATATTCCCCTCTTGGTTTTAAAAAGTAAGTGGTCAACATATTTAAGAAAACAATTTTTTGTGCGAACTTTAACACATGTACTATACTAATGAATAAATTATTCGTGGTATTTTCTTCTCAATGTCTTTTTAGTGCAATCGGGAAACAGCTTCCTGTGCTCCATTACGCATTGTCAAATAAATAGTTTTTGTTCTTTATTTTCAGTAGATAGTCCATTATATCCTTCCATCAATTTAACTGCCCTCTCAGCAGTGTCGTTAACACAAACCAATCAAGATCATTTTGGCCTTGATGAACTCTTGATTTTCATCCAATTTTGAGAGGTCTATTAGAAGAAACCCTGTATCAATTGTCAAAAGCTTCAATAAATTGATACCTTCTGTCCCACAAAATCGTGTATTGTGTTATCTACAAGAAGAGTAAAAAACAAAGAAATCATTACTATTTGCAATCAACTGAATGCAAGATAAAATTGGTCAATATCATATTTGTTCCAGCTAAGCACCTAACACGATCTGGTTTTCTTTGATTAATTAAAAACGTCTTATCTTCCTCGATCTTGATCATTTTCATTGGATCTGGATACGCAATGTCAAAAAAATTTAACAATTTCAGTTCAAAATCCCTCCCCCGTTTCCAATACTTTCTCAGTCCTTTGTCGATTTTCTTTGAAGTTTTATCCATTCTGTATGCAAGTCACTTAATTTCTTTACGCAATACGGAACAGCTCTAGTGGGAACACGAGCTTTCGCCCAAAAAATTAAGCATTCCCGAAATGCTAAATTGACGCATTTACTAATTTTCAACTCAACTTGACGCGAATTATAAAATAACACTTAAAACTTGTAAATTTGCTGGCAACCTTGCGCCTAGAATTTGATGAGTAATCTTTCCCACAGGATAAATATTCCCATCACTTCTCAATTTTCGAAATATTTTTCAGCAAAACATAAAGCACGTAGGCACTTGTAAGCGTACTATAAAATTATTAAGAAAATGAATTTCCACTCAATTCGCACGTAACCTTATCGTCGACTGTAGAGGTACGAGGTAGGTGCCATAAATTCTCGGCCTGATATACAAAAAAGAAACTTGGAATAATATAAAAAAAATTATTTTTCAATGTAATCTCCCCTAACTTCTATACATTTATTACAAGGATTAATTAATAATTCGATACACTTGTAAAAATAATCTGAAGTTCTTCCGTCAAAATGTTCTATAACAGCTGCTTGCAACTCACTGTCGTCCTTAAAACTACGTCCCCTAAGGGTTTTTTTTTTAATTAGAAAACAAACAAAAATCACAAGGAGCTATATCCGGACTATACGGTGGATGTTCCGATTCTTGAAAGCCGCATTCGCATTAGCAGCTTGTGAAATGGCAGCAGAATGGACGGGAGCCTTGTCGTGTAATAATCGCAAACCTTTTGTCAATATTCCAAGACGTTTTGCCGAATACTGTCTCTTAATTTATGCAATAAAGACGCATAATATGTGCCGTTCACACTTGTATTGCGCTCTTTAAAGTCAATTAGCAAAATGCCCTCACAATCCCAGATTATTGTGTAATCACCTTTTTCTTTGATTGAACAACTTTCGCCTTTCTGGGACAAGGTTCATCAGGTTGCCGCCATTCCATGGATTCCCTTTTCGATAGAGGTCATGGAGAATTCGGCGAACACTTATTTGGGAAATGTTTGTTATCACTGCTAATTCATTAACTTTAAAACGGCGATCTTCTAGCACTAAATGTTCAGTAATTGAAATTTGTTGAGGCGTTATCACTTGAATTGGTCGACCCGACCGATCAGCATCTTCCAGGGATTATTGTCCCAAACGGAAACATTTTGCCCACTTTTTTACAGTTGAATACGAAGGAGATGAATCAGCATAAACGCCGTCTAAACGTTGTTTAATGTGATAAGGTGGATGCCCTTCTTTCGTTAAAAGTTTAATGACAGCGCGTTACTCAATTTTCGTTACTTCAGACATTTTCGTGCTCTAGTCACGTTGGTTGACTGGTTACTAAAAACTACTAGGCTTCGAACCGTCATATTTATAGTGTACACCTCGCGTATATACTATCCGTCCATCGGATCTTTTGAGTCACATGATTCATTGCGTGCGTTATCAAGGACATCCGCACCTAGAATGTATATATACTCATTTCTGTCCAATTTCAATGACTAGATAAGGATAGAAATTTTAAACTTTAAGATGGGGTTGTCTTCTCCATAAGAGTAATAAGACAGACAGAGAAAATATACCGCCATGACATGATACTACGTTAGTCAACTTATTAAAGTTTGACATATAACATTATTCTCTGCGTTTTGGTTTATTTTTGTTATATTGCTTTTCTAATTCGTTTTCGTTCTATCTTGCAAATAATTGTTCTATTCAGAACAAAAAAAACTGAATTTAATACATTTTCTGTAAGTATTCTAATCACTAAATTTATTGGTTAGAGGTTAAGAATTTACATTTATTACAGAGACATGTCTGGTAAACGTCTGAATTCTGAATTCGCAATCTCAACAACTTGTATTAAATGTCCTGGACTTTTTTTTGAAGTAAGAATCATATCGATATATTTTTTGAAATCATAATAAAGGTTTGAATATTGCAGAGAGCAGCCGCTGTCCTTAAAATCTCCACACAAACTATCAGAAATATAAAACAACGTAAAGGACAAAACTCAGTGCTTTCTTCACCCGGTAAGAAAAGACCTTGTGTCAAAGCCAAAACAGAAAATTTGCGAGAATCTACAAAGATGGAAGTACGAAACACTATTTATAACATGTATAAAGAGAGTATGTTATTAGGTATTTCATTTATGTTTCACAATTTTAATATATTTGAAATTATTTCAGAGAAACATGTTACTCTGCTTACATTGAAAAACGAATTACACACCAAAGTAGTAATCGATATTGGAAAATCTTCTTTGTCCCATTTATTAAAAGATTGGATTTAAATTCAAAAAGGAAGACAACAGAATAGCATTGGTGGAAAAGCATGATATAGCCCTTTACCGAAGCACTTTTTTGAGGAAGTATACAGATAATTTAAAGTCAAATTCTCCAAGACCGGTGATATTCCTTGATGAAACATGGATATATTCAAAAGATAATTGAGGAAGATCTAGGCATGATACATCTACAAAAAGAGGTCCGAAAGCCAGAAGGTTATGATGGCAAAAGGTTTATAGTTTTACATGCCGGAGGTGAATCAGGATTTATTGAAGGTGCAAGTTTGATATTTGCATCGAAAACCAAAGCAAAATACTATCATGCTGAAATGAACAGTAAAAAGTTTGAGGAATGGATTAAAATACAATTCATGCCACATTTACCAAACAATTCACTTGTGATAATGGACAATACACCATATCATAGTGTAGTATTAAATAAAATCCCAAATTCTGCATCGAGAAAAGAGGAAATAATAGACTGGCTGTCCAGCAATAATAAGTTTTTCTGGTGAATTCACAAAATATGAATTGTTGGATTTAGTTAGGAGAAGCAAACCTGAGAAACTGTATTTAATCCTAATGAAACATCCAGTTCAGATTCAGATTTAGAATCTGAGTGACTTTTTATAATATAAAACAATGTGTGTGTTGAGTTTATAAACATGATAATGCAGAGTGATTACCTGACGAAGTTCTTATCTGAAAATCCATTTATTAACAACTTCTTTATTTTATGTTGAAATGTACGTGTTTTTGTTTCGGTGAAACATTTATAAGAAGTTAATTTAAAACCAATGGATGTGTAGTGAGTGCATTATTATGAAATGTGAATCAATACTTTCGGCTCACTCTACATGCATGGCTGGTAACAGCCGAACATTGTAGTTATGTTGGTGCATTATTATTTCTAGTATACGAAGAAAAAGAAAGCCACTCATGCACTGATTAAGGATTACTTATTTAAATTTACAATACCTAACAAAATAATCAGAGGATTGTTTAATACGATTTATTTATTAAAATAGTTTCACTTAATTATAATAAAAGCAATAGTTAATAAATAGCAATAAGAAACTAAGTTTAATCGTATAGAAATATTATGTGTGAGATTATAAAAGTTTATTATAGATATTTAGAATACAATAAATAACAGTTTAAAAAAATGTAAATAGATTTCAAATATATTAATAAATAAATTTAACTTATTATTAAAGCTTTGTGTTTTGTCTGTAATGAAATGTCTATTTAAATTCTAAAATAATGAAAACATAGAACAACATATCCTGGGTTAAGATTGTTGCAAAAATTACTTCTTCCATTCATTTTTGAGATGTATGTCACTCCGAGCTTCACTAATGTAACATATACTTCACTGAGGAGTTATTGCTATTAAAATTTCTATCGTGCTTATAAATAGAACAGTACTCCTGCTGAGCTAAATTATTATCTGGTTTTCCAATGATAATTACTCACAAATTGTAAAAATAACCATAAAACAAAAATTATTTTGAACTGAACTGATTTTCCACAAAATAATTCAATTAAAAAATTGTCACTAGAAAATAGGTAGAGGTGCATTTAAACATTTTATGTGTTCTATATTCAGACTGACACGATTTGTTGTTAAATATTTTGAGATATTATTCCACTATTATGTTTTTTTCAATAAATACATACTAAGGAATTGTACATAACCAATTTGTTGCAACGTGAATGAATGACAGACCGATAAATTTTGTTCATAACCATAACCAAATTTTATTATTATTTTATAAAATCTCATTATGATAGATATAGCTAATTTTAAGCAATGAATAAAACATGGTATAAAATATAAAAAATATTAGATATAAGCATCATAAGTTCTTTATTTTTAAATGTTTAATTCTATTTTGTAAGTAATGAATTTGAGCCAGAAGTGTTGATTTAATTCATACGGATCAAAATTAATCACGTGACTCAAAAGATCCGATGGACGGATAGTATGTGCATGCATGACCTGACGGAGTTTGAATCTATATAAGCCTGTCAGGCCGATAATTTATGGCGCCTACCTCGTATATCGGTGGATATTGTGAAGATCTGTCGATATGCGCGCGTGCGTCTCAAAATGACAACGTTTTACCAACAAGCGGTCTTCTCATCGACTTTATGCTAAGATGCACCACTGGTTAAACATTTTTAGAATAATTGTATTCACTTATAGCATTGTTTTAAGCGCAAAACCGCAAAAACACGTTAAATTGGATGTTCGAAATGGTAAATATTTAACTTCACATCGGCATGTGTTAATGTCCTCGAATTTGGCTGAAATTTTTTATACGATGTTTTTAGGTCCTATTAAAAAAAAGTGGTGTATATGCGTTCCAAATTTCAAACTTTTCAATATTTTGGGCCACCCTAATATGTATATATACAACTCTATTGAATGAGGTTGCAATGGATATAATGGGGCCATTGGAATATCTTACAAATCTGGGCTTCTGGTCAAATTAAAGCTGGCCAAGGTTGCTCCAATATTGAAGGAGGGCAAAAGAAATGAGTGTGGAAGTTATAGACCCATATCAATCGTACCTGCGGTATCGAAGGTATTAGGGACTGCCATAGAACCACGCTTAGTGAAATACTTCGAAAACAACAATTTTTTCAACGAAAACCAACACGGGGATCGGCAGAAAAAATCAACAACAACATATTCAAGATATTTTAATATTAATGTTAATGTTTTTGTAGCTGAATATAAGTGCGAGTTAGTTTATTTGATTTTTGGCATAAATAGTAACAATAATAATGTTAAACGGCGGTACATTATTATTTTATGTTTAATTTACACATTTCCATTTGATTTATTCGTTGTTTCGATCGTTAACTCAGCGAACAAATTAATTTCTCGACGCTACATTTCATAAGTACAGTAGAATTAAAATTAATTTTTGAAATTTCAATTCAATTAAAATAGGAGCGGAGACAAGCCCGGCTCACGCGGCGCGCTTTCGTTCACGTCGCTAATTTATTAACCGGCGCTGCGACCTGGCAGCCAGCTTTGACAGTTAATTTGTTTTCCGGTAACGCATCCACCTGCTTCTCTTTCGGTTCACGTTTTTCACCTCCCACTTCTTTTGTTGTAGACCGATGTCCATCGACGTCACCGCGCCACGCCGACACAGTACAAACAAATTGAATTGTCGAAGTCTCAATTTGCTCAGGCGGTGTTTATTCCATTGACGTGTTTTGTTGCGATTATTGTTTCAAAGCCATCGGTGATTAATGTGAAGCAATTTGGTCTCGATAACGTTTGCGTACCCGACTGCCGTGGCACCACGATCACCCGTGATAATTGATTGGACCTCCATCAAGTAGCTCGAATGATGTTTTTTGGGCTACATACATGTTATATACGAGGAGCAAAATTAGGGAGAATGCAAATTCCGATGACAGTCGCTGATTTTATTAATTCAACTTGATGTAAATTGTGTTTGCTGATCAAACTGGCCATGCGTGATCCAATATCTCTAATCTTATACATAAATTGGGGCAATAGATTTATTATAACAATAACATTATTGGTTTCCATTTGCGTTTCCTTCAATATTATCTTGAATATATAACACAGTAATACTTTTGAAAATATGCATTCATTTATATGAACGCTACATTTACTTTCATTTATATTACATAAATTAGAGCATAGGCAGTTCTTTTTAACTTTATTTTCTTGTATCTCATGGGCCTTGTTTTTTTTTTCACGCAAAAGCGAACAAGATGAAAAACTTCTTGAAGAGGTAGTACCCGTTGAAAATATTTGTCAAACATGGTCAAAAACTACTTGAATATCGCACACAGTCATTGATAATCCACATTTATAATGGTGTGGTGGTGATTAAGGTATTTAAATAACCTAGTAATGATGATTTAGAATGTAAAAGGCCAATTAGTACTACAAAATATCTTTTCATCATTCTAAATGCGTGTTGTAGTTGTGCTATATGCACAATTTTTGGACCTTTGTGTAGACGAACTAGATTTAATTATGAACTGATTTGTCACTGTTTGTGAAACGTGTATTCATCCTTACAAATAATAAACGTGTTTTCACGTATCAAGAATACATGCTACGAATTACAATTTAATATTACTTTAATAAACTGTTATGGGATAGAAGTTATAAATTCCCTATTTGTAACAAAATGATTCATCATTCGATTCAGTATTATATGCTCGTTAATTAAAAAATCGTTACTAACATTGACTAAATCTATATTTTAACAATAATAATTTATGTTATATTAGTAGAGATTGAGAAAATGAATATAATTATTAATTATCGCAGATTTGCCATTACTGCATTTTCTTTCTTAATAATCAAACAGTAACAACAATAACTTAAACAAGTAATTATGATGTAAATATCTCTGGAAGTTAAGAAAAGACAAACGCTTGACACATTTTATTGGGCGCACTCTGTAATATTGATGTACTTCGCATAACCAGAATTCTATACAACAGAATAATATTAATGATAAAGATGGTTGAGGATGTTTACTAAACATACGGCAAAAAATCAGGAGCTTAATCTTTGGACTAATTTAAGTAATATGTTTTGTGCTTAGACCATTTTGACTAGATATTTTGTTTAGAAGATATAGGTTTCTTGAAAAGAAAACATTACTACTATTACATGTACAGATTCTTAACCTGTAAAATTACTGAAAAAGACTTCCACAAGCTGCATACAAAGCTTCTTCGTTTTGACTACCACACTATTTCAAGGATTGTTTCTCATTGCATAGGAAGCACTCATAAATTATCCGACTGCTCTAATTTCCTTCATATTTCACTAGGGCAGTGTTCATTAACTATTGTCTTTAAATGATTCCATGGAAAAAATAATCCTAGCAATTTAAATATGTAGAGTGAGGATGTCGTAAATGAAGTTCACGTCGACCACTCCACCGATTTTATAGGACTGCGTTTAAAAATTCTCCGGCAAAAAACTTCAATACACCTGACCGGTAAATCTTTCGCGTAGAAACACCCATAATACCAATCTAAACATTTGGCTCGAATACTCAATAATATACTGCTTCCTAGAAATCGTCATAATACTGCACTTACTTTCAGAGTCAATATGTTTTGTATGCTCCAGTCTTAAAGAGAAGACAAATCATTCTGCTGGCAACAATATCTTCAATCGAATCCGCACTTCGGAATATTTTCAGGTGATCTGTAATAAGTAGGCAATTTGACGAATGCATTATATTACATCTTCCATAAAAATCAAGAAGAAGAAGTGCCCTAATACGTAATCCTGACGAGCTCATGCCTAGAGAGCACAATAGCGATTTAGAAGTCTGGTACTCGATTCAAAAATGCCTATTAGACCACCTGAATTACGAGAGCTATCACATTTCCTCAAAATCAGTCGATGTTGTACTATACTGAAGGTCTTGAAGAATCTGTATACATCGTGTTCTTCTGACATTAGTGATTATTACATTCGATTCGAAATCAGCAAATATCACTGTATCAAAACAATTGTGAATGCAAAGACAGAGTTCCAGCGATTCAAAGAACTCAATGTTTTGGAACTGTTATGTAATGCTACTGTTTAATTACGTGTGAAATGATCTGATGATAACGTATCTACTCACAAATTAAGTCTTACAAAAGCTGCTTGCTGTTGATGATAATAGCTTCACAGAATTTTTTTTTCAATACTCAAATATTTGGCAAGAGAAGACATTATTAATTTTAAAAAAATATTTGAGAATTACGGGTTGGAAAATCTAAACACTCATACCTTCAACAAGCCAGTAATTATTTTCAGAGCATAAAGACTTTCTTAGTTTACTATGGTAATATCTTAGTTTTAAAATTGTGTATCTCAGTACCCTTGTGCCTACCCTATTATTTTGTATAAATATTGAAATGTTTACAAAATGAGATTTGTATTAGACTTCAAACAAATCTCATTTTTTAAACATTTCAATATTTATATTCATTCAAAATTATATTTGAAAAAGATATATCATATATTACATATATCAATAGAATGATCAGCGGGTACCCTTAAACCTCATCCTAAAATACGAATACCGAAGTTATGTTATTTAGAAATATGTTTCACCAAAATCTCCGAACTTGTATTGCAGAAAGACAAACATTCTACTATACCATTTAACAATGTCCTCGCCCTTGCAATGAAACATTTTTTCACTGGAAATATGTTGTGTTTTTTTCAATAATTCAATGCTATCATTAAAGTGCGATTGTAGAAGGTCTGCAAAATATCCATTCACAGTTACAATAGCTTCCTTATTTTATGTTTTCTAACCAAGAATTTTTTCAGGTTAGGAAACAATCGATAGTCTGAGGGCAATTCTAGTGAATACCCTGGATATTCAAGCAATACGTCCTTTATTCCTTTAATTTGACTATCGTCAAAACACTTGTTAACAAAAGGGATTTGCCTTAATGAAATATTTCTTTTTCTCCTTTAAAGCTAGTCTTTCCTCTAGAAGTTTCGCGTTAAACTGATCCTAAACAATACTATTCAGACTTTCTGAAGATAATCAATCAACAAAACACAATTGTCATAACCTTACTTGTTGATAGAAACATCTTACGCCTTCTTTGCTTCACTTCCACCGACTTTAATCCATTGTTTCGACTGTTCTTTTCTCTTTGGTGTATAGTAGTGTCTCCACGTTTTATCGATAGTTATGAAACGATGACTGAAATCCATTTCATGTTGCTTAACGACCCAAACGTGCTTTAGAAATACGCATTCAAATGAGTTTTTAGTCAATTGTTGATCATTTTACCATATCCATGAACTTGTTGAGTGATATATGATATGAATCATTTTCGACACATGTATGGCCAGATGTAAAAAGAGCTGCCCATTTTTTCATGCTAGAAAATAAAGCCGATGCATCCTTATACACTATTAACAATTTCAGATAAATTTCCTTTGGTGTTAAACGATCCAAAATAAAGAATTTTATTTATGCTATTACTTGAATGAATTAACATATAGTATTAAAATTCTGTATGTATTTATATAAAGCATGGAAGTTTTCTGTACAATTCCCAATACCCAAGGTTCCATGTTTCAACAATTCTGGCTTATACCGCATTTTATTTTAAGGCTCGCAGACGGCCAAAAATTTGCTAGTGCTGGTCTGTATATTTTATGACACAGGATTCATTAATCTGGTGCACTAAAAACACTTAACCAGTTATTCTCATTAGAGAAACCAACGATTTTACTTTAAAAACAGCATTATTTATGTAGTTAAAAGCTATTTAGAAGTCATATTATCACTGTTATTATCCAAAAAAATATATACTTACTCTAGTACAGGAGAAAACGTAATTTCAGTCTCTAAGAGAATTAGGGTGAGTTTTTTATCTTGAGACAACGGAATATCTCTAAAACACTGCATAAAATCAAAAAGAGATCTTAATAAGATTTGTTATAATGTAGGGGGCTCACTGAATGGTGCCGAACTCGATCACCCACCTCACCCCCCAGAGTGGGAGGTGGGGGGGAAACTTTGAAATCTTAAATGGGAACTCCCATATTTCATTGCAGATTCGGATTCTCCGCCATCAAGTATGTATGTTTTGTTTGAAACTTTTTTTCTATTCGTTACGGATTGCGCTGTAATCGCAAAAAACATGATTGTGAACGTCTAGAGAAAATACACAAAAAAGAGAAACAAGCAAACATGATTTTGTGTTTTTTTATTTTAACGTAAACTAACATTTCAAAAACCATGTGTTCGAATATCAATGATGCTGTTAATCTTTATTCACAACGTTTTCCCGACAATGTGCGATCGCGCGCTTCTTTTTACCGAGTCGTTCAACAGTTCTCTAGCGAAAAAACTGTGTAGCCAAGAAAACGTAATCTGCGAAAAACAATTGCTGGAGAAAATAATGAAATCGCGGTATTAGCTGCAGAAGCTAGCTAATAATCCGCACATTAGTACTCGAGAAATAGCTCGCGCTTCTCAGTTCACTATCGCCAAATATTCAAGCGTAGGCAATCTCATCCATTTAGAGTTTCCTTGCATCAAGAACTTCATGGCGATGATTTTCAAAATAGAGTGCGATTTTGTCAATTGGCGCTTTAACGGATACAAGATAATCCCAATTTTTTTGCTCGAGTATTATTTTTTGACGAGGCGACATTCACAAATCACGGTACGGTAAATCTGCACAACAGGCACTACTGGAGTATCGAAAATCCCCATTGGTTGCGCCAAGTTGAACATCAACATCCTAGGAACGTAAATGTTTGGTATGGAATAATTGGCAACAAGCTTATTGGTCCATATTTTATCGATGGAAACTTAAATGGTGAAAAATATCAAAACATCTTGCAGAACGAACTTCAAGTGTTACTTGAAGACCTTCCTTTGGACGTACGACAAACAATGTGGTTCAAAAATGACGGTTGTCCAGCACATTGTTCAAGAATAGCACGAGAAGTATTAGATCGAGCCTACAATAGTCGATGGATCGGACGAGGTGGTCCAGTGTCTTGGCCTGCAAGATCGCCAGATCTTACTTCATCTGACTTCTTCTTGTGGGGCCACTTAAAGGCTGAAGTTTATACAGAAGTGCCAACCACGAAGGAAAGCATGATTGAGGGAATCACCAACGCTTATTCAAGGATTACGCCGGAAACACTTCTCAGTTGTGTGCAATCATTCCAATTGCGAATAAATAAATGTATCGAAGTGGAAGGGCACATTTTCGAAGAAACTGAAATGGGTATGATAAAGTAAAGTTCTTCAATGTTGAATGGCGTTTTGAAATGTTATATAATGTTAAAATAAAAAAAACACAAATCATATTTTCTCTTTTTTGATTATTTTTTCTAAACGTTAACAACCATGTTTTTTGGGATTACGGCGCAATCTGTTACGAATCGAAAAAAAAGTTTCAAACAAAACATACATACTTGATGGCGGAGAATCCGAATCTGCAATAAAAAATGGGGGTTCCCATTTAAGATTTCAAAGTTGCCCTCCCCTCCCACTCTGGGGGGTGAGGTGGGGGGATCGAGTTCGGCACCATTCAGTGAGCCCCCTACATTATAACAAATCTTATTAAGATCTTTTTTTGATTTTATGCGGTGTTTTAGAGATATTCCGTTGTCTCAAGATAAAAAAAAACTCACCCTGTATATTACAAAATTCGTATGTTGGTATTTTAATGCCACTTTTTTAATGACTTGTAAAGGTTTTGACAGTTTCTCAGAAATTATTTAGATCTACTACATCTATTAATTCAGGTATATCATAGGTTGGACATTTCGCTCTAAATTTTCTTCAACTTTTTGATTATTGTTGTATGTTAGCTTTTATAATAAAAGAATATCAAGAACTCCCTTTTCTAGACACATGTAATAAAAAAATTACTATAAATATTTCTTGATTTCTCAATTCAAGAAATTAATGTAATAGAAAAATATTCATTAATTTGTCATAATACACATTTCTTAAGAATGAAGTTCGAATGAATGTATAATCGTAGCAGACAACATTTTATTTGCTGAATAGCTAGAGGTGTAATAAAAGTTAACACGTTATTTATTTTACTTAATGTTTTTATTTGAAGCTGGTACGTTTTATCTAAATTTTTATTGTTAGTATTATACGAAAATCAAACTGTCTCTGGAGGACATAAAAGTGCTACTTAAAGGACAAAATTCCAACATGTTTTCGTACCATTCATTGTAGACTAGAAATAACATTGTAATTGATGCTCATTTTTATTGATACCTACTCTTGACGTATATGTATTTTATGGTTTTGCACACATTTGAAACTAAGTCCAGTTTAATTTTATATCTAAATTGATCCTTAAAGAATACCCCTTGGTAAAAGATATTGTAATGTTACTTATGATTAAAATAAAAATAATTTAAAATTATTACATATATATATATAATTTTATAACAGTTTTACAAATATTTTAGATTTGAAAATTTGGATCAATTATCAAATAATCACTTACAGTTATGGTGTTTAAAAGTGCATGTGTTTTGTACGTACGATTACGTATCATCTTGACTAAATATCTTCTTATTTTTCTTGACTTGAAGCCGTAGGTTATTAGAATTATATCTTCCCAAATATATTGTGCTTATATATTTTACTGTTTCACTACTTTTAAATTGATATCATACTATGAGTATCAAGTTTCCATTATTTTTCCAATGGAGCCTGATCCAAAATAGTGCTTATTTGTAGATTGAATACAATATTCTTAAATCCCCACTCTATCACATGTGCACAAATGCCAACCTCTTATGCGCTGACCCATTCTTGGGGAGGTAATGCTGTATTTATGTTTTTTAATGTTATCTGTATTTTTGTATTCTGTATTATATTCTGTATTTTATTATTATCTGTATTTCATTTTTGCATCGTATTGTGAATTATTTTAAGTCATTGTTAATTTTTTTTTATATATTACCCTGTAAATAGCTGTGTCTGTTGGGTATTAAATGAATAAATAAATAAATACAAAAATAAATAAACATCTTATGATCATGATTTATTTAGTGTTTCTTATTGGTTCTATTAATTATGTCAATGACTAAACTAAACAACATAGTTTCTAAAACCGTTGGTAGTACTTCAACATCCCTGTTAATCCAAATAAATAATAATCGTACCATATACACAAAACTAGTCATACGCAAGACATTTCTTTACATATACAGATATAGATATATACAGGGTTATGATAAAGTAACGCACAAAATTCATAAAACGTACAATGTTTATTTTTGAAAAAAAATGCAAAAACACGTCAAACAGTTTATTTTATTCCGCGTCTTTTAACATAAGTCAAAAAAATAAAACGTCAAATTTGTCAAAGTTATGACGTCATCAATATTTTTTTTAAATATGAAGCTTGGTTTTTTTTGTTGCTTTATTTGATAAAGCTTGTTTTTCTGCATTATAAAGAAATAATTGAAGTAGGGGTCACATAAGAAAAAAAAGACAATTTAGAAGACTTAATGGAACGAATTAGACATGAAAAGACTCGTATAACTCCGCAGATGATCGAAGATTCTGTAAATCAGGTCTACCATCGTCTTGGCCTATGCCAGATAGTGAACGGGACACAGTTTGAACAATTCCTGTAAGAAATCGTTTTGGTTTAATGGACTGTTTAGTTAATTTAAATGTTATTACTATAATAAAGTTTATTTTGTTTTTTATTAATTCTCTCAGTTTTTTCTTATGTGACCCCTACTTCAATTATTTCTTTATAATGCAGAAAAACAAGCTTTATCAAATAAAGTTAAAAAAGACCAAGCTTCATATTTAAAAAAAATATTGATGACGTCATAACTTTGACAAATTTGACGTTTTATTTTTTTGACTTATGTTAAAAGACGCGGAATAAAATAAACTGTTTGACGTGTTTTTGCATTTTTTTCAAAAATGAACATTGTACGTTTTATCAATTTTGTTCGTTACTTTATCATAACCCTGTATAGTATATGGGGTTCCTTTGTTAATATTTAATGTTTGGTTAATGTATAATATTTAATGTTTGGTTTCTTGTAGTTTTGGAATAAAAAATGCATACCAGAGCAGTTATTTTTATTACCTATTAAAACATTGACCTAATAAACTCCAAAGATAAATGTATATATTACAAATAATGTAACGTCGATTGAAACTGTTGACGAACGCCAAATGCTCTAAGAAACTGATGCTTTTAACAACGTCAACCTTTAATATTTGTCAACGCAGATTTAAATAGTTGTTCATTTAATAATAGTATGTTTTCTTCTCCCATCTTTAAGATGTCATTTGTCGTATATGTTTCGGTGATGCTATGTAATCTGTTAAATACACCTTGACAGCTGTGACTTCGAGCGCTTCAGTCACAGGACGAACGTAGCAACAGGTTTTTTAGTCAGGAGCTGAAAATAGGCTCTTTAATTGTAAAAATCAATTGAAATTCAGTCAAGTTAGTTGACACTTGTCATCAATCTGTCAAAAAGACCTGACGTGGCGTGACAACAGACAAATAATTATTAATTATTTTGATTATTTTGCCATAGGAAAGGCGAAATTCGTTAGGCACTCATTTTGCGAAGCAATCGCTCCGGTACGTTTCAGTTGTGATTTATAAAACTCGTGTATGAGGTTTATAAAACTTGATGTTAATATTACCATGCACAGTTCTTCTACATTCATATATAGCTACTTATTATTACTCAGTTCTACGGTATCACCAAATAAAGTCTGGAAAAGTTTTAGACATAAAAACCATTAAAACCAAATTAAGTAAACGTTTAAAAATTTCTTATGCGAACAACAATAGAAGAAAAGACTAATTATTTGGTCATCAATCTTTACTTTTATATTATTTTTTTCTGTCGTCGAAAAAATATAGTATGAAACTAGTTTATAAACTGACTAAAATAAAGCTTTTAAAACTTAGTACCTAATAGTATGTGATGTTTCAAGTTATTAAACATTTTATTTAACAAGTTTATATAATAGTATATTATGTATCAAGTTTTATAAACTTCATTTTAGTCACGAGTTTTATTAATCACGGCCGAAACATAACTGAACGAGTGATTAGTAAATGAATTTATAGAACGACACCAATAATCAAAAGAATACAACATTACTTGTCTGTTGCCGCGTCAAGTCGAATTATTTTGACAAATTTATAAGCGTCAATCAACTTGATATATCTTTGCAATTAATGAACCTAAAGCCAACTTCAGTGTGTGACTAAAGAACCCGTTGTTAAGTTCGCCCTGTGACTATAGCGCTCGAAGTCACAACCTGTCAAAGTGTATTTAAAAAATCACTTGAGGTACGATACATAGCATTTTAAATATTGGAGAAGAAAAATATAATTATTCTATATGAATGATGCCTTTTCAAATGTCTCTTAAAGGTGGCTTAATATGGAATTTATAATTTACGCACGAACTGAGGCCAATTAATTTTGCGCTAAAGACTAATTCTATGGTTCTAATAATTCAATTAATTCTCTTCTCTATCATGCATTGACTTTATGGAGCCGATCTAGCCGTCATTGTCAGCTGGAAAATGGTTTGTATGTAACGAAAACAGTTCCAAACAGATTCCTGCCGTGCCACGCTAAACGAACAGCAACATGAGAGGCCGTATTTATCTAATGGAGAACCGCCACCGCGTTGCAGCTCTGCTGCAACAGCGTCTCATTAAATGTTCACGTTCGACTTCGACAGAACAACGCCGAACCGGATCTCATTAGTCTAGCCCATTAAATGAGTTTCAATTAATAGCCAGCAGGGAGAGCCACGTTAGTCGCCGCGACCCCCTGATGTTAGTCGAGAATAATCGACGGCGCATTGTCATCCCAACGGCACCGTTCATGCACGCGAATCGACGAACGTACTCGAGCACGCGCGCGACGCCGCGGGACCGTAAATTCTCCGTAAAAGCTTCAACGGATAGCGGAAGATTTAAATAACCAGGGACCACTTCAATGTCGGTCGCATCAGATTAATTAAGATACTCGGCACTCTTGTTTCCATACGAGCGCGTAGCTTCTCATACGTGCGATGATAAGACACGGCAGAAAGAAATGATGAGAAGTAAATGATGATTAGGACAGATGCTCTTAGTAAATCAATTAGTTCGTTTCAGTTATTTTTACAACACAATGTGAAATTATTTTGCAGTCTGAGTATTCTTTAAGGATTTTTAAGTTTTATAAATTCACACACATCCGTTTTCATGACGCATGCCCAATTGAGCTACTAGTGCGCTGCGATAACAAATCTTTATTTCCGCGTTGAATTATATCAAGTTAATAATTCCTCGAGTTTTTCCCATCATTATGAGATATCAATTGCGATCTATACCCAGATATAAACAGAAAATAACACACTGGAAAAAATAGAAGCAAACATAGAGTTTACTAATGAAGTATCGATTTTTGCGATAGCGTTTATTTTCACTGCTGACAACAACTTGATAGGAAGCGAATTCAGCGAGTACAAAATTCATGTTTGCTATTTATCTGCGATATACGATCCTTTGATCATATACCTCATACACTAAGTTAGGCGGGATCAGAAAGAGTTGACTTGCATTCCGGAATATTTTATCATAAGATAATATGTAACAAGAAATCTAGCTGCCTTTATTGAAAATCATATTTATATTGGAAGTGCATACTATCAACGTTACATATAGAAGTCTGCTGTTACATTTTTTTAAATATTACAGTAAACACAGTTATTTCAAACTTGAGGCATTTACGAATTTTAGCTTTCTGTCGAAGAATTCGTGCATATTATGAAGGTAAATATGGATCATATTTTCCACTGTATATTATAAGTTTAATATTAATTAGTCTTATGCTGATTACTGATTACTATTTATTATTTATTATACGCAATATAAGGAAGTATTGTGATGACGAAAGCTTTCAACCTCGAGGTTTTTGCAGATGTCCACGTTTTCAAGTCCCCTGATACTGAAAAAGTGATTTTAGATATCTCCCCCCCCCCTCTCTCTCCTCCCTTTCTCTCTCTCTCTCTCTCTTTCTCTCTTTATCTCTCTTTCTCCCTCTCTTTCTCTAGCTCTTACGGCAAGTAGGTGTTTTATCAAAAAATAGTTTTTTGCAGATATCTCTCAAATTATGCTTTCTAAAAACATATATTAGTATGAATGTATTTTATTTAATACATGATTTTGAATAATTTTTGTTAAAAAAAAATTCAAAATTCGGACCGGAAGAGACATTCACTTTTATCTGATAGCTGTTTTTTGCAAAATATATCGCAGGTTATGAGTTCTATACGGGTTTATCAAAAACACATAAGTATTTACAGCTTAATTTGAAACAATTTTAGATAAGTTATCAATATTCTAAAGGAACGATGATATATGTACAATAAATTCATATTACTACCATACAATTCATTATTTTTATTTTACTAGCTCATCTTATACCATTAAATACACGGTAAAATCATATTCTATATCCAGCACACAACCTCTTTATACATATACATATATGGTCTGCATTTTGAAATTTTTCTTATCCAAATGTTTTTCCAAATTCAATTTTTTATGCTTCATGAACATACTAAGACCGCTTTATTCTATTTTTTTCCTATACGTATCTTTTCAAATTGTCTTTAGAATATTTATACACTCTTCATACATTTTTGTTAAATTCATAGTTTCAGCGAGATTAGTAAACATCGTTCAGAATAAAAGTTACACTTTCGGCTCGAATTTTTAAAAAATACAATATTAAGTACATTATGAAAATTATAAATTTTCATAAAGTTCTTAATTGACCTAATATTCTCGAATTATTTAGCTCTAAAACTGAACAGTTCTTGCGGCTTACACTACTAGTAAATTTAGAATACGAGGTTGATTCTGATAAGCAAATACCATTCTTAAAAATCATTTTTTGTTGGGGAACTCTAAAACATGGGTATCTTGAAAACTTTCAAGACGGGCAACTTTCGAAACATAGTACTTTATTAAAATAATGTATTATGGAATGGAACACTTTAATTACGGCAATGAATTTTCTTTAACATCGTTTTATAATTATCAACATCAAGATTATCAAAATACTACTTTACTTCGGCAATAGCTTCCTGGTCTGTCATGAATCTCCTTCCCGAGAGAAACGTTTTTAAAGAATAGACTAAATCTCGAGAAACTAAATCTGGTGAATTGAGTGCCACCGATGTATGCCGGCGCATTGCTGTCATGAAACAACACCTTCATTTGAACCAGTATGTTTTTTTTACGGTAATGGCAACCCTCACATTGTCCAAAAGGGCAACATAATAATATATTCCATTGATATTTTGGTCGTTAACGACATAGCCGATAAGAAGTATGCCCTTGCAATCCCAAGATATCGTTGTTATTACCTTTAGAGCCGAAGGAATCGCCTTGGTCTTTTTTGGCAGATGACTACCATAAGCTGCTAAGGTTGCTGTTAAAATTATGGTACATAGTATTGGTGCCAACTTTTTCGACAGTAACCAAGAAACACAAAAAATGTCGTTCCTATTAAAGAGATTCAAATTCTTATTGGAAAGTTGTGCCCTTTCACGTATGTGAGCTGAATTCGGTAAACGTACAATCACCTAGCAGAGAGCATAGACATGCTCCAATTCCACATTCAAAATATGGTGTACACATTTAGTGGAGGTGCTCATAGTCCTGTTGACAGCCTCTAGTTTTCACTTTTCGCTCACGTAACAGATCATGAACTTTTTTAACCATGACTAAAAAGGTAACACGTCTTGATGATCCAGGACATTCTTCATAGTTCGAACCTCATGTCGCCACGTTTGTCTTTCTAAAACACAATCACAGTACTACACCTCAGATAGCAATTTTATCCTTTTCTAGCATTTACTAAGCCCGTCTTCTTTAAGAAATTATATCTCCCAATGTATACGCCAGACGATATTATAAATTTTAATATTCTGTAATAGATTGAAAATAGACTATATGTCAGACTTATCGCTTCGAAGTAAAATCTGCTTATTTATGTCAGTAAGTTATCTACCTAAAAATTCAGATTAACCTTGTATCTGTGATACTAAGGCTGCATGCATTATAATTTAAAATTTGGAAACACGTATTTGCACTCTAATATTACTGATTTAGTTACATTTTTATATGTTACTGTCTTAAAAAATTCATTGGCTTGCGAAATGGATTGATTCTTCCTTTTAATTTGCTGTTTCCTGTAATAGACAATTATTTTGAATTCAAGCAGGTGCAGAAATTGTAATCAGTAAATCAATTAAATACTCCCATTACATACACACATATTGTGAAAGTCTGGATACATTATAGAAAAACGAAATATAATAATATGAGGAAGTTACAAATGGAAAGAAATCAGTACGCTTTCTAAAGACAAATTAAACATCTTCAGATACAATTATGGAACATTATCTGTGCTTAAGAAAAAATGCTGAAACATATGGAAAGAAATTAACAATACAAGAGAAATGCTCTACTTTAACTCCATCCAAAAATAGATTAAGATATTTGAAGCCCTTATTCAGTACGAATATCTCAACTTCTTACGCACGGTATGGGAAGATCTTAGAATAAGACGCGAGGGAAAGACTAATAATTACAAGTCGTCGCACATTTGCTAGAGTTGATCTGACGTTAGTCGATTTGTTTCGGTGAGTCATGTAAGAAGGAAAAGCGAGTTCTCTCGCTTTTCCGAATATCAACCCATTCGAATAATCACCGGTAATTTGAGAACGCCTACATATGTCGCAAATTTCGCGAAATTGCGAAAATTTAATGACTGGATGAATGTAAATATACCAAACATATCTTTAAATTTATTCTGATGAGTTCGCATAGTAAATTTGTTATATGTTATAAATGTAATGTAATCAAGTAATTTTGAATTTTATTTATTTACTTGAATTCCCAGCGCTAATGACTGAATTTGATATAAATAAACATATTTTCTCAGGCGCCTCCACCAAAAATGCGATTAAAATATTGTAGTGAAAGGAAAGGTAATTTCGGAAGTCAACGTAAAAATCAATAATTTTAGTAAGCCGTAGCGCTTATTACTTGTAGTTAAGTTTTTTATATCAATTTATTTACTTTTAAAGGGATTAGTTGGTATCCTTTACTATAATAACTGAATGCTGTTGTCCATTCTTACTCCAGGATATGTATCAATTTTTGCATGGCAAGTTCTCCTATATCTATTGACATTTATTACATTCAGCGTTTAAATTTGCAATTCAATTCTAGCACAAAATATAATTTTTTTTGAACTTTTGCTAAAAACAAACATCATTGAAAATAATTAAAATCATTTCATTGCGGTTCAGTATTCGGAAAATATATCTCTACTATTGTCATGTGTTGGTAATATGTATTTTAGAAATTTTACGAATACTTGCAGAACCTGTGTAAGAAATAATATAAATATGGACCTATTTGACAATAGATAATAATTTTATGAATTTGTGGCACACATTTTTAAAATATATTAAGTATTTCTTACTAATAGCTTTATCGAGATAATTCTAAAATAAATTTTCTCTCCCTCCATCTTTTGACTTGGACCAAACATTATTATTAATGTTTGGTCCAAGTCAAAAGATGGAGGGAGAGAAAATTTATAAGTAGTGCATTGGATTTTAAGGCTCGAAAAATAAGCTTCAGAATTGTTTCGAGTTGGAACCATGTATTTCGAAACTCCAAATTTTCCGTAACCAGTGGAAAAGAAATGTACATAATGTAAGACTTTTTTGAGATTCTTGGATAAATTTGTTCTCTTCTCTTCCGCTGTCGAGGTTTTTTATATAATTCTAAGATACATCTTCAGGACCATTCCTTCTTCTGTGACTATTCGAAACAGAGAAGTTCCAGTAGTAGTAATTTCTGCCGCCTACGTATAAAACAATCTCTTTCAAGTAACTGCAGAAGAAGCAGCAGCCTTGAAAGTATCCTTTAAGAAGTGAACATAAGGTCGACAGTAGAAGAAAGGACGACGAGAAGGTTTCATTTAGAAACTAATAAGTATGTAGATATTTTACAAGTAATACAAGTATAATGAACTTGTTTCACTGTGCTTGATACCACGCAGTTTAAATTTAGGATCTCAGCATTATTCCGAACACTTGACACAAGAATTGAAGTTGAAGTTGACACGATACCAAAACTACATCCTTCCAGCAATTCTTATAAACGTGCTATTGATATTTGGACTCGTTCGTGAAGAATGATCATATGTGCCGAACATATGGCGTGGGGTCAAGTGTCGTGTCGAGTTTCGGAATTGTTCGCCATTCTAAAATAACTTTTCAAATTTAAAATTCAGAATTTTGTTTGAAGTTTCTTCTCAAACATTCAAATTATAATTTATACGAAGGAAAATAAATATCTTGAAATATCATTATTAATTGAAACAATACACTTTTTAGAAGAGAAATCTGTTAACATGTTTATATTAAGAAACTTATTTTCATCAGTAAATTACAATATGTCACCACTTGATATATTGTGTTCTACTAACTAACAATACTTACGGGAGCTCTTATCACGTTTTAAATTTGATTACATACATTCTTAATGTCAATGAATGATAACTCGTTCAAAATCAAGATAAATACAAAATATCACAAGAATAAAAGGTGTTGTAAATTCATAAATATTATTAGTATTTTGCACACAACTCTAAACTTAATCATGTACATTACATTGTATTTTACAGTCCCGAATGGAACTTATAACTTGAAAATAAACCTAAAGCGTTTTGCATTCTACTATCTTCTCGCCGTTTATCGATTTTTTTATTATTACTTCATCGAGATTATTCATTTGTTCGCATGAACTTTATCTAATTTATGAGTCCTAAAGGTTCTAGTTTTATTGAAACGGTGATCCAATATCCAGTTCGGAACAGTTCCATTACTGTCGCCATTGCTCGTAATTGGAATACTAAACTTTTACTTACTCTATTTGCCGTTTTAAACGTAAGATCTATACCGAGAAGATGGCAAGGAACTTCTGCGTTCTATAGCACCCGTCTCGAGATAAATTTAATCTGTCAAGCGTTAGAAAAACTTCAAAGGAATTAGTTTGTGCAATGAAAAATATGTTTAATCCAACATTTTAATTTTATCTGAGCTTTTAAACTTAAATTTCTTTTACTTAAATAAAAAACGCAAAAGGTAATTTCATATTTGTCTTAAGATTACATTAGCCGGCAGTTTTAATTTTTAATAGCTGTTGTAAAAATGAGTCTTACAGACTTTACCTGAAGGCTTAACCGAAAACCAAATCTTTCCACCGCGTTTAGTTTTAGAATTATAATCATACGCCGCTAGTAGATAAACAATAATATTGTATTTAGAAAATTTGTTATACAGAAGTTATAAAAAGGATTAGATAAATACAAAAATCTTGACATAAGAAATACTTGAATGTTTAGTTAATATCAAGAATACAAAAATACTTAACTGGATACAAAGGGAAAATTGCTGATACAAGGTGTCCACAAAAAAACGCCCCAGCTCGTAGCACCTTTATTTGAAATCTGATTGTAACAATCGACATACCAAATTAAACGACTTAAAAAGTACTATTAGAGAAGTATCAAATTTTATTTTTAGCTACTCGGGTCGTCAAGGACCGATAATCAACTTTTTTATGTTAAATGGCAACCTGCTTCTTTTTTCACAGAATTTGATAAAAAAAAAATTTCTGAATTCAATGATGTAACACAATACAACTTTTTGTTTTATTTCAATTTTTTAAAAAATAAAAAAACATTGTGTTTAAATGTACTATCACTTTCCAATACTCACCCTTAAAGAGACCGGTACTGTAACCATGACAACCATAGTATGAAGTCGTGTCAACCATAATATGTCTAAAATTAAAAGGCTTTGATGGCATCTTACATTAAATAAGAACGTTCTCACATTCAAGGTATTTTCAATAAAACAACCGTTAAATAATACAATGATTTTCTTTTAAACTTTTCAATCAAATGAACTTATGTTAACAAGAAATTAATGGAAATGCTCAAACTGGGTACCGTCCCTTTCAAGGCAACGTCGACACCTGGGTATCACATTGAACGTAGCATTCGTTAAAACTTCTCGAGACACTTCCTGACATGCGTCAATTATTCAATTTCACAAAACATTGACTGTATCAGGAGGTGTAGTATAAACAATATCTTGCAAATATCCCAAGAAGAAACGAACCATCGCGGTCAGATCACAAGAACGAGCTGGCCACAAAATAGGTTCGTATGTTCCCATCCAACGATCTCCAAATTCTCTATTCAAAACTCTCTATTGATTATGACGCTGTGTGGAGAAGCCCCTCTTGAAAAACTAAATTATTTCTTTAATTTAAGGGCAGATTGTCAAGAACTTCTAGTAAGTCTTCACTTAAAAGTTGGAAATATGTACTTTTGCTGGGTAAGATTTCCATCGATGAAGATTGAACCTATTATTCGTTCATCTAATATACCACACGAAACGTTAAGTAAAAATCTTCTTTGTGGAGCTTTTTCTACGGAAACATGTGCATTTTTTACATTCCTGTAGCGATTAATTTTTTTTTATTTGTAAATTGACATTCGTCGGACCATAGTATTTTTTTATATTTTTTATACGACGTGCTGCATTACCTTCTTTTAATGTGTGGATCTTGCGCGGCACAAATACTTTGTACTTATGTTTTTTCAAAACTGAACACACATTTACTCTGGAAACTTGTAGATTTGAAGCAATTTCTTATACAGAAGTCCAATGATTCTCCTCAACACACAGTGAAACGTTCATCTCGAAATTTCCGATTTTGTGTTCTAGGTTTTTTAAAGCATCCATACCGTCTCAAATCGATTTCCAATAGCCTAAACTGACAGCGGTTCGGTACTCGCCTGTCCGGGAAGCGTTCTCTATAGATTCTACAACTTTGCGCACTGTTTTTGTGACACCCAAAGTAAATTTCAAGCATTTCCACGAACTCGTTATTCATTATAAAATGATGACAACTGAAACAACTGAAATTGGTTTAACGACACTGACATAAAATTCACATGGTGACAATAATGTCTAAGCACTCTATTACTAATAGAGTACAAGAATTTTTGCAATGTTCTTTATTTTTTAACAACTTAAAATAAAACATGAAACGGTATTGTGCTATATCATTGAATTCAGAAAAAAATCTTTATCAAATTCTGTGAAAAAAGTATCAGGCGGCCGTTTAACATAAAAAAGTTGATTATCGATCCTTGATGAACCGAATTGCTAAAAATAAAATTTGATATTCCTCTGATAGTACTTTTTAAGTAGTTTAATTTGACATGTCGATCGTTACAATCAGGCTTCAAATAAAGGTGCTACGAGCTGGGGCGTTATTTTGTGGACACCCGGTATATCAAAGTTTTTCATAAATATAGAGTTATTTTTTCCTTTTATGTTGCTTATTGCCTTCTCTAATGAGAAACCAGCAAAAATCTCTCATCATGACGGAATCCCACCTACCTTGATATTGTTTCGCCAGTCTTCCCTAAATTAGCAGGAAAGAAATCCAAATGTGAATTGAAAAAATTAACTTTGAGCGACATTCGGCACACTAAATTATTATAGTTTTCGAGCAAATTAGCCAGGATATATTGGTAGTTTCACTCTTATACTTTCCCAGAAAATATTTGCAAATATTCCTTCTCGAACTTTCGCATCAGACAGCTTTGGAGACATATCCTTTAAGTATTTAAAACTGTTGCCTTCTCTTTCTACTGCTTTGACGAACTGTTTAATTAGTCCTAATTTAATCACCAAATTATAATCCACAAACTGTTCAAATTTTATATTAAATTTTCGGAACAATGTTGGTCCGTGGCTGCCATTCCTTTATTTGGTAATGATGCTGAACTGCTCGGCTATCCCACAGACACAAAAAACAACAATACTTGGTGAACCCTCCTTGCACTCCAAGTAATAAGGAAATAAGTCACGACACATTTGCCAAAGATGATTTGAATATTGAATGAACACATACGTATGACATACTGTCATACGTTTCTTTTGTGTTTGTAGACAGAGCCATTGGAATTGTTGGTTTGGAGATAACATTATAAAGAAAAACGGCGCACAGTTGTTTCAGTCCATATAGAGATTTGCCAAAAATGCATTTTGGCGATGTCATCTTTGATGTTCGAAATTGTTACTATAGTAAAGTGTACATACTAAAGTATTATTTACCAAATTTGCTTTTTGTTTGAAGCTTCCGCTATTGTTTTACAGTGCCTTAAAGTTGAGCGTTCCGATTATTCCCGAGAAAGGCATACGCGCGTGCATTGAATGTGTAGTGAAATAAGCTAATACTTTATCAATATTTACTAATGTGTTATATATCAGTAGAACGAGTGTTTCATCTACTTTCCAGACCTATAACTTCCTAATTAAAAAATACATTAGTTTCCTTTGTAGAATCGTTTTTTCATACCTGTGCTGAAAATTAGATAATAACTACTTTAACTAAACTTTTAACTACTCGCCGGGTTTGCCCGGGTCAAGCTATTTACTGCATTTGGAAGCTAATATATTTGTCTATAAAATGTACTAAAACTCATACTGCATTTCGCTGCATTTCTATGTGAAAATTAAAGAATTGGGAACAGGAGCGCGCTTGCATATTATGATTTTCTAATGCATAGCGTAAATACTTACAATATATGTTTTTAATTACATGAATAAAATAAAATTCTATATGTGCCCTCTAAGGTACATACATTATAAAGATTATAAAATTCTAAAAATATATTAAGTATAAACATTCCTGCTGAAATGTTGTTATTGTATGTGGCGTACACGTAAAGATAGATAATAGGTACCTATCTGATATTTTTATTTGTGGCATATGCCGCATATTTATAGTATCAAAATATATTAGTAGTTGATAAGGTAGAAAATATCGTTATTAACCAAATCCGTGTTTGTTACAGGCATAATAAAAACAATCACAACAACCGCAAATTTCTAGAATCATCATTATTTTTCTATTTGCACCAAAATACATTTTGTGATATTCTTGTGGTAAGTACTAAGTATAAAAGCTAGCACAAAAGATACAAATGTTAGTTTTGTAGAAACCTGTATTACATTGTTTTCAACATCTTTGTTCATATTAAAACAACTTAAATAGAAAACATGAGTTATATAAATATTAATAAACGCGAGTTATGTGTTCGTTTAATAGAACATGGAAAGCACATAAGTACAGTGCATATGTACATCAAAGAAAGGTTTCCTGGTTTAACTGAAGCAAATAACACCTGTACTGTTGCAAGAATTCAAAAAAATTTGTTGCCAGAATTCAAACAGCGATGGAATAAAGCTGGCAGATCTAAAGACATATTTTTGACAAGATATGCTGAGTGGCTCAATGGCGATTTTCGTATACAATTCGATGAAGAGGAGGCCCCATCTACATCACATGCAAGTAAACGAGGAAGACCGTGCAAAGATTATGAATTATCATCGGCCAGAAGCAAGCACAGACAAGCCATTAGACTATTTCAGGAATCTGGGTTGGATCATATTCACCATTCCTATATACAAGGCCTAAAATCTATTGGAAAATCTAAACATGCTGCCATTATTGAACAGTTACGCTCTATGCCGACAGAAACCTTGGATGGGCTTCATAAGAATTTAAAAGAAGAAAAGATATCTGTGGTGCCTTATTCGCATGACGAAGCACTTGCATTGTTATTAGATCTAGATTTAACTAAACAACAGTATGAGTACTTTAGAAAATGTATTACAGATAAAAACCTCAAATTGTTTCCAGCGTACAAGTACGTGCTTGAAGCGAAAACCCAGTGTTATCCAGATAACATGGAAATAAGTGATATACGTGCTAAAATAAAATTGCAGTCTCTTTTAGATCACAGAGTTACTAGATTATTGATGCTTGATTCCATTAATCTCCCTGGTGGTGACACAAGATTGATTTTATACTGTAAGTGAGGATGTGATGGTTCTTCTGGACAAAGCGAGTACAAACAAATTTTATCAGGTGAAAGCAAACTAATATCAGATGCAAATCTACTGATAGCATCGCTCGTACCACTTAAGCTTGTTAGTGAAGTGGATGAAAGTGTCATTTGACAGAATCCATCGCCTTCGTCAGTACGTTTTTGTCGTCCTATCCTTATAGAGTTTGCAAAAGAAACTCCTGAGAAAACTAGGAGTATAGTTACATATATCGAATCCCAAATACTTGCATTAACATCATCCTCCGTGCTAATAAATACAGCAACATTTTCTATAAAACACACATTATATTTTACTATGGTCGATGGTAAAGTTGTTCAAGTTTTGACGAATACTCCATCGAGTGCTAACTGTAATGTATGTCTTGCCAAACCTAGTGAAATGAATGATCTTGCACGAGTAAGTCAAAAACCAGAAAGAGAAGAAACTTTCAGGTTTGGTCTTTCAACTTTGCGTGCCTGGATTAGGTTTATGGAATTAGTACTTCATGTATCCTATAATCTACCGTTCCAAAAATGGTCTGCTACCACCGAAGAAATTAAAAACCTAAAAGCGGCTAAAAAGCAACTTGTGCAGGATCGTTTCCGTAATGAATTTGGTTTAATAATTGACAAACCCCGTCAAGTTAGCGGCAATACCAATGACGGAAATACTGCAAGAAGATTTTTTGCCAATTCCTCTTGTACATCCCAAATAACAGGAGTTGATGAAACACTAATAAGAAGATTTTATATTATACTTCAAACTTTGTCGTGCGGTAGGAAAATAAATCCGAGAAAGTTTGGTGTATACGCACGATCCACAGCTGAACTCTATGTAAACAAATACAATTGGTACTATATGCCATCTTCAGTTCATAAAGTACTTATTCATGGAGAGAGCATCATTACATACAATTCAATATTACCTCTTGGACAACTATCTGAAGATGCTCAAGAATCTAGAAACAAGGACTATAAAAGATTCCCACTGCATCATTCTAGAAAATGTTCGAGAACAGCTACGAATGAAGATGTTTTTCATACTTTACTATGCTCATCGGATCCATTTATAAGTGGTCTTAGAAGACAACATACAACGAAGCATATAGAACTCGATGAAGAAGCACTAAATTTACTAGATAGTGATGAATAACGTAAAAAGAGGTATTTTGTATAACGTTATGTACCGCTTACTTTATAATTGATTTAACTTTTATTATTATTTCGAAAGTTGTGACTGTATCATTTCACCTATTACTTTTAACACGTGGATAAAATTTATGTCACTTTGTCCGCATTTAAAAAATGCCGAATATCATATTTTTATGTGAAAAATTTATAAACAGCTACATATAATTCTTTTTGAAACACTCTGTATACATCATTATTATAATTGTTATATTAAAAAGTAGTGTTTATTATATTAGTTTTTATAATTTAATATTTTAAGGTGAAATATATGCAATTAATTACATATCTTCATATGTTGATATTTTTTTCTTAATAAAGTAATAATATTTTCATAGTTTTTAATTGTTCACATTAAACTTCAACTATTTAGCAGTACTCATACCAAATTTTATGAAAATCGGTCCAAAGATGACAAAGTTACAGATTTTTGGCAAAAAAATGTCGATTTGGAACCACTGTGCGGCGTTGAGACTTCTTTTAGACGAGTCGATAAACATTCGCCATTCTGCAGAGGGATATATTCAATAATCATTTTATAAAAAAGATGATTTACAGTAACAGAAATTTCTTACAACTTTGTAAAATGAACTGAATTTTTCGTGACGATTCTTCGAGATTGTTGTAGTGGAATGTAAAAGATTCCATTCTTTTAATCGAGATCCCAAAATTTGTGAGTTTTCAATGGTTAAACCCAAATCCCGTTTCAACTCATTCAAATCTGATTGAGTAATGAGATCTGGTTCGCCAGAAGGAACATACGTCAGATCACTTGAAAATAACACATTCAAAATATCGTTTATATCTTCCTCTTCCGTGGAATTTGCAGAAGAATTTGAATGCACTGGAGTTGGAAGCTCACAATCAGTTCTTTACAACGGTTTGCTTACAGATGAAATGTCTGGATACATTACTATATGTTTATTTCTTTTTGAAAACCCTTTAATTTTTGCATGGCAGAAGTAACAGTTCGCGACGCGATCTGCTGGTTCACGCCAAATCATTGGCCTTCCTGATATGTAGTCCCCATGTTTTGTCTCGATTTTTAATTTTGAAACCAACATATTGTTCATAATATCTTTGAATTAATTCACTTAAAGGGCTTCTTTTTCGATTTTGTAACACATAATCCACAAGCATAACAAAAACTGTCCGGAGAATTTTTACAGCCTCTTACACGGTTTTCCATTCTTAAAAACCACACGCAACACAACTTGTGGGGCACTGATTCAAACTTTCTTAACTAAGTGACAATTCAGTGACATTTCGTTTGTCTCCTGCCATCCGCGTCAACAACTAAACAAAAGTTATTCAAAATCGCACTTTTAAATGGTGACAAATATTCTAAAAGAAATAGGTGAGGGCACCACACGACTTTATTATGCATATATGCGGTCGAATTTTGTGTAAAACTTGCCCCTAATTAAGCTTCAAATAGTTTTTTCTTCTTAATAAACGTAAGAAGTGTGCCTTTCGGTTCGAATTCTGAATTTCTTTGTATAAAAATTACTCCAAAATCAAATCTCTGTACTTTCATAGTCTTAATAATTGTGTATAGAATGCATAATTTGCCACATATTTGCAAAAAAGTGCTATCCGATAAGAGTAAAAGTGTTACTTACGGTCTGAATTTAAAAAAAAAATGCAAAAATTATTCAGAATCAAGCTTTAAATACTTTTGTACTCTTAATAAATCTATATAGAATGCATAATATTACGGTTTGGATGATGTGGCATTGTCTTTCTTTGGTTCCTCTCTCTGCAATCGTCGTCAAAGAGTCATGATGAATAATTCTGTGTCCGACCCTGCTTGCGTCATTTCTGGTATACCACAGGGGTCTATTCTTGGACCTCTTCTTTACATTATCTATACAAGTGATATGTTCGATTTGCCACAGTACTCAAGCATACAGGGGTATGCTGATGATACTCTGGTCATCCGCTGCTTTAATCCTGATGATACTCATTTGGCAGCTACACAAATGAACAGCGATCTTGGCTCTATAAGTAATTATTCCAGGCAGCATAATCTGCAACTTAATTCAGCTAAATCAGCTGTGCTGCTCTTCTGTTCCAAAAGTAAAAGACACCTGATTGAAATGCAATTCAATATTAATATTAATGGAGCTGCATTGTCCCTTGCTAAGTGTACAAAAATTCTTGGGTTACTGGTGGATACCGGCTTAGGATTTTCTGAGCATGTCAGCATGTTGATGCAAAGATCGTACTTGCGCCTGCGAGCCTTGTATGCCAGCACACACATTCTGAGCACTAAACTGAAAAAGCTTCTGTGTGAGTCCCTGGTTATGTCTGTCTTCTCGTACTGAGACTTGGTGTATTATCCGTGTTTGAGTGCACGGTTAAAGTACAGGGTACAGCTGGTTCAGAATACTTGTTGTAGGTTTGTGGCTGGTTTCAGGAGATACGATCATGTAAGCCGCAAATTATCTGAGATGGGTTGGCTCAGGGTGGAGAACACAATAAATCTGCGGTTTCTGATCTTTGTTAGGGGTCTACTTATCGCGGGCAAACCTAGTTACTTGTATGGTAAATTACTATTTCGCGGAAGCATGCACAGTATAAATGTTAGGCACAGGCATACTCTCACCTTGCCTCGCCACAGGACAGCCATGTTTCGGAGATCATTTTCATACAATGCTGTGAAATTGTGCAATGAATTTCAGAAATATTTTGTTATGCCTACGAAAAATAAATTTAGATTCTGCATTAGGCAAGCTCTGTTGAAGTAATTATTATTTTTTTTTAGTTTTCCAATTTTCTCTTGTTTATATTACAATTCATGCATCACTTTGTATTTTTCTTTCTTTGTATTCATACTTTCGTGTAAAATTATTATTTTCTTCATAATTTTTGTATATTTATCTTCCTTATTATATTTTGATTATTTTAATTGCGTGTATCTTGTGTATTTGTATTTGTATAATTACGTTGTACTTATTCTGAATATACTGTGCTGGCTAGGTTAAGTGTAAGAGTAGCTATAGCTAAACTTCGCCTAGTTCATACAGTGTCTCTATGTATATATTAAATAATAAAGTCGATTTATTATTATTATTATTATTATTATTATTATTATTATTATTATTATTATTATTATTATTATTATAATTAACGAGATATTTGCTTAAAACTCATTTTAGTGAGAGTAAAAGTGGTACTTCCGATCCAAATATTGAAATTCTTGCTATTTTTCCAGACCTACTTCGAAAAACTATTTTTATAAAATCTTTCTAAAATTCACTTTTCAGTACTTTTATATTCTTTATAAATTAGTCTAAACTTAGCAGTTGACGAGGTATTAGTAAATTTTGATTTTTTCACTGAAGTAAACTATTACTTCCGGTCTACCGATTTTGCTGAAAATCTAATCAGAAAACCACTTTTTTGGTATGAGGGGACTTCGGCCAAAATCTCGAGATCGAAAGTTTTCTTCATCACATTACTTCCTCATACTACGTATAAGAAAGTAAAGTTCTACTTGTTAGGTAATAAATTTTTTCTCCTCATTTCATGTTGAAACTAATAATAGTGGACACAGCTTAAATTTTAATCATACATGAAAACATTAGACATCTTCTCAAAATGAAGCTTTTTATGTACAAACTATTCGTGATACATTTTTCTCTCAGTGTAAAGCAAGTAAAGGGATGTCATTTTACATTATCTTAGTGTGGTAGTCCTAAGCGTTATTCAACTTATTTATACAGCGCTATTATCGTTTGTTAAATTTCAACTTAATCGTGGGATTATTAACTCTTGCATACAAATTGGTAATTTTCCAAGTACGTATTTATTATTCTTACACTTTAATAAACCAATAACAGAATAATTTTAACAAATTGTATCCCCGGCGGCAACGCTACCATATACTTCTGCATTAGTACTAGCTGAGCATCGCTCTGAGCGAAATTACTAACGGTATTATTAATGTGAGAAACAAAGGGCTGATTATGGGATCGTTGTTGCTCGATTACTTCTAAGCGGCTAATGCTCTTAATCGCCACATTCTAATTCCCGTATTACGTTTTGCCGGGTTCCTAAAATAAATTTCTCCTGAATATGTGTGTACGTTTGTGCGCCTCCTGTATTCTCAGATAAATGATTAGTAGATTTAGTTGGGCAATACAGAAAATTCATTTAGGTTAATGCGATTTATTTAGTTAAACGTGTGGTATTATCAATAAGTACTGATAAGTACATAAGTGTATATATTTCGCAGCATATATATATATATATATATATATATATATATATATATATATTTGTATACTAATTAAGATAATGTAGTTTATCTAACGAACCTTTTATATATATATCGTGGCCAGAAATTCGAAAATAAACTTTAGGTACAGCGATTCCATTATTAAATCTGCGTCAACAATACATAATTTTTTATATTATTATTTTAATCATCAAACTTATAGTTACCATTGAATTAATTCCATAATAAATTCAATTATCCTGAAGAACTGGTTTATGTTTCAAAATTTTATATTAAAAATTCCTACACAGTTTCATTCAACAATAATAATTTTATAATTTATTAGGTTTACTAATAGGAAGGCGGATTGATATACAAGGTCTCCGTTCAATTATATATGAAAAAGAAAAGGGAAAATAATGAAGCTGGTCTTAAATTAAGTAAATTTATTCTGCTGCCAATGTACAGAATTATTACTCCACATAGTTACCATTCAGTGCAACACATTTCCAGAATCCATTTCTTCATTCTGTCCATGAAAAAGCTTTCTTGTTGACTGTTGATCCAATTGCGAACAACAGCCCGAACTTCAGTATCTGATGAAACATGTTTACGTTTGAATATCTCATTTAACTTTACGAACAACCAGAAATCTAAAGGCACCAAATCAGGACTGTGATGGTGTGTATTCCAGTTATTTCCTTAAATTAGTGCCATTCACTTGTCTTTGTTTCTTTTCATGCTTCACTGATACTGGTGAACCTGATAGGTTTTTGTCAAATATCTTCATTTCGCACATATGACTGAGCTTTGCACGCTAAACCCACTGGCAATCTTCACATCCATACAATCGTTGCCACAAAGAGCTTCCAAACGCTTGAAAATTTCGATAGGCGCACAAGCTATACCATCTTTAAAAATTGTATCGCGCGTCGTTGCTGTGTACGCATCTCAGAAATAAACTCATGATAAACGTCTCGCAAATGTTATTCAACGACGGTACACATGGGTATACATGACAGTGAATCTTTGAACGCGTAGACAATATACACGAAATCACCGTTTGCAGGTTGGAACTATTTTCTATCCCCACTACACACAGAATGACATTGTTAGAGACCTTATATATTAGTCTCTCCTCGTAATATAAAATCTACCTTTTCGTATAACGAAATATCACTGTAACACTTTGACAAGATAAGACTTCATTTGCCGACATACTCCATATCTACTGGCAGCTTTCCATAGGAATTAAACACTAAGAATGTCAAGTTGCAATAAGCGTACAATTAAAAACTTTCTTTTTACTTTTATGAGAAGTAATGGAGTATTTGTTACCATAATCTTGTTTTTCTTAATATATATTTAAGAAATATATATTTCTACTTGACTTTAATAATTTAATTAGTAAAATTTTATTTCAAAAACTTCGCTTCCATTTTTTTGTTTTTTTTTTTTTTATTTCCGATTACAGTTTTGGTAGTTACGTTGCGACAGGAATGTATAGAACAATCTAAGGTGTTTATATTCTTTTATATTTTTGTGAAATATCAGTCATTCAGGATCATTTTTAAACATGTATCATATAATGATTGGCCTTTCAAACTGCTAACTAATGTGCTTATTAACTTATTCTTATTCATATATGTATATGTGAGCCATTCAAGTTACCTTTAGTACTTTTTTCCATTTGAATTTTCCAGATAATGATATTAAATTGTAAAAGGCACCAGCCACAAAAGCACAATACCATCATTTACATATTATTCTTTATATTTGCATAACTGGAAGAATATGAAAGTATGTGTGTATATAAATGGAAAATTTTCACCAATTCGACGTTATCAATTCTTCAATAGTTTTTGCTCACGCGAGCTTGTTAGAAGTAAATTTATCATTCGAGAATTTACTTCTTGCAGACTTTCCGACGAAGAAAAGCTTACTAGAACGGTAAAAGGTCCTGACATATAAAAACTAATTAACCATTGTGAGATATCTAGTCGGCGTCTTTACGCTCCGAATAATTCCTTCATTTCTTGTATGTATGCAAATGTTTCCTCCGATTATTTGCATAATGCGCCGGATTAGCATGACTATTGTAGAAATTTCTGTGCACTTTATAGTACGTGCTCTATGTACTGTACGAACATCGCCTCTCTCTCTATTCCTGTCACACACAAAAACCGAAATTGAGTTCACTATCCACAGTGTGATTGAAATTCGTTACGCATACAATCTCTCTCTCTAGTGACTAAGATTCTGTGTTACTGTTTGCCACGTATATTTCCCGAAAGAACACAATATGTAAATACATCGCCTTTCTGAAAAGGATATTTACCAGCTTTAGCTTTTTTATTGGAGAAAAAATCTAATTTTTGGAAAGGAGTAATTCACTAAATTTGATTGCTTTGTTATACAGGTTTGGTATTCTTTATCTATTACTCTATTTTTAAGAAAACAAAGTATATCAAGCTAGAAAAACTTATTTGTTAGATTATTTCAGTTCTGATGTGAATTGTTTATTTAATTGTATAATCGACTTTCGATTAATAATTCATGATTAACAAATATCATATAAATAAAAATATATTGTAATGTAAATGTGTAATTGGTATTACACTTATAATAATATTAGGGTTTATTAGCAATTTAGGAAGGAAACCAATTAAATACAAAAAGATCAATAGATATCTTATGACTCAACGAGGCGGTAAAATTAATTATTGATATCTAGTAATGTAGATAGGGAAAAAATTGTATATAATCATGTGCTCTACAATTCAAAAGTGCTTTCATTTATATAACGTGTTCGACAACGACGAGCCAATACAAACTTATGTTTATTAAATGGAATTCTATGCATTCTTTTATAGTAAAAGTTATAAAATATATATTTATATATGACTAAGCCCGATGACAACTTACTAATTTAAAAATATGAGTTGCGATGACTTGCATCACACATAGCCATACCTTAAAGTAGTCAAAAAAAAATGCTTTGAACATTTTCAATTTACAAATATGTAATTTTCACTAAAATTTTGACTTGCGTCAAGAGACAAGCATGAAGATTCATGGATTACCAATACATTGAACATATTGCCGTTGCTCTTTGTCGAAAAATTGATAAAACCCTAAATTTACGTTTATAACTTAAGTTGAAAGACAAAATCGTCATTACAAGTAATTGAATTTACTCTGTGTTTATCGGTAAAGGGATTGAACTTATTTACTGACATGAAGAATATATAGTCATAAACTATAAATATTTATAGATCACTTGAAACTTGCCTTCAACTCTATACAAACGAAGAAATAAATACTCTTGAACATTTATTAGTGTTGTTTATCGTTCTTTACTTTAAATGTATTTATTATTTTTTTATACATTTTAAATAGTAGATTACACGCACGTAGAAATAAACTAATATTATTTATGCGTTTCATCATTAATGCATTTTATAATTTGTTAGGTTATGACTCTGATGCTGTAATGCTTTAATATAATAACCTGTACTATGTTTTTCAAGATATTTATTTTTTTTGAAAGTTAAATTTGCAAGTAAAAAATTGAAATAAATTCAAATTGAGTTCAACGCAGTTTATTTATTCACTACAATTGCTTCGCTCTACTAGAGCTTCATCAGGTGATGAATATTATAATACAAAATATATGTAAGTGTTCATATTTATGTCTTTTCCTAAATGAAGAGGGGGGAGTTTGTGACATTACGTTAAGAGCGGGAGTAACTTATATATTTAATGTAATATTTAATATATAACAATTAATAATAGTGAATAAATAAACTGTTTTGAACTCAATTTGAATTTATTTAAATTTTTTACTTGTGAATTATGGAGTTTCAACACGTATCTCCGTCGTCAATCAATTAAATTAAATTTGAATACTGACGGTGATGGTTTTCTTTTGCAAATACAGTTATAATCGTGAGTTGACCTTTTGTTAACTGTGTGATACACTGTAACTGCAATATTTTCAAACTATTTATAATTCCTGAATTATCGGGTTTGTCACTTCAAAAATTTAATATTAGCAACATATAGAGTATAGAACTTAACTTCAAGGTCAATAATACTATTTCATTACCTTGTTATCATTCTAGTATTAATATACACAAATTAAACAATAAAACAATACTCAAACTAGAGTCTACAATTATATCGATGATTACGCAAGAAGCTAAAAGAAAAAGAAAATATATATATGTATTTGTGGAAGGAAAACATATAAGAATACCTATCGCATCCATTAACAATATGCTTGGACACCAGGTAATCTTCAGTCGACGTTTGAATTCCACCATTGCCAGTGGTTTTTAGTATAATTATTACGTAACCAAATATTCCTTATTTTTTCTTCTTCTTCGTCAAGTAGTTTTCTCTAGAAATCCTATATTCTTTGATTAAACATGTATTTTTATTTAAGATGTACAGAAAATTTCTTATTTCAGTTTAATTAAAACGAAACCGTTTTCTTAGCAAAATATTTTAGTTTTCTGAAAAAGTGATTTTTTTTGGTTTTAATCTATTTATTTAAAATAAATAATTAATACAGTGTGTCAATAAAGTAAGGAACACCCTAAATATCAGCTTTAAAACATATCTCTAGCAAAAACGCTCAGACACGTATTTTTTTATTTTTGAAGGCGCATTTTCTTAGATTAAATTGAAGTATACAGGGTTATCAAAAAAGAAGATATGACGTTATCATGTGTTTTTTTAAATGGAATACCCTGTATATTTTTAAGAAAATCAAAATAGCTTCTCATGAAGATTTCAACGATATATGAGTTGTTGGGGATATCTTTAATATTTACTTGTAGAAATTGAAAAAAAAACTTTTGGTGGAACTACAAGATAATTTTTGGTAATTTTAATCTTTGAACGTTGTCATGACAGAATTGTCAGTATGGAAGGTGACGTCTTATCTAATTAGACAGTGACTAACCACCGTTAGTTTGTTTGGCCTTGCTTGTTTTATAATTGCCATTTCTTTTGATAAAAATGGGTCTAAGTGAGAGAGAACGGATTGAGATTCTTATGATGATTGGTTATGGTGACCGAAGAAGGAGTACAGTGGAAGTTTGCGAACTATTTAATGCAGCGCATCCTAATCGGCAACCAATAACTCGCTCAACTGTAAGTAAAATACTTCTAAAGTATGAGGAGTACGGAAATGTTAGGGATCTACCTAAAACTGGGCGACCAAAAGTGGATGATGAAACTAAGTTAAATGTTCTTTTGACAGTGCAAGATAATCCGAATTGTGATACTCGTCAAGCAGCTTTAAACTTTAATTGCAGCCATGAGACTGTTAGAAAAATTTGGCATAAGCAGAAATATCATCCTTATAAAGTGCATCTTGTCCATGAATTGTCGGAAGATGATTTTGATCGCCGTTTGGAGTTTTCAGAAAACTTGCAAATACTTTGTAAACGTGATGAAATGTTTGCTAGAAACATTTTATTTTCAGATGAGGCAACTTTTTCTTTAAACGGAACAGTTAACCGACAAAATTGTAGATACTGGACAGAACATAATCCTCACTGGATGCAGGAAGCTCGAAGTCAATACCCTCAGAAGGTGAACGTCTGGGCTGGAATACTAAAAAATAGGATTTTAGGACCTTTCTTTTTTGATGGAAATTTAAATGGGGATATCTATTTGGATTTTTTACAGTTAGAGCTTCTTCCTGTGCTTGTGGAACTTTATCCTGATCCAAATACCCCTGACAATCCTAGTAATGAAATCTGGTTCTAACAAGATGGGGCACCTCCTCATTATTCTCGACCTGTGCGTGACTACCTAAATTTGATTTTTAATAACCGATGGATTGGCAGACGTGGGGTTGTTGAGTGGCCAGCTCGCTCCCCTGACTTAACACCACTAGATTTCTTCCTGTGGGGTTACCTAAAAAGCAAAGTTTATGTAAATAGACCTCAAAATATTAATGATTTAAAAGAACGCATACGCCAAGAGATCCGAAGAATCACGCCAGATGTAATCAGCAATGTTCAGAACGAGTTTATTTCTCGCCTAGGCTACTGTCAGATTGTGAACGGGCAGCAATTTGAACATTTACTTAAGTAAATTTTTGTTTTAGATTTAAAAATAAACAAGTTAAACTCTATTGTAATTATTTTATGACGTTGTTCCACCAAAAGTGTTTTTCAATCTCTACAAGTAAATATTAAAGATATCCCCAACAACTCATATATCGTTGAAATCTTGCTGAGAAGCTCTTTTGATTTTCTTAAAAATATACAGGGTATTCCATTTAAAAAACACATGATAAAGTCATATCTTCTTTTTTGATAACCCTGTATACTTCAATTTAATCTAAGAAAATGTGCCTTCAAAAATAAAAAAATACGTGTCTGAGCGTTTTTGCTAGAGATATGTTTTAAAGCTGATATTTAGGGTATTCCTTACTTTATTGACACACTGTATATTTGGATTTAATAAATTACTTCAAAATAACCTGTTTACTTTCTGTAAGTCTTTTTTACCCGATAGGGCAATAATACAGCTGATAGATATTTGCTAACCGAATCTGATTTATTTTCTGACGGGGGATGGTAAAATTTGTGACTCTTAGAATGGCTCGTAATTGTGGAATAATATCTCTATGTAGTGCAATATTTTCTGTTAAATCAGTTTCAAAAGATAAGCTGTTAAAAAAATATTTTAAAATCAGGCAATAACTGCTAGATCAACCAGTATAATAACAACGACCTTCATAAAGCATAATATTCTTATGTCCATACATTTATGCCCAAATTATTTGCAATGTTTTACGGTATTTTTCTACTTTATATTAATAAAATTTAAAATACAAAACGTAAAGTATGGTACCAAATACTGATAACGTATACCGCAGCACTGTCACTGTCTTTCCACTTACAATGCAAATATATATACTTTATATAAGAGGCAAAGCGGCCGACTTAGTTCAGGCAATAAAATAAATTAAGGAATTAAGAATACGGTTTGTTGGCTCAGCCCTTTAAGTTATAGCTTGCTGGGCTAGTTTACTTCAATGTGTGTGCTTGTGCCGTTATTCATGCAAAGTAACCTGAAACAAAGACCTATGTTATATCGTTTACGGCAAATTTGCATAACTTAATAACACAGGTATAATATTTTAGGAATGACAGACATAATCTAATATGTTATTAAGAAAATTTATTACTCAATATACTATGGGAGTGTATAATATGAAATTAAACGGAAATATTAAAAACGCCAAGTATTTCGTAAATAACAATTAACGGGCATATAAGGTAAACAAATTACAAGTAAATATTTTGCTATTACAGATCTTTATAAATTCATAATCTTTTTACTTCGGATTAAAACATTGTTAAAGCTATGTGACGCACTTAGTTAAGACATGCTTTATGTTATTTCAATTATTTTTTTACTATGTATTTACAGATATTTGGTGTTTATTATTAATACATTACTTTATCTACGTCCAGTAATAGAGTATATTTCAATAAATGAACTGCAAATAATTAACACGCTTAAGATATATTAATTAAAGTAAAAGCAAATGGTTTTATGGACCCTTCCGCTCTGGGGTGAAGGCTGAGCTATACAGGGACAAATATTCCACTTTCCATATTAATGTTTCAAAGTGGTATTGTGTTGCAACCCCTAAACTAGTTATAGAGTGAGCAAGAATGGCTAATTCGGAAGTCCATCAGTCCTTCAAAAGGCCATTTTAGTTTTACACGTTACGAAAAATTCACTAATGTCTCTAAGTTACAAATTGTTAATACTCTTTACGATACCCCTAAATAGATGTGATATAACTGCTACTGACAAAACACTTAATCTCTTAATATTCTACGTTTGAAACCTACTTGTCAATTGCAACCAATTCTACGAAACACAACAAATCCAATTCGAATACATTAAACATATCAGAAAATAATAAATACATGTGACCTTAATAGCATAAAGATTCAATCAATTGGCTTCGAACGCAATGTCATATGTACTTTAGAACCAAGCTTCGGGCTACAATATTGGCCCCGGCAACTAACATGGATGGTAGAAGCGTCGAAACCAAGATACGCAATTAGCCAACGGAAATTGAAATTAATGTAGGTTGTACGGTACGTACAAAAAACACCAAGAAGAGAGGTAATAATAATTAGCACGGAAAAATACAATTAAAATCCATGCACGTTGTACCAATAGAAATCTCACCGAATATTGTCTTTAACAGAAGCAGTTTTCAAATCTACGATTATATTATCCGACGAAACAAATTTACCAAAAGATTCTGATTCGTACAGTACAATAATTAAGACTTGCCACTGAATCCTTCTAAAAACCATAAAATATATGAACGTCACGTACCACTTTGAGTGATCCAATATACAACGGCAGCCTAAAAATAAGGTACAGCCAAAATATCCTGAACCTATTTCAAAATGCAAATTGGGATGCATAAATAACGCAATTAAATTTAAGTTTATGTCAAAATAAAATGATTTTTTAAACGTAACAATTGTTAAGTTCATAAAATAAGTGATTTTATCCTAAATTAAGTTCATAAACGTCAGTCCAAAGCTTTTGAGATAGTAAAGAAGCGAATCTGCATTGACTTTTTTTTAAAACAAAATTGCTTAAGAAAGAATAGAACACTATATGCTTTAATATTGAACAAATTAAACTAGAAAACTTGCTATTTTGAAGAAAATTCTTACATTTATTGTACTTGCAATCACACAGTATAATCTAAGACGAAGACTACCGCAATCATAATCATAATGTAAATCTTGCTTTCCGATATGAATGAAGTTTAAAATTAAATAGCGGAAACTTGAAGTGGTTATTCCAATGTTAATTTCTGGCTTCTCATAGGTTAACACAGGTCACTTTCTTCCAAAAACAAATTTCCTCTTTAAAAACAAATCCTTCGTGTCAGCATCACCTACGCAGCCGCAATATAGGTCCACGCAGACAAATCAAACATCCACACAATACAATCCTCAGAATGTGTCTGAGAACTCCGCGGTTTATAACAAATAACCAGATCCCCAGAGAAACCAAAACATCAACAACAACAACCACAGATCAAAGAACTTGTCCAGAGCATTACAACGATGTGACAAATCACGCAACTAAGCAAATTAAAAGAAGACTAGATTATCTGCCTGACTATTCCTGAAAGCCAAAACCAAAGGCTAACCAAGAATAGCGAACGTGCCACCATCCTAACAATATAAAGACGACAAAACATATGACTCAGTGTCAAAGGCCACATGGTTTACTCAAAGTAACAAAAAAAAAAGAAGAAAGAAGAATTCTAGTAATTCGTTAACCAACAGCAACTCAATCAACAAGAACGAGCAGCCTTGAGGATGCACCGGTGGATGCAACATTGACATGAACGCCTATCCTGGTACATCTATTTACATATTATATATTTTGCATTTTGTAGTTCAAAAGTGTTAGTCACAAATTAAACGTTGTTTACTTCTTATTTCAATAACACGTATATCCTCATATTATTAATCCATTGATTGGAAGATTTATTTAGTTACCTTGACTGGTAAACAAACTATTATAACTGTATTACTTGATGAATATCGGCTAGGTGTAACAATACATGACTGACTGGGAATCTTTTTATACTCTGCGTTCTTATAATTTATTATGTTTTATTTCTGCATATACTTTCACTCATTGAAAATTAACTTTACAGAGCACAGTACTCAATCTACAAAGAAAAAACAATTACAATTAGTGTCACTTGAAATCCTGGCAGTTTCGTGTCAACTAAGCACATAATCCCGCCCAGAAGTACGGTATTAAATCAAATTCCCTGCAGCGGCAACAACGTTCCATTTAAGTTTTGGGGGACAGTCAGGCATGCACACGAAATCCCCTAAATCAACCTAATAAATTTTAACAAACATTAGATGATTCTTCCTTATCTGATATTAGATCTCCGCCTTTCATTAAAGGGTGCGTAGGAACGTCATCGCCTTATAATTTTCGGACCGGGGGTCCGATAACTGGAAAAGATAATGACCGCATGGATTGTTTGTCCCATCCGATATGGCATAGCAAGTGTGTAGAAGAGGAAATTATGGTATAAACTGAATAGAAAAGTTCGTGATACGTGATCGTAGTGGACGGACGGAAGGTATTAGCGGCGTTTTACAATATCCTTAGTGAGCAAGTGCGCGTACGTTGTTGAAAAGAAGTTCAAAACTTCTTATAATATAATGCAATTTCTCATTTTTAATTTGATATCCGTTTCATGTCAAGTAAGCCCATTAAAAATGCTTTCCAGATTCTACATGCCATTAATAATGTTAGAAAACATCTTTTGTTTTTTATTTGATGATGAACACTAACTTCAGAAACTTTTATTTTACAATGCAGCCGCTTTTATTGTATAGTAAATTTGAATTAAAATGTATGAGATGTTACATTCTAGTTAATTTACACAATACTGATGGGCTACGAATGTAAAAATAACATTTATTTTCAAAAATCTGCAACATAATAATATAAAATAATCTTATTATGTTGTCAAAACTAAAGAAAAAAATGAGGTGTGGCCACCACACGACTTTCTTATACGTATGAGCGTTTCGAACTGTACAATTCTAAGAATTTTTTTAATACAAAACTTATTCAAAAGCCTATTCTAAGTACTTTCATTCTCTTAATAAATCGCTATAGAATGCATACTTCGCAAGATATCAAAAAAGTGCTCCTCGCTAAGAGCAAAAGTGCTACTTCCGGTCCGAATTTTGAAATTTCATATATAGAAAAAATATTGCAAATATAGTTTTAAATACTTTTGTACTCTTGATAAATATATATCGAATGCATAACTTACGACATATTTGCAAAAAATCGCTATTCGATAAGAGTAAAAGTGGTACTTCCGGTCTGAATTTTGAAATTTTTTTATACAAAAGATATTTAAAAGTACGTTCTAAATACTTTTATACTCGTAATGTACCTGCCTAGAAAGCATGACTTGCGAGATATTCGCAAAAAACTGATTTTCGATAAGAGTAAAAGACCTACTTCCGGTAGGAATTTCGAAAAACTTCATTAATACAATTTTTCTAAAATTAAATTTTGAGTACATTTGAATTCTTTATAAATTTGTTTAAACTTAGTAATTGACGAAATATTTGCAAAATTCGATTTTTTCACCGAAGTAAACTACTACTTCCGGTCTGCCGATTTTGCTCAAAATCTAATCAGTTCTTAAGAGGGAGATTATATTCGTAAATACAAGATTTGGAATTGATATCTACAGCGGTTTGACCGCTATCGTGGTCACAGACAGACAGACACACACACACACAGAGAGAGAGAGAGAGAGAGAGAGCGAGAGAGAGAGAGAGAGAGAGAGAGAGAGAGAGATTTTTTATAAACCACTTTTTTGGTATCAGGGGACCTCAAAACGTGGACATCTGCAAAAATCTCGAGGTCGAAAATTTTCATCATCACAATACTTCCTTATACTACGTAAAATTACAGTGTAGTACAGTGCCTATAGTCCAATGGTTCGACATTGGCTTGAAAGTCTATAAGTTCTGGAGTTCAACTCGATTTGTATATGCAACATTTTCTGTGAGCTACTACCGTACTTCGGAGGACACTAAGCTATCAGTCCCGGCTATTTTATATACTCATTATTTTATATATTATGAAGTTACACGTTTAGAATATTGGTTATTTATCTATTTTCAATTTAAATGGAAATTTGTATCTATGTAATTTTGTTATTTTGTAGATTTCTTTCGCTATCTTTTATATTATTATATCAAATATATTACCATTGATACTGAATATTACTATAGTCGTAACCTACGAGAAAGTACAGGCCGCGAACAAGCAATCGTGACGTCACGAAAGCCGGCCCTATCTCCATGCGTTAATGTGTTTTATAACTACTTAACTATTAAATTTAATCAGTTTTCTCTTGGATAGATCCATGTTTTGGGTGTTAATTTTGTCGTTGATTATTTTTGAATAGTTATTAAGAAATATATTGGCAAGAACATGACTATTTTTTAACAATATCGACTTCAACGTTTTGCTGCATAAAATACATTTCTCATTGATTTCTTCTACATATTTTTCCAATTTTAACATTGTCAATTCCCGTAAAATAATCCTTTGCTTACCTGTTTTTAGAAATTCAGTTTCATATTTATCTGAAATAAGCTCACTAAATATCTGATACGCCTGAATAGAGACTTCAAAGAATAATTCAGATGGTTGTTTTAGAGCTCCTCTTGTTAAATTTTTCAAATATTTGCTAATATCTGCAGAGTCATTTTCACCACAATTGGTAAAATTTATAACAAAATCTGAATTGGTAGTAATGGATGTTAAACAATTGTCACAACCATTAACAAACTTAATTAGTGAATGTGCACAGTATCCGGCAATATAGAACAAAGATGATAATACAGAAGCATTCAGTGCAATGTCAAATGAATTATTTAATATATCTGAAAAAGAAGAGACGTTTTCAGATAATCCATCGTTTCTGGTTATTTTATCAATTGTTATAACCGATGACTCTGAGAAATGTTTAATACATACTACTGAATGTTTTGTTGGATTAAATGACTCTCTATGAATGCATTTAATCCACGTTTTTTTCAACTCTTCATCTTTTGGAAAAGAAAAGACGGACACATACGTATGGGTACTATCGTAATTGCTTGTGCAATTAGGCACGCAGCATTTATCAGGCATTTTTAATTAAATGAACAAGATTCACTCAGGTATCTAGTCAAACTGTTGGCGTTCTTGATTAACTAATTATTTTATATAAACGACACAACCATATTATAAACGACACCACCCGAAAGTTATTTATAAGTAATAAAACAACGTTCACATACAAAATTTACCAGCGGCCATATTTGCTAACCCACAAACTCGGCACTCCACAATTGAGAAACACTCTCTTTTCACTGATTTTACAAATTATCTGCACATAAATCAGGTAAATCTGAAATTCTACACCTTTAACTTATCACTTTAACTTATTTGAAGTTCTTTATGAGGGTTTTTGAAAGAAAAACTTGCGAAATCTAGTTCACGCGATTGACATGTGCGACCACGGCAAATCTAAACTGTAATGCTCGACAGACGGCATTCGTGACGTCAGATCACGTGACACAAGCTTTGTTCCAGGCCTCTATATCACGGAGGTTACGCTATAGTCAATTTTATCATATTGATGGATAGATAATGTCTTTTAAGACATTCTAAGAAATTATAACAGTTACTATAATGATTCATATATTTATATACCGGGTGTCCATTTAAGCTTGGCTACCCGCCATATTTCGGCAACAGTTCATCGTTCAACTTTGCGAAAAAGTCTTGATAGTAAAAGCGACCAAGGGAATTTTAACAAGAATATTTTTTTAAATTTCCAGAATGACTACAAAGAGACGCAATTCTTAGGGCGAATTAGAACTTCGGCAATTCAAATTAAAGATAAGTTGAAATTTTTACTGACAGAGTATTTAGACGTTTTTATACAAATCTCATTTGACACTTTTTAATGTAACTCCCACACGAAGAGGAAGGTGAAAAAGAGTATGCCTGCGAGGAAAACTAGTAATAACTTCAGTTTACCTCAACGAATTTTGACGTTCCTATGCTCATTAGATAGAAAAAATCACAGAGAATTGAAATATATGTAGTAGAGAATTGTGTGGTGATTCAAAGAAATAACAGGAGGCGCTGTTTGTAATTTATGCGTACTTAGGAGCTGAGATAACGAAAGCGTAGAAAATTTGATATCTAATTCATCCATGCAAATAGCACCAAAATAACTTCAACATATTGAGATAAGGCGAGATACGAAAATATAATAACAAAAAAATATCAACGAAACAAGCAAAATGTAAATAAAAAATACAAAAAAAAAGTTCAGCGTAACTGTTCAAAATGCCCACCATTATTTCCAATACACATATTTACTTGTCGATTAGTAAAGAGTACATCCACAGCAGCAATTACATTAATCGCGTTTTTAATTCTGTCAGTCACGTGTTTACGTGTTGTCGGCTTTTTGGGATAAACTGTGTCTGTGAAAAAATCAAGAAGTGTAAGATCCTTAGATCTAGAACGCCACGAACATGAACTTCCCTTTTAGAACGATCAACTGGGAAACACTTGATAGAAATGAGTTACATTGTTCGAAAAGTGAGCAATCCAGCCTCATCCATCATATTGAAACCACATATTTGCTCTATATTCCAATGACACATTTTCTAATAATGAAGGAAGATTATTTTCAAGAAAATATAACTGATTTCGGCCATAGTGTTCGTCACATATAAGAAGTCCACTCCGCTGATGTTAATTGTCAACAGTCTGCATCAAGTTAGGATTGTTAATTTCCGGTGTATTTGTAAAGGTTACCTCATTATTCCACGGGGTTTCAGACAAGAAGTTAATATTTTCTTGCATCATTTAACCAATGGCAATAATTTGACCTGATATCGAAATTTTGATCTGATTTGCTTTGCTGTAATATGGATACATCTAGTCCTCTATTAATATATTCATTACGCACCATTTTGTTAGACCAAGATTTCCTAACATTTCATTGATGCTTGAATGACAACAATGAATAAAGCGAATTTGTCCTGTTTCAAGTAGAGATATGGCAAGGTGAATAAAAAAAACTCGACGGGAATATTGTTTTCTTTCGGGATAATCCAAGGAGTATTGCCGCGAGCAAGAACTGCATTTTCAAAGCTCTGAAAATACATTCCTAGCATGTCCATAACCTTTAGCGTTAGAATATGACGTATTATACAAACTTAATTATGTGCAGGTGTTTGAAAAGTGTTAATATTATGAATACGTATAACTCACTTGACACTAATATTTTGACATTTCGATTTTCGTGGCCCACTCGCAGAAAATCATATTTAATAATTTTATCTTTCACGAATTTCTTCGTATGACTTAGAAACGAAAGAAGATAACAACTCCGGTTTTCATCATTCTCTTCGGTTATTAAAATATATGTATAAATTAATAACAGCGCCGCCTCTTTTTTCTGTGGACTATCACACAATTCCCTACAACATACAATTCTCTGTAAAATTCTAATAATTGTAAAACATTAAAATTCGTTAAGGTAAACCGAAGTTATGGCTAGTTTAGTATGTAGACATATTTCCACTCTCTCCATCGTATAGAACATAGATTAAAAAATGAAAAACATCTTAATATTTTGTCAATAAATATTTTAACGTGTTAAACTTCAATTGAATGGCAAATTGTCGAATTCATCCAGAGAATTTTCATATATTCCTATTTTAGTTTAGTAGTTTTATAATTTGCTAACATTATTTTAATATCAAATAATCATTTTTTTCTTCATAACTGATTTGTACCTAATTACCATTGATGTGTTTTGTCATATTGAAACATCCTAGTCCCTATCAATTGGCTATGCACACAAATAATGTAGCAATCATAGAGTAAATTGTTCCACATGAATATTAATAATTAGTATATTTGATAGATTAATATTTCGATAAAATATAGAAGCATATTATAATAAAGGAATATTTCTGTAAATGGAACTAAAGCCTGAAGAGAATTTGATTAAAAATAAATTTGTTAACGTATGACCCATAGATATGAACCTTCTCGGCAAAGTTACAATACTCCATAATATTTATAATTTTGTCTCCCAAGCAAGTTGTCATTTTTATTTGTGCTGCGAACATGGTACAATTTCAAAATTTCATAAAACGCTAACGGGCTCTAAAAATGAGGACACGATATTAATCTTTTGTTACAGAAATGATGATTATTCTTTTTTTCTCGCGTCCAAGAGGGGTACTTAAAACGTCAACATCTCTCTACTTCACCATGTTATTTCGAAATTTGGGCAATTACAGCCATTCAGGGCGTACTCTTTTTAAATGCTATTTCGTCAAGAGGTCTCTCGTCAGATGGTAGTATATTAGTACTTCATAATTATTCCGGATGTTTCACGGAACCCAACATTGCTCGTTACTGTGTGAATAAATTGTAAGTTCCTTTACCGTTGTTATATAGCATGATTCAACAAGAAACGTCAATTAATTTTTTTGGACTTTGCGCCTGGAAACTTTATGTCGAACAATTTACATACTTTTATTCAAAAAAAGTATACTGATGTTGTAAATCCTCTGATTGTACCGAATACGTTCAAGTTTTGTTGATTTCGAAACAAAAACAATGCTATCTTTGTCACATCAAATTTCATGTTACTATTTTCTAATATAGTTTATTTATTATTTTTTTTAACACAAAACACAAAGGTTGTACTAAATAAAATATCTAAAAAAAATAGGTCGAAATATGTCATCATTAGGGCGCGGACACGAACGGTTGATGACTCATCGCCCATGGGCGCACTATTGAAATGTTGTATTTTTAAAGAGGTTTTAATGTTATTTATATAATTGGATAACAAGTGGCTGGTGATCTATAAAATACAAAATACCTTATTATTTGTTCATTTTCTCTTCTGTAAGACTTGTTGTCTTTGAATTAAGTACATGCTTGTAGATAGAAAACGTCCTTTCTACATCGCAACTGGTTATAGGTGCGTACTGGAAAGATTTTTTTATTTCAGCGTATTTAGCATACACAATTGCCGCAATGTTATTAAATTTGGATTTCTATTAAAAACTGCGTCTAACTTTTGCCGAAGGCCACATCCGAAGTCATTTGGAATACTTTTGAAATTATTAATAGCCCACATCTAATGTGGCTAATCCATCTTTTAATTTGATATTTTGATTTTCAAAATATGTAATTAGTTTGACAAATTCCAAAGTGTTCCTGAAGAAATAACAACTGATTTTTTAAATTTGGGATTTGTGTTAGTTCCTTGCACTCAGAAATACTTCGAGCATCGTCATTTAAACATGTAACGAAATTTTGTAAACTATCGAAATTCTCTGCATAAAAACTATTTATGTGTATGTTTTAGCAAAGCTAAGTGACGAACGTGCGATATCTTGGCATTCTGTAACAATATTTTACAGACTTTGTAATAAATTCCGGAATCACTGACAATTCATTTTCATATTAGAAAAAGTAACATAAACAACGTTCTAGATCTAAATAAATGATAACTAAAAATGTACGCGTATGTTATTGAAACTAAATAACAGTAAATTACACATTTATATTATTTCTCTTGCGAAACATAAGGTAAATATAATAAATTTTAAAAAAAAAATGCCCATAAAAAAGAATTTTACTCATAAATTCCTTATTTTATGCGCATTTTTTGCTCTCATTCTCGTGCACTTCTCGGGCGTACACAGATGCTGCAGTTCACCATATGAATTAGTGCTATTCAGTAAGCGTGTGTTGTTTACATTATTTCTTTGCTCCGTTGTAACTTCGTCGTAGTTTAAACCGGTCATGTCCGCGCCCTAGTCATCCATCATATAAAAAGCTGATGCTTGCTATACAAGTCGATAATTGCCACACATTTGCATTTAGTATAAAAGAGGCAATATTAAATTAAAATTAGGGTATTTGTCCGTCTATCCAGGTTTCTTTGGTACACCAAGTTGGTAAGATGTTCTTTGTGGTAAGGTTACATGTAAGAAATTGAATGAATTGTTTCATTCTCTTTGTATGGGAAACTAAAATGTTATATGACAGTTGTTAAATTGTCAAATTCTCTCGATTTGTTGTTCAGGTATTCCTATTATATAAACATCTACGTATATTTCAAAGACAGGACATTTTACTTACAATTTTGGTACTCTTTTATCTTCTAAGTTTGTTAATACAATTTACATGCTTGTTTACGAAACTTGGTATTCTACGAAAATTATTTCAGTTAGCAATTATTTAGTATTGAAATTTTATGTATAAATTTAAATTAATTAAGTTTCCAGGAATCCTTCTGTAGGAACATGTATTTGTTACATTCTTTATAGAATCTGATAAATCTTGTAATAAATTATGATTTATTTTTTTATGAAGTTTTGGTAACTATCAACTTTTGAGTAGTGTGAATTATTAATTTATAATTAATTTGCTAGACTATTTGAGATTATGTTTTATTTTCCTCATTTTTTTACTGGATTGTTTGTTTTAATTCTGAAACACTTGGACAAATTCATCTTTTAATTCTTTATATGTCGCTTGTTCATTTAACAACTGGACCATTTTTTGTTTATAATCGTTCGTATTCATTATTAAAAATTATATATTCTAAACCATTAACAAAGTATTTCACAAAAAGAAATTAGTGTCACCCAAAACACAAAATTATAAAGCTAAATGAAAACAAGAATATTTACATTGATTCCTAAGCTCATCGACGATGTATGTATATCAAACTGTAAGCCTTTGTGAAAGAAGGTTCGATAACAAACAACACAACTTTAAGAATCTTGCTCATTGTATTCACCACATCGTGACCTTTTTACCCTATTCTGTGCCCGATATCACCGTGACTTACACCGTCAATATTTTTAGAAATATCCAAGATTCCAGACTTCCCAACGGATATGAAAAAAGTTCATATTCCTTTATGTCGGAAGAAATCAAAAGAAATGGATCTGGAAAATCCCTTATCTGGGCCTGCACTTCTTTTTATCTCAAACTACAACTTAAAATGTCTTAATAACCCAATTTACTTTGATATAACAAATGCTTTTGTCGAGTACTGAAAATATTTTCTCTTTTAATAAAACTACGCAAATATAATGATAGTACATTAAAAAGAATCTATTTCATTTTAAATTTGTTTTTGATTTAGTTTTAAAACGTGTCTGTCATTAGCAAGGTTTGCTACTAAAATTATCTTGAAATTTCTATCCATCTTAATTTAGAGAACCTCCAGCATATAATAATTCCGCGTACTAATAACTGTCTTTGTAGTGTCATTAATGTAATCATAATCAATAACAATAAGTTCAGCTCTACATAATACGTATATCAAATAAAGTAGATTCTAGAAGACTTGGAAATATTTTGAAGGACAGGAAAAACTCAAAAAAGATTTGGAGGTGCTCAAAATAGGTAAGACAGAAATATGCCTTTGTACTGTTTTTAACAGTTTGATAATATACTTATATTAAATATTCGGGCTGAATCATGATGAAGGCATCTAGTACCGATTATGCATTTTACACATTAATACAAAACAAACCCAAAATTAGTAACCCGATTTTTACTTATCCTCAAGTTATAACATTTTATAATAATAATAACAATAATAATATAATACAAGTATTTGCACAGTAAATGATAAGCATGATCAGACGCCCAAGAGAAAACGAATGATTAAAATAAAATGGAAAGACATTGCTATTTGATGTTTGAGTGAGGTTTTTGAATAAAATGTCGGTAAAAAGAATCAGAGCCTAGTCTGTTGGCGTTCCTAGCCATATGAGTGTAGGCTGCTGATCTGACTCGAGCCATCGTGAAGGTATCTCTCGCACGCGTACCATATCTGGGAACCAAAATGTCTACAGCGGAGAGCATGGTTGGGGTTATCACTTCTGTTTTTAACCAACGCAATCAAGAAGTTTGTAGTTGTGATCTCTCAGCGTTACAAAAAGGAAGGAAAGGTAATGGTTAATCTCTCATAATTAACACATCCAGGAAGATACGCGCCGCATGCTTTTACCTCAAAAATCTCTTCTATATTATACTCTTCAATTAGAAACTTTTAGCAAACGTAGCAATAGTACGCATACTTCAGCCTAGGTCGCAGTCAGTAAACAGTGTTTTTAATACATCCGGATTCAAGAATTTTCCACATTATCTATACAAACAAAACTAAGTTTACGTGAGGCGGAGTAACATTATAACAAATACCAGTGTTAAGGAATTGAAGCATATTTTAAAAACATCGCATACACAAAGACAAGCTTGAAATACTTTTGAAATTATTAATAGCCCACCTCTATGTGGATAATCCATCTTTTAATGTTAGGTTTCGATTTTCAAAATATGTGCTTAGTTTAGGCAAATTTCCAAAGTGTTCCTGAAGGAATAACAACTGATTTTTTAAATTTGGGATTTGTGTTAGTTTCTTACACTCAGAAATACTTCGAGCATCGTCATTTAAACATGTAACGAAATCTTGTAAACTATCGAAATTCTCTGCATAAAAACTATTTATGTGTATATTTTAGCAAAGCTAAGTGACGAACGTGCGATATTTTGGCATTCTGTAACGATATTTTACAGACTTTGTAATAAATTTCGGAATCACTGGCAATTCATTTTCATATCAGAAAAATCAACATAGACAACGTTCTAGATCTAAATAAATGATAACTAAAAATGTACACGTGTGTTATTGAAACTAAACGACATCCAGTGCACACTTACGTCTAGATAATTGGGAGAAGTCGATTCAATAAACCGGTATTAGACAGACTATTACAAAAATTACGAAGTATGTAATTAACGGTCAAAACAATGAAAAAACGAAACTAACTAAGTATGAATGAAAATTTTATTTCTCATGCGAAATATAAGGTAAATATTGTAAATTTTAAAAACCTCTTACGCTCCTATCTACGCCGATGAAGAAAGGATTTTACTCATGAATTCCTTATTTTATGGGCATTTTTGCTCTCATTCTCAGGCACTTCTCGGGCGTAAACAGATGATGCAGTTCACCATATGAATTAGTGCTATTCAGTAAGCGTGTGTTGTTTAAATTATTTCTTTGCTCCGTTGTAACTTCGTCGTAGTTTAAACCGGTCATGTCCGCGCCCTAATTATGATCTATATAAAAAGAAATTAACTTTTGTGTGATATGTGCTCTTGTGGCATGGGGTAATTATTTTAACCAATATGCAAAACATTCAAAGATAGTTAAGAACGTCCGCAGCATTAATGTACTCATATTAAAACTCTTATTTGTACCAGATTGTAAACATTTTCCAGCAGTACGCAGAATGAACTCCTTGGACGTTGAAGAAAATTCTCATTGATCGTCGGCAACAGACTTTCTGACTTATTTTTTTTTTATATATAGAAACGGAAGATAATGCGCGTGCAGATTGCAATTTCCGGCTGATAGATTGCATTTCGCTACAAATTCATTGTTCCGTGCAGATTAAAAACTTCAATTTCGTACGGTCGATTCGTCCCATTCGTTCTCATTCCGCTGAATTATTAATCACGATGGCGGAGAAAAGGTATTATTATTTTTCGATAATTGTTTCAATTGAAATGTAAAAGAGACCAGGAATTGAATAGAGTTCTCTCAATAATGCTCGTGGGAATAGAATTGCGGCAGGTTTTCCCTGCTTCCTCGTTTCTATACACAACAGGACGGAGTTTTGCAGATTGTGTCGACTATTCATTACGGGAAAAAAATACTTTCGCACGTACAACACACGTTTTTGGAATGTAATATTTTCGTTCCATGCAATTTTCAGATTTTAAATTACTAGAATTGGAAACGTGTGGATTACAATGCGTATTTTTAAAAATTATTTGCGCAATGGGTACTTGAAAAAAATTAATATAAAATAACAACACTTCTTTCGTTTAGATAATTGTACATATATATGTTTTTATTTTTTGTAGATAAATAATGAGGTTTAATAAAATGTATTACCTAGCCTTCTATCGGGCGCGGTATTCACCATCAACAATAAATATTAATATTAATTTAATTTAATAAAAACATGGAAAAGGAAAACATAATTTTACTTAGAAAGATAAAAGAATTCTTTGAAATGAATCTAATAAATTTGCCATAACACTTCCTTGTACCTACTGATTGTTGAGCATTTATGTTCAAGATCAGCTTCTATTATAATTTGTAAATTGTATTCTATGTTGCAAATCTCTGCGTGCTTGCAATTATTTATTTCGTCCTTTTTGTTGATAATTTGAAATGATTTATTGCATAAAATAGTCTAAATTTTAAACAAAATTACGTATATCACCGCCGATATTCAAATATTTAAAATGTTCTACTTAAAAATCAGAGTAACCAACTTCAAAAAAACAAAATTTCTAAAATGTTCGAACAAAACATGTCTCTAATTTTAAGCTTTTTTGAACTTGTAATAACCGAAATTGAAAAAATACTATAGAATACACGTTCCATAAGACATTTTGCGCACTTGTTCTTTAGAAAATTCGCTTTGCGGCTCGTTTTCTAAACTTGAACGCGTGCGCAAAGTTCATGTCTTATGAAACTTGTATTTTAATATACTATTTGCTGGCGTATGTGTACTTTAACTATCTATGGACAATCACAAATACTGACAGTGCCAAAAGCTAACAACATAGCGTTCACAAGTTTATTTCATTTGATTATTATTGTTCTTCCAACGCAGTTTTCATATGTAAGATGAAAATATACTTAATTTATTTCGTGTATAATTAGTCTGTAGTATATATGATAACAAATATCAAATCATTATTTTATAATGGAGACAAGAGATAATGTGCCTAAATATTTAACACTACATTTCACAGAGGATTATTATCTGGAGGTTTTTGTTGAAGATGATGTATCAATTAACACTATTAATCAGTGGCTGGAATATTTATCGGCACAGTGATTGACTGTGAACATAAACAATACACTTATGCATCTAACATACTGGAATCTGATGTTAGAGCTGTGCAAAAATTTTAAAGTGATACTTTCGAATGAAAATACATTTAATAGTAGATCTATTACATTTCTGAACAAAGAAATTATGAGTAAGGAGGTACTAGATAATTTCAAACAATACTTCGTATTTAGTGTAGAGAAAATACTAAACAGAATTCTACAAATTACAAATTCTGCGGCAAATAATATCAACAATATTATTTGCCACAGAAAATAACTAGTGCAGAATTTACACAACACAAAAGATTTTCAATCCATGACATGAAAGAAGTATTGACTTTTTAAAAAAATACGAGTGATGTTACGGGGAATGGCATTACTTGCAGAATTTGGCGGGATGGTTGCAGATAATAGATTATTGGATGTGATAAAAATACTTCCTTGACAACAGGTGTATTTCCAGAAGAGTGGAATAAAATTACACATTTTAATAGTATGGTTACATACTATTATTATATATTTTACTACTACATATTCTATTCCGTTGTGTGACTTTCAAAGTTAAATGAAATAAAGAGGGAAGTAAAAACGTAATTTTTAATGGTGACCATAATATTATTAAGTGCTTCATACCATACTAGTAATTATTTATTATATCAACTTACCGTCTGTATCATTAGTTCAACGGCAATATAATTAATCTCCTTAGTAACATAGTTTTTTTTTTAAATAATCAGAGAAGCATGCTTTAAAAGTTTCCATAAAAACATTTTTTTCGGAAAATGTTACGTGCCACAAAATGGTTTTGTTTATGCCCTGATATATTCTAACATTCGATCTATTAACTTGCATGACTTTGTAATTGTTCGGGTACATGCGACATTTAACATTGTGTATCTATAAATCTACGATTCTGGCCATTGTACGCTTATAGGTTACGTTACTGATTTCATTGCAAATGATTTACTTTGTATTTATACATATCCTAATTACTAGTTGCTCTCCACAAATATTACCTACCGTTTGTGCGAGGGATAATACTAGTTCTGTATTGTTTTGTAGTTTTCCCGTCGACATTTGTATGTGAACAGGTTGCTTTCGGCCTAGTATAATGCCCAGGTATTTGATCTGCTGTGTAAAGGATATCTTTATTTGTTAGCTGCCTTTCCTAGTGTCCTGCTTATTTATTTTCAACTGCTGGGTTGCGGTCAAGAATGATGGATGCCTGCTGTTACATCGGGTATTCATTTGAGTTCTATCTTGCGGTAGCGTGGTAGAGTTACGTTTTCTTTCTGCAATAGTATGTCATTGTTGAGGGTCAAGCCCTCACGTTTGCGTGAAGTGTTTAAATATGTTGCGTTCTAATTACCTGATTAGGTTTCCCAGTAGTCCATTTCAAATCTATCTATAACTTGTTTACCTGTCGCTTGGTTGTCAATTCTGTTTTAGACAACTGAAATTTAGTTACAAGGTAATATCCCTAAGTAGGATTAATAGCATGCTAGGCGTAGACAGTACGTTCACTTAGTGTTGGCGTTGCCAGAATCAATGTCGCATATTAATTTTTATCCTGTTCATTTGGGAAGTTATTTGCAAGTTGGCCTTGTCGTGGTATGTCTTTTGTGAGTGTTGATGATAATTATATTGTAATGCCAGGTTGGAATATTGTATATCAAATTAGGACATTCTGTAATGGTTAAGTCTTCCGTGTGTTGCAATACTGTCGTTCGTAATATATGTCGGAAAGAGATACGTGAATTGATTGACGTATTGAACTCGTTCACTTTTATCGAGGCTATCTAGAAGTGCAGAAGTTCGGTGCAAGAAATGCATACGCCCTAATTTTTATTTAATCAAGGTTGATTTTTAACGCTTATGCGACTTTATATGGGGTATGTTATGAATTGAAGTACCGCTAATGGGTTTATCGATTGTGAGTTGCTAATTCAGCAATCACGTTTGAGTTTTTTTTAACGGCGTGGCCGGCTTCCATTTTGTTCTCTTGGACCTATAAGAACTTCTGAGAGTTTGTTGAGCCTTTTTAGTTCATTCTAAGGTGAGTTTCAAACAATTATATATAATTGGTTCTTTTGTTAGACGTGATCTCTAATATCTTGTGTGTTTCGTTGTCTAATTTTTTTTAGAAGGCTTTTTCCGGAGGGGTGAAATACTTCACACCCTGAAAGCACCTTCATTAAGGCGTTGGAGTGAATTTATTTTTATTATACCGATACCTGTCTGTACCTAAGTTGTGGCTGGAGGCCCCTGAAGTCAGCTTTCCGCTTCAGCTCCAAGACATCACCTTGCCAGCCTATTTGGTGTCAGATAAGTGTGGACTTTGAAACGGTTGGTACTGCAAATTTTATCTTTGTGCCTATTGAGCACGTTATTGTTTAGAATAATTAAACCCTTCAGGAAATATATTGTTTGACGATACAGAGTGGTACGTCAATTCGACCTTTAATGTGAAAATAAAACAAACAAATGTTTAAGATTTACACTGTATTTAATAATAACGACAGCTGTTTCGCTACACTGTAGCTTCGTCAGGTTAACATATACAATAATAACTATCTACATACACTTGACTCCTATATATAGTGTGTGGATATTAGGAATTCTAAGAACTGATATGTAAAGAACAATTTCTTGTCTAAAAGTGTCGGGTCTATACAAAAAGTACGTGAAACTAAATCTATTGCAAACAGATGTTATATGTGAAATTAGGTAAACTGTATTACTAACTAAATATATTTAACAATGGTGATGAGTTTTACTATCTACATACACTTGACTCTTATATATATATAGTGTGTGGCTATTAGGAATTCTAAGAACTAATATATAAAGAACAATTTCTTGTCTCAAAGTGTCAGGTCTATACAAAAAGTACGTGGAACTAAATCTATTGCAAACAGATGTATGTGTGAAATTAGGTAAACTGTATTACTGACTAAATATATTTAACAATGGTGATGAGTTTAGGTCTACTTTATCGTTTAATAAATTGTCTGAATATTTATATTTATTGATTTCTAATGTCTCTAGTAAATCTAATTTAATACTTTTATTTTCAACATGAAGGATATCAAAATCTTTATTAAAAATGTGATTATTCTCTGTCAAATGATTCGCGTAAGTCGAATCATTTTTTTGGTTTATGTAAGCGGAGTAATGATCAGCAATCCGAGTTTTAAATGCTCTTCCTGTTTGACCTATATATCCCTTAGTACATGTACCACAAGTTAACCTATAGACTCCCGATTTATTATTGTGATTAGTTTTTTCTTTATTGTTCTTGATGTATTTTGCAAGGTTATTGTTTGTTTTGTATGCAATATTAATTTTCTGTTTTTTAAGTAATTTTATTAGTTTTCCTTGATTCCCCCCTAAGTAAGTGAAAGATTTAAACTTTTTAATTGTAGTGTCTTTTGTAACTGGATAAATTTCTTGCAACGTTTTGTTGAATAATTTCTTAGAAATTAATTTATCTATTAAATTTGGGTCGTATCCATTGTTATAGGCAATTTGTTTAATAATATTATATTCTTTACTATAGTCTGAAGTAGACATTGGCGTGTTAATCAATCTATGGATCATGCTGTGGTAAGCCGCTAATTTATGTTGATATGGATGGTTGGATTTGTTGTGAATGGTTATGTCAGTATGTGATTCTTTGTGGTAAATGGAAAATTGTACTTGGTTATTGACTCTTTTTAACGTAAGATCTAAGAAGTTGATACTGTTATTCACTTCTTTTTCTAATGTAAATGTAATATGGGAATTAATAGTATTAATAAACTCAAAGAAAGTATTCAATTGTCTGTTTGTACCTGTGTATCCTATCAAAATGTCGTCAACGTATCTGAACCAAAATAATACGTTCTTAGTTAATGTACTATTTTCAAAAATTTTTCTTTCTAAATTGTCCATAAAAATTTCTGCTAATAAAGGTGACAAAGGATTTCCCATAATTAAACCACTATTACACTTATAAAATTTATTGTCAAATGAAAAGTAATTTTGTTCTAAGCATACAGATAATAATTGTAAGATCTCGTCTTTTATTAGAATGTTAGTTTTGTTAAATTCTAACATCCTATTAATTAATTCAACTGTTTCAGTAGGTGGGACACTCGGGAAAAGGTTTTTTACATCGAATGAAATTAATTTAGTGTTATCAGGTAACTTAAGATCTTTCAAGTTATTAATTAATTGAAAACTATTTTTGATACTATATTTAGGTTTGAATTTCGTATGCTTAATTATAATATCTATCAAACATTTTGAAACTTTAACTGCTGGGGCTGTCGTTATTATTAAATACAGTGTAAATCTTAAACATTTGTTTGTTTTATTTTCACATTGAAAATGGATTTACATCAAGTAAAGACCAACTCAATCCAAGATTTGAAAGAAGCAGCATCTAGTTGCCTGGTCCGTTATTACTTTAAACTTATTTTACATACGAAAGTGACAACTCAAAATATATGGTTTTACAATATGTGCATAAAGAATTCAGTGGTGCCACATTACATAAATTTGAAAACTAACAACATTAGTACAAGTGCTGAAAAAGGTAGAAAAGCAGGTATGAAGAAATGGATGATTGAAGATAGAAAACTGCAGTATTCTAAACGAGATTCCACCTATTTGTATCTTAAGGTAGTACATTCTGAATTAACTTATAGACTTAACCCGATAGAATTCGACTTAATAGACACTAAGATTAGAACTCAAGTCAATGAAATAATCCATAAAAAATACCTAATACAAAGGAAAAAAATAGAGTCATTAATCAATAACAAATTAAGTCAAGTAGAACATTCTTACAACAATTTTTCAGAACATAAATTTTTCAATAGATTTAGCAATCTTAGTAACACAGAGTTCAATGAAAAAGAAATTGATGTATTAAGCAAAGGTTTTAATTATAACATAAAAACTGAAATTAGAAAAAAAGATTTAGAACTATTAGCAGTAGAAACTGAGTTAGCATTAAAGGAAAGTAAAAACCTGAATACTAAATATCAAGCAAGCAATATTATAAAACATTTAAATCGAACCACTACGGTTAACAATGATAGTCAAATAGCTAAGAACATTAAGAATAAAGCAAAAGATAATAATTTAATTTTCACACGGGTAGACAAAGGAAAAACAGTGATAGCATTAAATAAAGTAGATTACATATCAAAAACTAATCAATTTCTAGATCCAGAAAAGTATATCGTAATCCAAAAAGACCCGACAATAACCTTTCAAAAACAAATCATTAAGACGATTAGTAATTCACCTAGCTTGTTTAATATCAGTAACTATTATGAAAGACAGAAATTAAAAGTAATGAATCCACAACCACCGAAACTATATTCTTTAATCAAATTACATAAAGAAAATTATCCGATTAGACCAGTTGTTTCATATGTTACAGCCCCAGCAGTTAAAGTTTCAAAATGTTTGATAGATATTATAATTAAGCATACGAAATTCAAACCTAAATATAGTATCAAAAATAGTTTTCAATTAATTAATAACTTGAAAGATCTTAAGTTACCTGATAACACTAAATTAATTTCATTCGATGTAAAAAACCTTTTCCCGAGTGTCCCACCTACTGAAACAGTTGAATTAATTAATAGGATGTTAGAATTTAACAAAACTAACATTCTAATAAAAGACGAGATCTTACAATTATTATCTGTATGCTTAGAACAAAATTACTTTTCATTTGACAATAAATTTTATAAGTGTAATAGTGGTTTAATTATGGGAAATCCTTTGTCACCTTTATTAGCAGAAATTTTTATGGACAATTTAGAAAGAAAAATTTTTGAAAATAGTACATTAACTAAGAACGTATTATTTTGGTTCAGATACGTTGACGACATTTTGATAGGATACACAGGTACAAACAGACAATTGAATACTTTCTTTGAGTTTATTAATACTATTAATTCCCATATTACATTTACATTAGAAAAAGAAGTGAATAACAGTATCAACTTCTTAGATCTTACGTTAAAAAGAGTCAATAACCAAGTACAATTTTCCATTTACCACAAAGAATCACATACTGACATAACCATTCACAACAAATCCAACCATCCATATCAACATAAATTAGCGGCTTACCACAGCATGATCCATAGATTGATTAACACGCCAATGTCTACTTCAGACTATAGTAAAGAATATAATATTATTAAACAAATTGCCTATAACAATGGATACGACCCAAATTTAATAGATAAATTAATTTCTAAGAAATTATTCAACAAAACGTTGCAAGAAATTTATCCAGTTACAAAAGACACTACAATTAAAAAGTTTAAATCTTTCACTTACTTAGGGGGGAATCAAGGAAAACTAATAAAATTACTTAAAAAACAGAAAATTAATATTGCATACAAAACAAACAATAACCTTGCAAAATACATCAAGAACAATAAAGAAAAAACTAATCACAATAATAAATCGGGAGTCTATAGGTTAACTTGTGGTACATGTACTAAGGGATATATAGGTCAAACAGGAAGAGCATTTAAAACTCGGATTGCTGATCATTACTCCGCTTACATAAACCAAAAAAATGATTCGACTTACGCGAATCATTTGACAGAGAATAATCACATTTTTAATAAAGATTTTGATATCCTTCATGTTGAAAATAAAAGTATTAAATTAGATTTACTAGAGACATTAGAAATCAATAAATATAAATATTCAGACAATTTATTAAACGATAAAGTAGACCTAAACTCATCACCATTGTTAAATATATTTAGTCAGTAATACAGTTTACCTAATTTCACACATACATCTGTTTGCAATAGATTTAGTTCCACGTACTTTTTGTATAGACCTGACACTTTGAGACAAGAAATTGTTCTTTATATATTAGTTCTTAGAATTCCTAATAGCCACACACTATATATATATAAGAGTCAAGTGTATGTAGATAGTAAAACTCATCACCATTGTTAAATATATTTAGTTAGTAATACAGTTTACCTAATTTCACATATAACATCTGTTTGCAATAGATTTAGTTTCACGTACTTTTTGTATAGACCCGACACTTTTAGACAAGAAATTGTTCTTTACATATCAGTTCTTAGAATTCCTAATATCCACACACTATATATAGGAGTCAAGTGTATGTAGATAGTTATTATTGTATATGTTAACCTGACGAAGCTACAGTGTAGCGAAACAGCTGTCGTTATTATTAAATACAGTGTAAATCTTAAACATTTGTTTGTTTTATTTTCACATTGAAAATGGATTTACATCAAGTAAAGACCAACTCAATCCAAAATTCGACCTTTGTTGGTTTTTCTGTGTTGCTTATAACCTTTTTCTACGAATAGTAAATTTTGAGAGCCAGCTTCACTGCTGTTTAACCTATTTGGCTCGGTAGCATATAGAGTTTTGCTTTTACTGTTAATAGTGGCTGATTCCACGTAATTATCCTGGGATTATTATTATAATTTTATTTTATTCCTTCCTTTTTTTTTGTAAAACTTTCATTTCTTTATGTAGCTTAATGAGAAGCTACGGTTTGAATTTTTAATCACCTTCAGTGAGTTAGTATCATTTACTGAGAGGTTTTGTGACAGAGTTCGTAACTAGCTCAGCAATAGACTGGTGGTATTTTTTTTTTGGAGTATTCGGTTGCTCTAAGTGCTTAGAAATTTTATGTCCTGAACTTACGAGTCTGTGTTGAGGGTTAAGGGCTCTGGCATTGTGTTTTGAACCTTCTCAGTTTTGATTAATACCTTCTTTCAGTTTAGCTATTGCTAATTTATTGTCATTTTGTAATGTAACTTTGAACTTTGACTTAATATTTTTGTGTATAGTAAGTCTGTCGCATTAGTTAGACGACTGTTTAGAATCGTTATGTTTACCTCTTATGGTCTGTAAAATAATGTGCGGCTTATGAAACGTTTCAACAGCTTCTGTTTAGCCTTGCGTGGGCTACTGTATACATGTTGTTGATTTAAAAACTTTTGCAAATTTTCATATTCATGTTTTTTTTTTAAAAAAAAATTTACTTGACACCCTCTCATAATGTTTTTTTGGTGTGTCAACATTCTGAAACTTCTGAATAAATAAAGATTATTTGAAGACTTACCGTATTTCCGACTTTAATTTCTATCGCTAATTTTTTCCTGTTTTTTTTTGTGTATATGGCAAGCAGATTTTGCCTTAGGGCTATTCGTTAATAATTCAATATACAGGGTGACCCTTGGTGGCTTTCCATTGGAGGAACACGACCAGTGTAAGCTAGAGATCACAGGTAGGTCATCTATTTTGATGATTTAGTGTTTGGCGCCCATTATTTTTTGTTATTTCTCAACGTCGCTACGTCGTTGCCGGACCGACGTGACACTTACTGGTGTAACTGTGAACCGACACGCCTTCTTCGACGAGAGCTAGTTTGGCCCTGTGATTTTACATGTAACACCTCGCTATTGCGATCCCCCTGTTATGTTTTTTTTGCTTGCTATATTGTACCGTATCGAAGCGACGTTGTGGGCGGCGCAGCTTAATAAGTATCAGGCTGCGTAGCAAAAATGGAAACCAAAAACAATTCGAGTAATATCTGTATCACTTTTAAAAACATATTAGAATACTTGGTAAAATAAAGTATGACAGGGTTTTCTGCTAAACTTTCTCCCTGGTTTGAATAATACTAAAACAGAACTTGTAATTTGTAAAGACCAGGAACACTACTACAATAAACTTTAAAATATCACTGAAAACGAGAATGCATAATGCAGAATAATAACAGTTAAAGTACTAGTGGTAAGAGAGTAACTAACGATAATATTCTATATTTTACAAATAGAGGTGTAGGTACAATATTTTGTTAAGCTTTACAAAATAATATTGTGTAAAAAGATTCTTCTTTATAATATCTTCACTATGAGCCTCTAAATAGGAAATTGCGGTTGTTATAGTAACCACGAAATATAGTAAATTAATTTCAAAAATTTGTTAAACTTAACCTTGGCTAACATCAAATGAACAATAATATTTATTAAAAACGAATTGTTGTTTTGTTAATCATGTTATTATTAAAATAACTATTTCAAAAGTCACAACGCAGATAAGTGAGAAATATGCTTTTCTAAATTCTACAGAACCTTGTATAATCAATATTACTTAAAAATGTAAAACAAACGAACAAAAATTACTGTCCATATCCAATGAAATTTCTTGGACAAAGTTTTTCCTAATAATTTTTATTACCCGAAATTTAACAATAAATGTAAGCAGACTAAGCAGATAATCATATTTTTTCAAACTTATATTTATCACTTTGTATAACGGCACTTTATTCGCGAAATTAATATTGAGTATTACATATATCGGATGTAATTAATTTAATGGAGAAGCTTAAGGCTCCACAGCACATCTGCCTATAAAGAGAATCCAACTAATACATCAATACGTCAAATGTTGACTATATTGATTGGTGGACATAATCGAAACAGATACCAGGACTAAACCCATAATCAAGATTAATTAGCCAATAATTTGATTGGTTCAAATTGATCACTTAACAGACATGCATACACGATGCTTGCGCGTAATTTACCACCCTACCCTGAAATATGGTCATTCTAAAAAAAAGTTACAAGCGCGTTACATTAAAAAGCACAATTTCATTATATGAAAGAAAAAATTGAATCCTTGGATTTATGCAGTTACGGAAATATTTCGATTATATAAATAATAGTGTTATAATAATAGGCCGGTTTTCTCTTCTTCAATTAAAATACTCAGCTAGATAAACATTGAATTACTTTAACCGCTGTATTCAATACCAAGATATACAATGGTAACTAAACTGTTTTGTACGATTTACTGTAAAAAGTTGGCATCATAATATACTAATCTATTTGAACTAAATTACATATTGCAGCTGTAATTTATTGTAATAATATTGGCGCTATTCTTTTAAATATAGCGTGTGGGAATTTTTTATTACTATACATATTACATATTATAAAATGAGGTATGACCATCACACGACTTTCTTCTACGTACGTGTATTCCGAAAGGAAAAGTGTATATAAAAGTTGCTCCAAAGTACGTTTTAAATTCTGTATCTTCTTAAAAAGATAAAGGTCTAAGTAGTAGTGTTACTACTTCTCCGAATTTTGAAAAATTTTTAAACAGAAATTATCCCAAACTCAGTTCATAGTAGTTTTATTTTCTTAATAAATATCTATAGAGTGTATAATTTGAGAAATATTTGTATTACAGTATTATTTCCGGTTCGAATTTGAAAATTTTGTCTATACCAAACTTCTTCCAAATCTAGCTCTAAATACTTTTGCACTTATAATAAATCTGTATAGGATGCATAATTTTCGAGATATTCGCAAAAAGCGGCTTTTTAATAAGAGTAAAAGTGTTACTTCCGGTCCGAATATTGAAATTTTTTGTATACAAAAGTTGTTCCAACTCGAGCTCTAAATACTTTTGTATTCTAGATAATGCTGTATAGAATGCATAATTTGCAAGATATTTGAAAATAGGTTTTTCGATAAAACAAAAAGACGTACAACCTACTTCCGGTAAGAATATCGAAAAACTTTTTTTATAAAATCTCTCTAAAATTTATTTTTGAGTGCTTTTGTATTCTCTGTAAATTTGTCTAAACATAGCAGTTGACGAGATATTAGTAAATTTGATCTGAGAGACAGATTGACACAGAGAGGATACATTTTTCAAAAACCATTTTTTCAGTATCAGAGTCATCAAAACGTTGGCATTTGCAACAATCTCGAGGTCGAACATTTTCGCCGTCACACTGCTTGCTTATACTGCGTATAAGATAGTAAAAATGTTTAATATTAATTTAGTTAAAGACACAAAACCACATTTATTGATTATTCCAGTTGACGCAGGTATTATGGAAAACTAAAAGAAAGTGTGGACACCCCACAACTTTCTTATACGTATGTGCAAAATTTTTAAACAAAAGTTGTTGCAAATTAAGTTTTAAATACTTTTATTTTGTTAATGAAGTGTGTAAAAGTGTTACTTCCCGTCTGAATTTTGAAATTCTTTTGTTTTACTTGGACTCTTGATGATTATAAATTACTTTGAGAATTTGTAAATCTTCTGCGTATCTATTATTTCTTTTCTTGACCTACACCTGAAATATCCCATGAGGTTGTTGACTTCGCAAACATTTCGAAACTATCCAGTTGAAATTTTCTATACGTTAGGTCATAATTTATTAATCTTAACTAAAGTTTCAATTATTCGACATTAGTTCAGCTTTTCTATGCCAATTTATCATAAGATTTGCTACTTGAACTTTCAAATAGACTTGCATAGTTTTCGGACAGTATATATGGTCCGGTGTACTTCTAGATCAGTAAGATAGATATTTGGGTACCCCTGTTCGTATTTTCTCAATTTCAAACTTCAGATCATTACAAGTGGGTTGCGTTTATAAATTATTGTGATGTACTAATTAAGTGTACATCGAGTCTGCCAATAAAGCTTATATATTTTAATAGAAGCCAGCATTTTTATATTTTAATTTAACATCATTGCCTAAGTCGTAGTTGCTCCGTTATCGTTAAGTATACTTTTAGAATCCAGAAAATGACACTATTTTATTTCTTAAATTACCGAAATCTTACAATTGAACTATATTAAATTCCAGAGAAAATCATTAGAACTCAGTATTAGATATTAATTAATTTGATTGATAAACCGTATGGAGGGTAGCACATGCTTATATATTTTCAATGAGTGTACCCAAATAATAATTATTATTAAACACTAATAATCATTAAACATTAATTCAGTTCTACATATTGTAATTACAGTTTTATCAACACCGCAAATTTTAATGGTTACATTTTAATATTAAACACATTACGGAATACATACTAAATTTAAATTTGCATATTTAATATTACACCCGAAAACACACTGATTTATACAAAATTGCTTAATATATTATACAAATTATTTGCTTTAATTTACATGTTTGAAATTACGTTGTATATCTAGTTATTAAAGTAGGCAAGTCTTTGCTTTTTCGTGGTAACAAATATACATACAAAAAAGCAATTGGTTGCCTGGTTCAATAACTATATAACTATAACTAACACTATTTTTTTCTGCTTCGCGCTGAGTAGGTTAACTAGGAAATTTTATCACAAAAATTTGCCTACGATGAGATTTGAACCCATGACCTTCTTATCACCGGTAAGACGCGCTCCCATCTGCGCCACGCAGGCCTGAGTCCATATCTACTTAAACGTCTTGATCTCTTCCAGTAACAGTTGAAATAATACATCTTTCTCCGGCAGTTCGGAAATGAATGTGTAAATTTGCATTTTAATTATTTTGAAAATTCTGTTATTCTCAGCGTAGAAATATCTAAATTGATTTTTCTGCTTCGCGCTGAGTAAATTTTAAATTTGAGTTCATCATTTAGTATTTTCTCGTTTTTTTTTATAAATGTTCGCTCAAATTTTACCATTAAATTACAGTGGCCAATCGTGATAGACAATTATGTACCAAAAAGATTACATAACTTACGTATCATTACTGTAAACTTTTCATCATTTTTCTAATACGTTTTCACAATTAATAATCGTTCTTCCAAATTGAAACGTGCCATTTTTGTAAATGTCAGTGTGTCAGTATGACTTACCTACTATGGCTGTCTAAATACTTGACAACTGATATGGTGCGCAATTTAAATTTCAAGTTATTATCGAGACACCTATCTAATGAATAATGGAGGATAATAGAACAATATATTAATTGTGATGTAAATATTAAAAATGCATGACTTATACATTAGAAAAGAGTGTTTATATACCATGCCCGAAATAGGTCTATACAGTTTCAATTTGTCGCAAATTATATTTCATTACTTTTTTAATACAAAAGATAATTAAATGCATGTGTAAAAAAAAACAAGTCTGGATTGTTTTATCACTTTGACAGCGAAAAAAGTTTACTTTAACTTTTATATCGGCAAAAAAGTTGTTTACCTTTGGTTGACCTGGCAACAATTTGTGTTTTCTTGTTATGTCATAAAATCAACGAACTCATTATTAAAATGAAATGTCAAAGTTGACGTAACCGTAAGCTTTGCGTACTGTCTTTGGTTGACCCGACATCAATTTATTTACTTTATTATCATAGTGTTTGGTGCGAATTGTTGTTATAACATAAAATCTGCAAACTTATTGTAAGTAATCTTCACAAAGTGTATAAGAACTGTGTTTCTAATAACTGCATTTGTAAATAATATAATTACTATGCAATAAATTTTTCAGTAATTGTTTGCACATTTAGTAAATTATCTTTTTTTATTTCCGAATAAATTTTTCAACTAATTGCCTTCTCGTCCTTCGGACTCGTCGTTTTATCAGGCAATTTGTTTCGTACAGTTACCCAGCAACAAAAATTTTCGATAAAAACTGAAAATTTGTCCGAACTAAAGAAAGCTCTCGTGTGATTATAAGCCAAACTTTGACGTTTTTCTTTTTACTTTCTTATACGTAGTATAAGGAAGTATTCTTCTTCTTCTTCTTAATGTGTTTTCTAGTTAGGCCTTTTACTAATAATCTGTTTTGGCTTCATCTTTACTTTGAAGAATTGGTTATGTACTCTTTAGAGGATTTATTGTATGAGAGCGAGCCGGGGCCGTTTATGCGGGAGGTAATCCTGTGGATCGTATTTCATCTCCGGGGTGAGGGAGATGTTTGTGTTTTCATCCATCCTATGGTAGAAATCTGACGTGAAGGAAGTATTGTGATGATGAAAATTTTCGACCTCGAGATTTTTGCAGATGTCCATGTTTTGAAGTCCCCTGATCCCGAAAAAGTGGTTTTAAAAAAATGTCTGCCTGTCTGTGACCACGATAGCGGTCAAACCGCTATAGCTATCTATTCCAAATTTTGCATTTAGTACTATAATCTCCCTCTTGAGAACTGATTAGATTTTCAGCAAAATCGGCAGATCGGAAGTAGTAGTTTACTTCAGTGAAAGAATCGAGTTTTGCCAATATTTTGTCAACTACTAAGTTTTTACAAATTTATAAAGAATTCATATGTACTTAAAATTGAAATTGTGACTAATTTTATTAAAAAAGTTATTCGAAATTCCTACCGGAAGTAGGTCTTTTACTCTTATCGAAAATCAGTTTTTTGCAAATATTTTACAAGTCATGCTTTTTAGACAGGTACGTTATGAGTATAAAAGTATTTAAAACTTAATTTTCAATACCTTTCGTATAAAAAAAGATCAAAATTCGGACCGAAACTGACACTTTTACTCTTACCGAATAACGATTTTTTGCAAATATGTTGTAAATTATGCACTCTATGTATATTTATGAAGAGTACAAAAATATTTAGAGTTGGATTTGGAATATTTTTTGTATAAATGAAATTTCAAAATTCGGACCAGAAGTAACACTTTCATACGTATAAGAAAGTCGTGTGGTGGCCACACCTCATTTTTTTTACTGTAAAACCTAAAATGCCGGAAATATTGTGATATTACAAATGGATAATTACGCTTTATATTCTGATAAACAATTTATGTAGCTTAGCTCTAATTGTATATTTCATAATAACGAAATTCCTTTCTTGAGCATGCTGTTCGGAACGATTGTATAATAGGATCCCTTATTGAATGTGCTAAATTTAACTAATATTGTCCTATATTATTAATTAACAAAGCTTAATTATCAGGGCATTGTATTTTCTAGGTAATATAGAGTAATAACCATGACTATGAGAGATAATTACGTAGTATATTATGATTATTAATATTTCTAGTAATTTAATATTATCGAAATCATTTGTATTAAAAGTCAAAAAACAACTAATTTTCCTGTACCTAGTACGACGGAATTATGTATGCTGTCTGGAAATTAAAATTGCTATTAGAGCTCTAATAGCATCAATAAATAATTCCATTAATCGGCTTACCGTCTATTTCCGCATAATATGTATAGATTCAATAATAATCCAGTATTGAAAATTACCAATTACTTCAGTTATTAACTGCAAGCTCTGAGACTATAATGGTCATGTTAGGAATAGGAGATTATTTTCATTTTATATATATATATAATACGCCGACGTTTCGGCCTTGCTACTACATCGCCTGGTGGCCGTAGATATGTGTCGCATCCCAACTTATATCACATATGAGAAGGAACATAAATTTTATTTCAATAGTTTTTGTAAAACCCGGTGGTCGTATATCGTATCACATGAATCTATCTCAGTGTCGTAGCGGCGGTCGTACTTCAGGACCATATATCAGGCGGCTCAAACGCGGAAAAATATATCGGTAAAAAAGTAGACCGCGTGAAAATACCGAGCGCGCCAAATGTTCTTCTCCATGCCGCCTGCCATCCGCAATAGCCCTTTTCTATCCGAGCTCGGATGTAACCCGACTCAATGATGATAGTTGGTGGGTGGTATCTTGCGTGTGTAAAGGAGATGCGATGTAGGGACTTGATTTAGGGCGATAAGGTGTTCGAATCAGAAATGAGATTTATTAATAATAATAATGCTCTGGGGGGAAAATACGAGGTCAAACATTCTAAACCAAAGAACGGAAATGTTTCTGGGTATATATTCGTATTGAGTAATCCAAACCTAGGATGGAAAATGTGTGCTTGGAATAATTAATATTAATAGCTAAATACAAGAAAATATAGTGATTATGAAATACAGTCCCCGGCAATTGAGATAATCGCGCCACGCGATATTTGCCACTTGGAAGACTTATTATTCTTATTGCTTGGAATATTGAATTACTTACATAATAACTGATATTCTTTTTAACATGAACATATATATTCCCATAAAATTAACAACTGTGTGACAAAGCCATCAAAATAGATATATTGTTTGTTGAAAACGAAAGGATCACGTTTGCCGTCATGCTACCTATCTCAGCACTGCACCTCTTAGTTTCACAAATCATAATGCCACTAACATTAAAAGTCTTTAAATTTTTAAATCCACTCAACAAATTCTGGAGTTCAGTTACTGAACTCGAATCAATTTTAATTCGAAATCACACGCTGGACAATCTGTCAGAAACTGGACAGTGTCGACTTCATGAAGAATCATTCCAAATGTTAATGTCTGGTTGATAACTTTTAATAACTGAACCATTACAAAATTTGAATTAAAAATTCAAAACGTCATACTGGAGGGCTCTCGATGATCTGATTCGATCTTCGTTAGGTAGTTATGTACTACATATGCAAACTATTTTGGACCAAAGTTAAATGGTTATCATCGGCTAGTCTAAAAAACACACCACACGCCTTTCTTACACGTAAATGCTGTCCAAATTGTTTATACAAGAGTTGCACCAAATTATGTTTTAAATACTTTTATCCTATTAATTAACCTTAGCGGAAGGCATCATTTGCGAGATACTTCCAGAAAACTGCTTTTTAATAAAAGTGTTGCATCTGGTTCGAATTTTGATAATGTTATTCTAAGTTATTTCAAATTAAGTTACAATATATAAATAAATATTTTCATACTTCAAGTATAAATGTATAATGTGCCAGATATTAGTAGGGCGTTAAAAGAATCATGAAGAACGTTCAGACGTTCCCATCTGTAAATAGATTCAAATCCACAGGCGGATAGTTTGAATGAAAATCAGGTTGCTTATGCGTCCTTTACCCGCGTAGTGATGAAATAACAAGGCCAACACTTTATACAAAAAATATACATTAGATGGCATTAGTCGACTGAGCTAGCTTAAGCTTAAGACACATGAAGACGGCATCATGTTAAAAGAAAACGAATTATGATAAATGTGTTTGATCTACTAGAAGCATTACATGAATATTTTAAATAATTGGCATGACTATAAAACTATTTATTTTACATAAATTACAATCAACGTTAACAGTGAAGAAAATATGTAGCAAGTCCTTTTTTACTTTCTTATACGTAGTATAAGGAAGTATTGTGATGATGAAAATTTTCGACCTCGAGATTTTTGCAGATGTCCACGTTTTGAGGTCCCCTGATACCAAAAAAGTGGTTTTTAAAAAATGTCTGTGTGTCTGTGTGTGTGTGTGTGTGTCTGTGTGTCTGTGTGTCTGTGTGTCTGTGTGTGTGTGTGTGACCACGATAGCGGTCAAACCGCTGTAGATATCAATTCCAAATTTTGTATTTACGAATATAATCTCCCTCTTGAGAACTGATTAGATTTTGAGCAAAATCGGCAGACCGGAAGTAGTAGTTTACTTCAGTGAAAAAATCGAATTTTGCAAATATTTCGTCAATTACTACGTTTAAACAAATTTATAAAGAATTCAAATGTACTCAAAATTAAATTTGAGAAAAATTGTTTTAATAAAGTTTTTCGAAATTCCTACCGGAAGTAGGTCTTTTACTCTTATCGAAAATCAGTTTTTTGCGAATATCTCGCAAGTCATGCTTTCTAGGCAGATACATTATGAGTATAAAAGTATTTAGAACATACTTTTAAATATCTTTTGTGTAAAAAAAATTTCAAAATTCAGACCGGAAGTACCACTTTTACTCTTATCCAATAGCGATTTTTTGCAAATATGTCGTAAATTATGCATTCTATATATATTTATGAAGAGTACAAAAGTATTTAGAGTTGGATTTGGAATATTTTTTGTATAAATGAAATATCAAAATTCGGACCGGAAGTAACACTTTCATACGTATAAGAAAGTCGTGTGGTGGCCACACCTCATTTTTTTCATTGTTTTGACTCTGCTTATTTCCAATCCCCATTTTTTACTTCTTCGTTTCAGAATTATAAATAGTACTGAATATTTTCCTTATTTGACAACAAAACGAAAATGAAATCATCGGTAATTGCTGAATGTGTTTTTCCACCACAAAATGCCTCGTGTGGTGTTTTTCGAGTTTTTCTTCTTTATGTCATCTATAATTATGATAATTACTTATGGGTTGGAACCACTTGAGTATGAAATTTTCTGTTCTTGTTCTAATTGTCTATTATTATGCGTCTATATAGATTTATTAGATTTCTTATAAGCTTTTGATTTATATTCGTAGTATATGTACAGGTTTTTCGATATATTATTATTATATCCTGCTAACAATATAAAACATCATCGCTTATCCTAATAATTTTAACCATAACAGTAATAATAAATTTATTTAACATCAGAATCACTATTCCTGGATATCCGAGTTTTCAAAATAATTTGCATTGTTAAACCAATTATGCTAGAACATATTTTTTGCAAATTGCTTTTGGAATTACATAATCGTCCAACCGAAAATAAATACCAAGGAAGTGCGAAACATATATTCCTCTATGATTTAATACTAGAATACTTAATTAATTTAAATCACTAAAAATTTTGACAGGAAATCAGTAATACATACTACATTCTCCTAATCTTGTCCCAGTAAAGTAATAGATTGGGTTCGTTATCTACTTTTTCCACTTCTGTACTAGCTGTTTCAGTGTCTTCGAATGATCTTTTCTTATTCATATCTCCTTCATTGGCTACCTTTAACTTTTCATCAGCCCTTCCCTCTTGTTTTTAATCATTTTGATAATTGCTGTTGTTATCCAGTTCTAATCCATCCTAATTATTTGCTTTAACCAACTGGATCGAGTTAAAATATACATACTACCCTATAATTTTGCTCGTTAATAATTTTATTCCATTTTATATCTGATCTCGTCGTTTCTTTTTTCTTTTTCAATTTCATGTAACGTTTCTCAAATAATTAATTTCTATAGTTTCGGGTTGGGCTTGATTTTTTTAGCAACATCCATAATATGGTAATACTACTATCTCTTTTTTTTACCTAAGATATTGTTTATTACATAGTAACTATTAGTAGCAATGTTTTTATCTAAATCATTATTATTTTATATATTTCCTTCCAAACATGTATGTCCTTACTATATACACTATGTTTCAAATTAAATGTGAAACTGGAAACATTTTTAGCAGCAGCCCACATGTCACCGATGTATTGTGTGTGGTATTGATAAGTATACAGAGTTATTTAAATACAAATATTTCAGTCATATATAATAGTAGTACTTCGTGGACGTTCCACTTACATAGTTAAACTTGCTTATATGAATCATTCCTTGAATGTACATATTCACATTTATTTTGAATTGAATATATTTTCCTTATTTGTTTTGATATTTACAAAAGCAATCATTAAAAATTACGTATTTGTATTTGAATAACTCTGTATACTTATGAATACCACACACAGTACACTGGTCATATGCGGCATGCTGCTAAAGATGTTTTCACATTGTCATTTAATTTGAAACATAGTGTACATGTAAAATTTCATAGCTCGTATGACTCTAATTCTATTTTATCTATTACTTTACAAAATCTTCAGAGTTGAGGTTTAAAAATATTCTGGATGCAAACAACGTCCCATTAAATAAAATTAAATAAAGTCAATGACATTTCCCTCAGCCTTCCAGTTAATAAAGTAGTGCAATGTGCTGATGGTATATCGGTTGTGGTATCGTCAAACAATCTGTTGGAGCTGTCTGCGTTTAGTGAGTCTGCTTCTGTTATGAATGTATGGTATAGACGGAATGGATTAAAGTTTAATTGTAAAAAGACTACTTTATTGTCTTTTGATTCATTTTGCTATGGTAACGAGTTTCCACTGGGTTGGCTAGAGGGAGCGTCGGTGCCGGTCGCCAATGATAGTGGGTTCTTGGACTATACTATGGATGGTCGATTGTCGTTGGGAGCGGGGAACAATGTTTTGGGGTCATTCGTCATTCGCAACTAGGGTATTCGTTTTGCAAAAGAAAGTATTCAGAATATTTGGGCTAGATTATTACTTCATGCAGATCAGTTTTCTTGAATAACAAATTTTTCACATTGCCTTCATTATTTTGGTATGAATGCGCAGTATATGCAACACTGCATACGACTGATTTTGTTTTGAACAGTGATATCAATATGTACACAACTAGACATGATGGTGAGATCAGTGTCCCGATGCACACAGGCTTTCGCTTTTTAGCAATTCTGCTAATAAATAAATGGACTATAGCATTTTACAAGATCAAACACCTTTGCCAGAGAATAACGAACAACGAAAAGCGACACTATAGCCACATTCTTTATTGTCTCGTGTAGAATTTGATTGAGAAACACTACACTACACCGAGGACTGGAGATACTAGGGAGCGCGTGGCAATGACGACTAAACAACCAAGCCCCTGCCCACCGAAGAAACAGGGACAAACCTTTAACGTCTCTGTCACTTCTCGTTGATCGTTGTTCCCTGCTTGACCACATCTAGAGCATATATGGCTAGCCTTCGTCTAGTGATGTATAAATCACCTTCAAATCACTCGCGACCAGGGTATTCGTTTTGCAAAAGAAAATATTGAGAATAATATACCGGTAGGTTTTCTGGTAACGCAACGATTGTATAGCGCATGTATCAGTCCCCACAACTGAACGACTACGTATATGTACTCCCCTCGAAGCGTATCGACTCATTTCATTTCAATACAGTGAGACGCTTGGGTAACAGCCGTTCGCGTCGGGGAATACGATAACTGTAGCGAGTGATAGTGGGGACTTGGACACTCCTCTGTCGTTGCTTCACCCGAAAACTTACCGGTATATATTTGGGCAGGATTATTACTTCAGTTTTCATGAATAACAAACTGTTCACATTACCTTCATTATTTTTCTGTAAATGCGCAGTATATAAGACTTCGTAAGATGCTTTTATTCTGAACAGTGATATTAATATGTACACAACTAGATATGGTGCTGAGATAAGTGTTGTGATGCACAGGCTTTCGTTCTATAAGAGGAGCCCGTATTATATGTACATTAAAGTCTATAACAAATTGTCAAGTGATTTGAAAAAATTAGCCCAATTTTCAATATCTAAGAGGGAAATTAAGAAGTATTTTTTGGATAATTGTTTTTATAACGTTAGGCAGTACTTCGATTGACATTTTGCATTTTATATGAAACTTGGTTGCTCATTGTACATAGCCTGTGCATTTCTTTTTCAATTTGAAAAGGGGGTTATATTCCGTATTTTATGTACTTGTGGTAGTGTATGCAAGATTATAATTTGACAATGTCGATATCACGTTGTTATCCAATAAAAATAAGGGGTGGACCATCTATCGGTTGCTTTTTGAACTATCGATTATTTCGGCGTTGACAGCTCGAATGACTTTTCCAGTGTGTCAAATATTTAGTAAAAGGTTTGCGGTTTACGAAATGGTTAAGTTTACGCTCGTAGAAAATTGGGAAATATTGAAAACTTACTTCCAAAATGGTGAGTCTTCAACCGAAACTGCAAGAAAAATGCGCACAAAATTCGGGAAAAATAAAGCGCCTTCCAGGCGTTTGTGGATAAATTTGTGAAGCGTGTGCGTGAAGGTGGCTCGTTAATGGACAAAGCAACGCGTTCCCGTGCTCGTCCAGTGCGCTCAATCGAAAATATTGCTGCTGTTGCCGAAAGTGTGAATAACAACATCAACTCGACACCGTTCGCAGGAATTGAACATTTCTCGCACGTCCCTTCAAAGAATTTTGACGAAAGGCCTCGGTTTGAAGCCGTAAAAAATTCAGTTCAATTGGTGCCAGAGCTGAAGCCGCACGACCATCCGATGCGATTTCGGTTCGCCCAATGGGCCGAAGAACGCTTGATGGAAGATGAGCATTTTTATCGAAAAATCATCTTTTCAGATGAAGCTCATTTCTACCTCGGTGGTTATGCCGATAAGGAAAACTGCCGCATTTGGGGCTCAGAAAATCCACACGTAATCATGGAAAAGCCAATGCACCCACAACGAGTGATTGTTTGGTGCGGCATGTGGTCCGGCGGCATCATTGGTCCATTTTTCTTCAAAAACGAAGCAGGAGCCGCCGTAACCGTCAATGGTGAGCGCTATCGCGGCATGATGGAAGATTTTTTCTTTCCCCGAATGGAAAAGGAAGACATCGGCGGCATTTGGTTCCAGCAGGACGGCGCCACGTGCCACACAGCCAACGTTACAGTCGAACTTTTGCGCGGTACGTTCGAAAATCGCATAATTAGCCGAAACGGCGATGTCAACTGGCCGCCTCGCAGCTGCGATTTGACCCCGTTGGACTATTTTTTGTGGGGAGCCGTCAAGGATAAGTGCTACGCCGACCATCCAGAGACGATTGACGACCTAAAGCACGAGATTGAAGTCGCCACTGCAGCCATTGAAGGCCACACTATCGAAAATGTCATGGAAAAATTGGGTCGACAGAATGGGCTACTGCAAAGCCAGCTAGGGCAACCATATGAATGAAGTGGTCTTCCACTATTAAACCGCAATGTTGGGGCTATTCTATAAAAAAAAAATTATTGAAAAATATCCACCCGTCTTTTTGTTATAGCAATATTAAAATGCAACTTTTTCGTGGGCCATCCTTTATTATTATTACTATTAAATTGTATGAACATCAACATTATTACACATAAAATTTCGTATTAGTTTGTATAATACCTACTTTGCAGAGCGCTAATGACGGAAGCTTAAGTATAACCGTATGCTATAGTGATTAAGTTGTCCATTTTGTTTTAATTGAATGTCTGACTAATTTTACAATATTTACACGATAAGTTTATATTTTACATTTTCATGTCAAAGTATCATAAATAAAAGTACACGCAATGTCTTTAGACTTTTATTAAAAAGTAGTAAATATGAAATGAACATTCAAACATATTAATATATGTATTTTGAATCTGAAAATCTTTAGCTCATACCCTCCTCAACATAGGTCAAACACGCAATTTACATAGATGATATATTTAAAATTCTGCCTACATTGAAACAGGAATATTAAAATAAGTTAAGTTCGTGTTGTCGTGTTTACAAATAACCAAGATACAGGAGAAGTACAACTTACCATTATAGAAGCAAGATTATCTGTAATTTGTTTTACGATACGATACCATCTTAGGGCTGAAAATACTTTTTTCGTTCTCATAGGTAATTACATTTTCTTTCTTTTCTTGTCATTTTTGCCTTTATGAAGATGATTCATTAAATCTTAATAAAGACACAAAACAATGTCTTCGTACAGTACATAATGGGACAATGTGGACAAAGCGACCGTCTAAAGAAAATAACAATTAATGTTGCCATAAAAATGCCATTTTGGTTAATGTCTCAGTAAAGAAAAATAACTGCTGTTGTAACCACATCCGCGGAGATATTTGTCTTCATTTCCCGTTATTAGCGGTTGTTCTATGGGGCGATGGTCGCCTTGAGAAATGTGCAACTGTTTTGTTAGGCGAACTTAAATAATTTAGACATCGCCTAAAAAGTATTAAATGACAACAAAACACTACGGAAAACGTTTATTTTTGACTTATTTTTCATTTTCTTTTCTTTTCCAGTTATGATAGCATAAAAGACATAACAAATACCAATTTATCTTTGAAATTGTAAAATGTATAAAAATATTCTTTTTAGAATTATATAAGTGACATATACATCGAAATATACGTTTAAATATAAAGGGAAACTAAAATAAAAAAAAATTATTACGTTAATATACCGAGTGTGTAAATTTATTTTCAGCAATAAGACTACTGACGAAACAAAATCATTTTATATAATATCTATATTTTGACATATACTTTCATATCTACAAGTTTTGTATATGTGCTAAGTAAAATATTGTGAGGTAGTGCAAAATTATAGTATGTTAAGAAGAACAAAATTGAATAGGAAGAGTATTATAACAGACCAACAGTGCAATAAGGAGGACAGGCAGATTGCCTATCAAGAATGTCAGAGACACAGAAAGAACAAATAAAAGCAGTAGAATGACTAGATCAAAGGATACGACAATTTATCGCAGATAAAATAAAGTAAAGTACCGAGACAAAGTACAGACATGGGTCATATAACCATACAAAAATGTACGATTATAGTACTATCTACAACAACTTATAAAGGACGACAAAACAAACTTCAAATCAGAAAAGGAATTCTAAAAGGAATCCAAGCCCATGGTAGAAACAAAACTATTGAAATGTTAGAGACTTTGCAGCAAGACCAATAAACAGTTGGAAAAGATTATATTGAAGCCCACAACCGCACCACACCAATTACAAAGTACCAAAGTACTAAAAAGCCATATGTCATTATTATTTCTATGACGCGACTTAAGTTGGTGCCTCTCCTCATACATTAAAGAGTATTGACAATCACATGTAGCCCATCAGGTGAATAAGATGTAGAGTCAAGCTTATGAGAACGATATTCGAATGAAACACAACAAGAGATATAGAAATTTAACAGGGAGAGGAAGTCATATAAAAGCTTATAATTGGTAGAATAAATGAAAACAGCAAAAAATAGTTATGTCCAAAATATATGAAAAAATAGATGGTAAAACAAGCTACAAAGTAATAATATCGCGAAACAATATTTATAAAAAAAAGATAAGAACTGGTACCAAGATACAGAATAAGTCGTAATCAGCAAAACAGAAAACGGATAATGGATCTCAATAAATGGATTTAGATATGCTTGGAAGAAAAGTATAAGCCAACATCCTGGAAAATTCAACTCTAAAATCATTATTAAACACTGATCCTTCTTCCTGACTCATCGTTCGTCGAATCATACTCCACCACATAAGAATTTGATTGATAGTTCTTTCTTGCAAATATAATCTTGTATTACTTGTTCCATATTAAGATTTAAATACATCTGCAATTTTAGAAGATATATATAGAATGCATAATTTGCGAAATTTTTTGTAAAACGATGTTAATCGATAAGAGTAAAAGTGTACTTCCAATTCAAAAGTTTGAACATTCTTCTCTACAAAATATATTCCAAATTTCGTACTCTTAATAAGTCTGTATTTTTGTATAATTTGTGAGATACTCACAGAAAACTGATTTTCGATAAGTAGAAAAGGAATTTTGAAAAACTTTTTCTACAAAATTCTTCCCAAATTTATTTTTGTGTATTTCCGTATTCTTTGAAAATGTCTCTAAAATTAGTAGAGTTGGTAAAATTTAATTTTAGCAGTAAACTACTATTTCCAGTTTAGCGATTTCAAAATCTAATCAGATCTCAAAAGGAGGAATATGCTCTTGAATATTGATAGCTTGAAGCGGTTGACCGCTGGTCAGAGAGAGAGCGCGCCAGAGACTGGGTGAGAGAGAGGTGTTTGCAAAAGCCACATGGCATCTGCATAAATCTCGAAATCCAAAATTTTCATCAGCACAATACCTCGTTATACTACATGTAAGACAGTAAAAATATCCGAGGTCTTTATATTTAAAAATAGATTTGTTTTATGAATCCAACATCAAAATTGCGAAATTCCGTTTAATAGAACACGTGTTTTTACGAAACTTTGGTCAAATATGCACTATATTATTAGTTTTTAATAACCTCCGTAGAAATTTTTTAAATTAAGAATTTCGAGATACACATTTTTAATTAACATAATGGCTCAGGGAGTTCGAACAGTTTCGTATAATCTGAAAATTTGTAAAGTTTGAAAGGATTCTTTCACAATCTGGGGAGCTGCGAACATTTTACACTACTCTACTAAAATAGGTGGCAAATATTTATCTAGGATTACGTTATCTGACTCGCCTGAGAAAAATGCAATTTACTATGATATCTTTTCAAACTTTGAACAGCATCGAAGTTAATCCAATAGATAAACTTTGAAACAAAAATGTAAAATCGGAATTTCCTATCATAAAATGGGTTATTTATTTTATTGCCAAATAATCAGTTGGAAATAATTGCCGTATAACAATTAATTATTAAAAAAAAAATTTGGGTGTGCTTTAGACCACACGGCAGAAGTGAAAACTTCATCAAGGCGAGGTTAATAATACGAAATACAACTTTTTTTTGTTCTATGTTCATTTACATTTACATTTTCCATTTTCCATTTTCCATTTTCGTTGTATATTACATTTAAAAAATATATGTTTATTATTATTGTGTATACATTATTCTAGTACATTTCGCTCGGTCTGATCAAGTTTTTACTTCAAAAATTCATACGTACGCATGTATATATACAAATATTATAATTCTCATACGAGTACCCGCGCTGGTCTAATGGTAACGTGCTGGCCTTATACCCGGGCGGCTCGGGATCGAACCTGCACGCGGACAAGAATTTTTCAGAAAATAAAAATACAATATTTCGCGTATTTATTCTAAATTTCAATTTAGTTGAAATTAAAGACCGCTAGTTAGTATTATAATTCAAAGCCGAGCGTCGAGCCGACTTTACCCGAACTAGCGTTTCATTCCGAGCGTGACGGCTCAGTCTCGTTCAGTGCCCAACAATCAATGCATCAACGCGCAAATAATCTTTCGTGCTGAAAGTATCTGTTTGGATTTCACTCTGGCTGGAGACGATGTGTGTCGCCATTTCATTGACTGCTGCTTGAACTCAAAAGTCATGTGATGCACCCAAGTCTAATCTACTGTAACGACGTGGTCCAAAAATTAATCTCCTTCCTGATCGTATCGAGTGAAAAACCACAGCACACATATATATAAACGTTGGTTACATAATTCTTTGTAGAATATCTGTTGCACTCTCTTTATGTTCTCCTTTCTCTACTTAGTAAATTCGTCTTAATATAATTATATAAAATACCTCTTGTTATGTTTTTCACGTTTTTTTCATGTTTAAAATTTTCTCTATATCTGCCGCTATGTACTTGGATTTTAAAACACGTCAACATTGTTCTAGCAAATAACCAATCAATTTCTCAATGCTGCACTCTACTTATTAGATCAATAAATACACGAAAGACGAAAGACAATCAATAGTCTACCTATATCTTCAAATGACTGCAGCAACTAGTAAATGAAGAAAAACTTGGCGCTTTGGACACTAGATGGCGGTTGAAGCTTCCTCTTTGCTAGTTGTATTATTTTACAACTTAATTCGCTCGAGTGCAGCTGCAGATGTACAGATCGAATTTTATATTTACTAGTGAGCGACTGTCCTGCAGTTGTTGATATGGTATACTTGTGTGTATGAGACACTTCGTAATTTTAAAAATCGATAAATAGACATACATGTATTGATCTAGTTAACTTTTCTTCATAGCAGGCCGTAAGTCAAGCCGAGGAGAATCAATACGTAGGAAACGCGTCCTCGTCTCTTTGAGCGGTGGCAATATATTTTCGTTTTAGGACAATCAGTTTAGATTAGTCAATTTCAAAACAGATCCTTTATATCTGGCATAGAATAATGAATCAATTTTTCCTTTGCCCAGCCATAGGTTATATCTTGAAATAGCTATTTCGTAAACCCATTTATTTTCTGATATATTCGAAGAAATCTATTATTAAAAGCTATACAATATTAGAATAAATAATAATCGTAAAAATAGTTTCAAATATTTTTGTTTATTGTTCACTACAATATTGTTTCGCCAAACGGCTTCATCAGGTGATGACAGAGTAATGCTTACAAAATGATTACAGCGTTATATATTTTATTTTACAGTGTCGTGATTCAAAGAGGAGGTGTTTTTACAAATTTAGAAAGACAGTAGAGGGGGGTGATTTAAATCTGTTTGTTTGTTTAGTGTCGAACCTATTTTTCTATATTTATTAATTTTGAAACTTCAAATAAATTAAGTTTTTTTTAAAACTTTAAAGTCTTTATTAAATTTATGGTTTAGTTCTATGCAATGGTTGGCAAATGTCAAATTCGTCTTTTTTTCATTGTAGCTTTTCGTGTTCCTTAATTCCCTGTTCAAAGGTACGTCCTGTTTACCAATGACAAATATCCGCATATTCCTCATAATTTTATGGACACCCAGTGACTGCAAAACGAAAAGTCGTCGAGAATTGCAGATGCTAACACTATTTTCATAAAGTAATGTTGCCCATATCTCTATCTTATTTGCATTTAAAATTCTGGGGCGGATGTTCATAACGTATCTATCAGATTTTGAAACTTAAACTCTCCACTCGTTTTATAATTATTATACATTGTTCAATATTATACAGTGCCTCCCTGAGAGTTACTAAAAAGACAATAGAAACTACACACCAACAGAAGCATATAGGAAAGGAAAATAATAATATATGTAGGAATAAAATACGGAAAACACAACATAATTATTTAAACGGTATTCTGGAATTGTCCTATGAAAGGAACTGTATCGTTTAAAACAGACTAGTTTGCAAAAAAGTAATTTCATTTTATATTCCAAGATTCGTATGTATGTATGTCTCTAATTCAACTATGTACATACGTTTCATTTTTACGACCGGTTGATAGTGTTTTACAAGATAGGGTAGCACGGTAAAACTCTAAAAAGACGAATCCGCCATCCATTGCAGATTCCCCTTGTCTGTTTCGTTTTGTACGAGGTCAATTGTGCTTTATGTACGAGAATAACAGCGTATGTGTGTATGTTTATATGTCTTCAATTTCGTTGATATCAGCAAACCACATATAGAGTTGACATTCGCATTAAAACCGTGCCCATTTAGATAATGAACTTTTCTGTCTCATTTGCATTGTAAATGGAGATCAACAATACAGGTTGTGCGCCATATTAGAATCGTAAAATTAAATAGACTAGTATCTTGCTCATTCCTGGTATCAAAATTGGACAGGTTAACATTCTAATGAATATTCTCTAAAACGAGACAATGGCACTCATTTTAATGTTACATTTAGAATATAATATGAATATTATCTTAGCATAGTACACAAGTCTTGCTGTATTAATACTCTTCAATCGCCGTAAAGTCTATGTTGCTTATTCAACTCTTTATTTTAATTTTTTTAAATTAATTTTCTCATGGGGCTATGTCGTTCTTGCTGGAATCTCTTGCATATACTCGCATGCAAAAAGTTCAATACTCTTATTTGATATATATTTATGGTATAAGAAATATTCCTCATAAATATTCATATTCGTATGAAACTACAGGACAGGTACAAAAAAAAGAAACATACAAATTCTATTAATTAAGTTAGCAGACGGTTCTTGGTGGAACATTTTATCAATAACTATTTTAAATAAAATAAAAATAAAATAAAACTCTTGAAAACTTTCCACAATTTTTATTTAGTCTTTGCGACATATGTTTCGGTATTGTTCATACCATTATCGAGCGGACACTGACAGGTCAGTTTGTGCAGGGTTGTTATATATGTCGTTGTGTTTATTGTCTCTTTTTACATAAGTGTCTATTATGGGTGTATGTGTGTTTGAAAAGTCTTTGTGTGTTCGTTACTTTCTCTTTTCCTTGAATTGATTTTTTAATTTCTAATATTTCTAACAGATTTAATTTCGGTCCCTTGTTTACATTATGTATAAGTTTACAACTATCTATATCGGGAAAATGGAGATTATCTATACAATGTTCGGCAAGGCCTGTATTTCTAATATTATGCAATATTGATCTTTTATGTTCTTTTAATCTAGTTTCGATCTTTCTGCCACTTTGTCCGATATAGATAGCTTTACAGTCTGTGCAACTAATTTTGTATACACCTGATTTATCGGTAAGTTTAGTTCTTTCCTTGTTATTGACTAACATAGCACCTAAATTGTTTTTATTTATGTTGACTGTTTTGATACCTATTTTCTTAAATATTCTGTTAATTTTATAATTAATATGTGGAATGTATTGTATAATGTGCCATTTGGTGTTGTCTTTTACTATTATTTTAGGATAAAAGTGTATTTTGAGTTTTTCTCTTTGTTTGTGTTTAATAATGTCATCTACTATTTTCTCTTTAAATCCATTATTTCTAGCTATGGTTTTAATTATGCGTAATTCTGTGTTGAAGTCTTCTTCACTTAGCGGTAAGTTAATTAGTATGTAAGCGAAACTATGTAGAGCTGCTGTTTTTGTGCGCCAAGATTGTTTGGAATTAGCTGGTATGATTGTATCGGTGTATGTAGGTTTCCTGTATATGTTGAATTTTAACTTTTTGTCGTCTTTTTTGATAGTTAAATCTAGAAAGTTTAATTTTGTTTCTTTTTCTATTTCTATAGTAAATTGGATCTTTTTATGAATAGTGTTGAGATAAGTTAGGAAGTCGCGTGCCTGTCTTTCAGTACCTGGCCATATACAGACAGGCACGCGACTTCCTAACTTATCTCAACACTATTCATAAAAAGATCCAATTTACTATAGAAATAGAAAAAGAAACAAAATTAAACTTTCTAGATTTACCTATCAAAAAAGACGACAAAAAGTTAAAATTCAACATATACAGGAAACCTACATACACCGATACAATCATACCAGCTAATTCAAAACAATCTTGGCGCACAAAAACAGCAGCTCTACATAGTTTCGCTTACAGACTAATTAACTTACCGCTAAGTGAAGAAGATTTCAACACAGAAGTACGCATAATTAAAACCATAGCTAGAAATAATGGATTTAAAGAGAAAATAGTAGATGACATTATTAAACACAAACAAAGAGAAAAACTCAAAATAAACTTTTATCCTAAAATAATAGAAAAAGACAACACCAAATGGCACATTATACAATACATTCCACATATTAATTATAAAATTAACAGAATATTTAAGAAAATAGGTATCAAAACAGTCAACATAAATAAAAACAATTTAGGTGCTATGTTAGTCAATAACAAGGAAAGAACTAAACTTACCGATAAATCAAGTGTATACAAAATTAGTTGCACAGACTGTAAAGCTATCTACATCGGACAAAGTGGCAGAAAGATCGAAACTAGATTAAAAGAACATAAAAGATCAATATTGCATAATATTAGAAATACAGGCCTTGCCGAACATTGTATAGATAATCTCCATTTTCCCGATATAGATAGTTGTAAACTTATACATAATGTAAACAAGGGACCGAAATTAAATCTGTTAGAAATATTAGAAATTAAAAAATCAATTCAAGGAAAAGAGAAAGTAACGAACACACACAAAGACTTTTCAAACACACATACACCCATAATATACTTATGTAAAAAGAGACAATAAACACAACGACATATATAACAACCCTACACAAACTGACCTGTCAGTGTCCGCTCGATAATGGTATGAACAATACCGAAACATATGTCGCAAAGACTAAATAAAAATTGTGGAAAGTTTTCAAGAGTTTTGTTTTAACATACAACTTATATAAGAAACGTAGAAATACATTTAAAAGGGCCATAACTGCAGGAACCCTTTAAAACACTGCACCATTTGGTCTAGGATGTAGGAAAACACCTGCAGAATAAAAAAACCTCCATCAAAGCGTCACAATACTAAGTGTCTTTAGTTATTAAAATCGAAGCAACAGCCTCTAGAGTTAAATTATGTAAATCTGTGAATCCAAATTCAAACTTAGCTAGAGGACATTATTCAACAATGTTTAACTGTTTCAATCTCAGCTCCGCAATCACAAGATAATCATAAGATGGACAGATGCTAACACTATTTTCAAAAAGTAGTGTTGAGCATATCTTTGTCTTATTTGCATTAAAATTTTCGGGGCAGACGTTCATAACGCATCTATCAGATTTTGAAACTTGAGCTCCCCACTCGTTGAGCTCCCCACTCGTTTTATAAGAGATCTTTTTTATTTTGTATCTACAATGAATGCAATAAGGGGCTCAATCATTTGCAGCAATGCACTTCTGTTACAAATTTTAAGAATAATTCACTCTCTGTGTTATTTTTCCTAGTGACTAGATAAAAAGCGCTTGCTGGTTGGTAAATTTTTATAGCATTCGACTTACGTCACATAAATGTAATGGTGTTATACTAACGTTAGTAAGTTATTTGACATTTCGGTTACTGTCACCATAACGTGTTCTTGATTACTTAATTTATTTGGCTGTCATACTCAACATTACTGGTGAAAATTCCTACAGCTTCAATATTTTGTAATCAAAGATGTAATAGCAGCAATATGGTGCTACCCCCTCACCTTAAGGGCAAATACGGCGCTTCGCAAATCGATCATTTTTAAAATTAAATCTTTGTGCCACGATATCTATATACTTTACCTCAACAGCTTCTCAACTATTAGTGAAAGTACGGAGAAGGAATTTGGTCAAACTTACTCTTTAGAACGATGATCGAAAATGGCGCCACGAAGGAAGGGTAGATTCACCAAATTCAGCAATAAAATATCAATAGGACTTGTTAACAAATATTTAAAGATCAAATAAAAACAAGAATCATGAAGGTAGCCCTACCAGCAATCAAAATAGATTATAAACTGCTATAATATAAGGGCTAAATAGGCTTAAATTCTCTAAGTATATGAATATAATCTAGAGCTACAAATTAAAATGGAAAGACTTATAAATAACGGCAAGATTGTATGATGTAAACGTAATTAATAATAATAAATTGAAATAAAACACAGATAGTACAAGCAGTACTCGATATTTAATAATACCTCCAAAAGTACGAAAGCTTTCATGTACATATCTTAATTACAACTATTATCTTCTGACTGAAAAGTTCAGCGAACCTTTAAACATATGAAATTAGACCACATTCATTAATAAAATAAAACAGTGGTAAACAGGGGGACTCCCGTATATTATGAGCAGCAAAAAAAATTAATAAAACGTGAGAAATTAAATTCTCTACACTTCACGAGAAATATTTAGAAACGCAAGTAAATATTAATGTGATACACAGCACTATACAATGCTTCGACGAAGGTCAATGACCTGTGGTTACATTTAGTATGAAATTAAAAATTATACAAGAAATTGACGCTTGTGGTTGCGTATGTAGGCGATACATATTCATATTTAGTCAACACTAAAAAGACCTTGCATCTGCAAGTTCGCAGTCGCGGAAATTCAGTAGCACCGCACGTGGTCGCAAAATTTACTAATTATTTCTTTATTATCCCGCCTCAGCAGAGTAATCGGGCATCTAGGAGTATGAGTAAGACATTAAGAAGGAAACTACAATTATAAATTAGAATACAATCAGAAAATCCACAAAAAATAATTACCACAAAAGCTTACCCACAAGCACGCCAACCGTATCCTATCCAGAGTTACATCCGTATCTTTTTTCAAACCAAAATCAAATATCTAATATAAGTAAAAACTTCCGCTACTTATCCCTTGAAGGTTATGAAGTACCGTGACGGCATGAACCTTGGTCTCTTTCTATAGCACAACTCATAATAGTACTTAACTGAAACTTGACAAGTGTCATAAACGCTGTCGACTCATCCGCAATGCAAGTGCACGCACCCATCGCCTAGAGAATGACTAAAAATACAACCAAAACACACGAATAAATGAAAAAGGTATAAGAATTGGGGACATATAATAGTTAAAGCTTAGTGAGATAAATTTAGAGACAATAACTGCACAATAAATCTAAATAGAATTCAAAAAATACCACAGATATTTTCACTATGTTGATATACACAAGTAATAAACGATGACACAGACAGATGACGCGAAATGTTCAAAAGGAAAATAATAAATAGTTAACTAGATAAGTAAGGTGAAACTAAAACTACAAATTAAGCTTCTTGTCTCAAACTAAGATACACATTTCGCTCTAAAAATAACAAATCAAAATACAAAATGTAACAACGCTTCTAATATAAATATATCTTAACTAAGTCTGTTAATATATTTGAGGAGGTAGACCAGTGGGAACTGTTTATAAGATTTATAGTATGGCATTAAATAAGTAAACATTGAATTAACTATTTGTTAGAATATATAGATGTTGAGTTCAAAAAGAGTCAGCAAAATACAAATTTAAATCTAAAACATCAGCAGTGAGATTTTAAAATTTCTCATCTATTTTAAGTGGAGAGTCGATGCACGGACGTAACCACATAAAGTAGGATAGTAGGAAGGAAGAGAGTGTGTGCCATGTTGTAAATGTATAATAATATATAATAATGTTATCTTTTTTTATCTAACCATTAAGGTTTATCTTCTTAAATAAAATGGACGATTTTGTTCAACAAACTCCACATTTGCAAATAATCATTCTACTTGTTAAACTGAAATATATTTTGTATATTTTGCACAATGCAATAAAATATTTCACTATTAATTACTATCAAATTTTAGGTGTAAACCACGGAATGAATATTATTGAGCTGACGAAATAGTTCAATATGTAAACCTCATTTAACCTTCGTTTAAGCCTATTATACCAGATTTGTATATGGATTACCAAATCCAGGACCTTCAAGAAATACATAGAACATTATCTTTCTGTAATATGGATAGCGCCCATGTAATTTCCTTTGCATACACATACATACCAACGCAGAATTATAGAATTATTTATTACTTTAGGTTCATAAGTTGGGGGCGGACACGAGCGGTTGATTACTCATCACTAAAGGGCGGAATATATGCAAAGTGCATATATTTGCATATTTTGCATATTTTAACAAATTTCACAAAAAATTGCATATTTCGGCAAAAATAAAATTTGTGTGCATATTTTTATGTTTTTCGTTTTATGAAAAGATTAAGTGCGACCCTGTTTAGGAATTTCCAAGTAATCAGCTTGCCTAATGGAGAGCAGATGTGGTCTATTCTTTTATATTTACATTGTATAGTTTTTATTATTATATGGTTTATTGCCGGCATTTATTGGGTGTTTAGGAATTTCCAAGTAATCAGCTTGCCTAATGGAGAGCAGATGTGGTCTATTCTTTTATATTTATATTGTATAGTTTAGTTTGTCGATAGATTCCAGTATGAAAAGAGTGATTTCGAAAATATTTTATTTCAAACGCCTAAAATGCCGAAAGCCGCTTCGTGGATTAAAAATTTTCCTGAGTTGGAGTTTAGTGGGGATAAAGTGTTTTGCAAAGTTTGTGCCAAAATCATTGTTTGTGAAAAGAAGTTCCAAATTGATCAACACTTGAAAACAGCTATGCATAAAGCTAAGTTGCAGAAAAATAAATCAGTGCCTGTTCAGCAGTGTGTGCAAACCGCATTTCAAAATGTCAAACCAAAGAGTGAAAAGGAGGTGTTTCATCAAGACTTATGCAAAGCTTTAGTCGCAGGAAATATACCTTTGAAGAAACTGCAAAATACACAATTCAGAGATTTTTTGCAAAAATATTGTAATCAAAACATCCCTGACGAATCCACACTTAGAAAGAAGAATGTGCAAACAGTATACGAAACCGTAATGGGAGAAATTAAAGTTACACTGGGCGATGAACATTTTTATATTATTGTTGATGAAAGCACAGACTCATGTGGTCGATATATCACACATATTATGATTGGAGGGCTTCAAGAAAATGAGCCAGGGAAACCATATTTAATATCTTCTAAACAGTTAGACAAAACAAATAATGAGACCGTAACTCGATTTATTCAGCAGTCTCTATCAATTTTTTTTTTACCAAATCCAGTTCCAGTAGAGAAGTTTTTAGTGTTTTTGTCTGACGCAGCGCCGTATATGGTTAAAGTAGGCCAAAACTTAAAAATATTTTATCCCAATATGGTACATGTCACTTGTCTTTTACACGGGATAAACAGAGTTGCAGAAATTATTAGAACAGCATATCCCTTGGTGAACAAATTAATTTCAAATGTAAAGAAAGTGTTTTTGAAAGCACCTCTAAGAGTGCAGATCTATAGAGAGAAATTGCCAGGAGTTTATTTACCTCCAGAGCCCGTAATTACTCGATGGGGAACATGGATTAAGGCCGCGATATTCTACGCAGACCATTTTGAAGCCATTAAAGACATAGTTTTAGATTTAGAAGACAATTCGCAGTGTGTAGTGCAAAGTCAAGCATTATTCAAAAATGTAAATTTAGCTAAGGAACTTGTTTTTATTAAGGTTAATTTTAGTTTTGTACCAGATATAATAACTTCGTTAGAAAGTAGGTATATAAGTTTAAGAGAATCAATTAATATTGTTGAAATTTTTCCGACAAATGCAAAAAAGTTCCCGGTGATGTAGGAAATCAAGTAAGAAGGAAACTCGAAGTTATTGTGGGAAAGAATGAAGGCTTTAAGTATTTAATGGAAGTCAAAAATATTTTTGATAGTAAACCATCCAACGAAGTAATACCTTGGCCTTATAACTTACTACCCAAATTAAAATATTGCCAGATCACATCGGTAGATGTTGAAAGAACTTTTTCTTTGTACAAACATATTTTTACAGACAGAAGGCAAACATTTTTATTGGAAAATTTTGAAAAATATATCGTTATAAATGCATTTTATACTATTTCAGGTTGAAAATTGTACCTATTATGTTTTTCTTTTAATTTTACTTAAAATAAATAATTTTTGTAAGAGTCGGCGTTTCTTTATTTCCATTTTTCCATGTTATATTCAAGGCATATAATTGCATATTTTGACAAATAAATGCATATTGTTGCATATTTCAGAGAAAAACGATGCATATATATGCGCATATTTTAACTGAATTGACGTGCATATATTCCGCCCTTTACTCATCACCCATGGGCGCACTATTGAAATGTTGTATTTTTAAAGAGGTTTTAATTTTATTTATATAATTGGATAACAAGTGGCTGGTGATCTATAAAATACAAAATACCTTATTATTTGTTCATTTTCTCTTCTGCAAGACTTGTTCTCTTTGAATTAAGTACATCCTTGCAGATAGAAAACGTCCTTTCTACATCGCAACTGGTTATAGGTGCTTACTGGAAATTTTCTTTTATTTCAGCGTATTTAGCAAACACAATTGCCGCTATGTTATTAAATCTGGATTTATATTAAAAACTGCGTCTAACTTTTGCCTAAGGCCACATCCGAAGCCACTTGAAATACTTTTGAAATTATTAATAGCCACATCTAATGTGGTTAATCCATTTTTTAATTTGAGATTTGATTTTCGAAATATGTGGTTAGTTTAGGCAAATTTCCAAAGCGTTCCTGAAGGAATAACAACTGATTTTTTTAATTTGGGATTTGTGTTAGTTCCTTGCACTCAGAAATACTTCGAGCATCGTCATTTAAACATTTAACGAAATTCTGTAAACTATCAAAATTCTCTGCATAAAAAGTATTTCTGTGTATGTTTTAGTAAAGCTAAGTGATGAACGTGGGATATTTTGGCGTTCTGTAACGATATTTTACAGACTTTGTAATAAATTTCGGAATCACTGAGAATTCATTTTCATATCAGAAAAAGTAACATAAACAACGTTCTAGATCTAAATAAATGATAACTAAAAATGTAGGCGTATCTTATTGAAACTAAATAACAGTAAGTATATACATATTTACATGATTTCTTTTGCGAAATATAGTGTAAATATAATAAATTTTAAAAACCCCTCACGCTCCTATCTACGCCGATGTAGATAGGATTTTACTTATAAATTCCTTATTTTGTGGACATTTTTTGCTCTCATTCTCGGGCACTTCTCGGGCGTAAACAGATGTTACAGTTCACCATATGAATTAGTGCTACTCAGTAAGCGTGTGTTGTTTACATTATTTCTTAGTTCCGTTGTAACTTCGTCGTAATTTAAACCGGTCATGTCCGTCCCTTATTTATAAGCAGCAAAGTATAAAAACTTGGTATATTTATAGTATGTATAAATTACATTTTATCGATTACCAAGAGGAATCATACCAAAATATAGATAAAAGGACGGAATAAATTATTATTGACTTTATTACGTTTCAATAGTAAATCCTGCTTTTTAATTATTAATTTGTTATTAACATAGCATTTGGTTATTTTCAGATAAATAAATATAAACATAGTTTAATATGCCGAATATCGTATGAAATATTGACGTTGAATATTTGTTGAAACGCAAAAACGGATCTGAAAAATTTATTTCGAAATTGAATGAACGTAGCATCTCATTCGTGAAATGGCACTTTCTAATCCGCCGTGATGTAACTTTACAAAAGAAACATACAAAATCAGTACTCCGAACGATGAAATGCGTTGAGCCCTTGACTGATTCCATTCGGGCGAAGGATGAAAATAATCGGGCTCGTTTTTTTGCACAGAATGTTAAACGGCTATCTATTTAAATCAGAGCGGGCGTGTTTACCAGGATACACACGTCAAAACGGAAATAAAAAATGCGCTACACAACTATCCAATTTACTTTTTGTACGGCCCAGCGTCCAAATATTGATGTCACGTCGTGACTTTTGATAAAAGAGGGAGCTTTGTTTAGATTATATGGGATGCTCTCTATACACGGCAATTTAACCGCTTCTTCGACAAAAGACAAGATGTCGCGTTTCTCTCTTGTTTCTGGATCGATAGAGTAAAAAACAAAAAGAAAGTACGGAGGAAAACAAGGAAAAGTCGGTTTCGAATAAAAAGAAAAATTCGTTCTAGTTTCTTTGGAAATCAAATACGAAATACTTTTAACAACTATGTCTTTTTGCTAGACAAGTTCACTAACAACATCGATTTATAAACAGTTTATTAATTAGGGTTATTTTTTAAATGAACTAATATATAATTATTTTTATTTTTTTTATTGTTGCAGCCTCGTTAACTACTCAGGAATGTTGATATTTCATTAATAAATTAATGTATAAATTGAACACAGTAAAATTACATGGATATATTTATCTGAAAATACCTAATTCTAAATATACGAGGGCGTATTTTTATGTTATCTACCTAGCCATGAAACAAAAGAGTGACGATGTCAAACAAATTATTAAAAAATTACTGTCACTGTTAGAAGTACATGTGCTAAGTTGTGTTTAGTTTATGCTGTGTATAGAGATTTGAGACGGTCCATTTCTCGATAAAATGAGTGAAACTAAAGTTGAACATCGCAGCGTAATAAAGTTCCTGACAAAGGAAGGCAATGGTCCAAAAGCAATTGAAAGAATGGTTGCTGTATATGGGGAAGATACACCATCTTATTTCCAAGTAAAATATTGGTCTAAACTCTTTCGATGGGGCCGATAGTCAATCAATGATGACCCAAAGTCCGGACGATCCGTTGAAGCTCGAACTGAAAACATTGTGCGAAAAATCGAAAATTTGGTACTGAAAGATCGGCGTGTAAAGATCTCTGTCATTGCCAATGAAGTCTGTATATCCGAAACAAGTGTTCTCAAAATTTTGCATGACGATTTGGGTATGAAGAAGGTGTCTGCACGGTGGATACCCAGATTGCTTACACCTGAACAAAAACTGTGCAGAAAAGAAGTTTCTGAAGAAAATTTGGTCAAGTTGGAGAGGAACAAAACATTTTTCTCTCGAACTATTACCGGGGATGAGACATGGGTATATTACTGGGACCCTCCTACTAAACAAGAATCCATGCAGTGGGTTCATAAGGGCTCTCCACCACCAAAAAAAGCCAAGGCACAATTTTCTGGAAAAAAACTGATGGCAACTGTTTTCTGGGATGCTGAAGGAGTTTTGCTTATTGAATAAATGCCGAGAGGAGGGTCTACCATAAATGGAGAGACCTACGGAAACACAATTAAAAATTTAAAAACTGCTCTGGAGGAAAAACCACCGCATTCTTATCCACAAAAAAACTTGTTGCTGCACGACAATTGTCGGATTCATAAGGCCAACAAAGTTCAGCAGATAATCAATGACTGTGCGTTTATAGAGTTAAGGCATCCACTTATAGCCCCGACCTAGCTCCGTCAGACCTCTTCTTATTCCAAACATTAAAAAAGCTTCTCAGAGGAAAGCGCTTTGCTTCTGATGAAGAACTCAAAGAAGCTGTTGAAGAATATTTTGCGGGGTTACCGAAGCAGTTTTTTTCCGAGGATATGGGGCAACTGGAAAAAAGATGGAATAAGTGTATTAGTGTTGAAGGGAGTTATGTAGACAAATAAAAAAAATTTGTTTTCTTATGTGTTTTTTTTCATGGCTAGGTAGATAACATAAAAATACGCCCTCGTAAGTACGAGGCATGTACGGAAAGTAAGTACCGTTTTCAAAAAAAAACTGATAAGAACATTTTTTTCAGAACAAAAATTATTTGTATATGAAAGAGCATTTCTTAAACTATTTTTCTACATAGTTGCCACCATTGTACAGACATTTGACATAGCAATGTCTCGATATCCTCTTCATAAAAAGATGCCGCCAGTGAAGACAGCTACTGCAGAACACCGTTTTTTGACGTCGTTATCGCCGTGAAACCGCCTTCTACCAAAATAACGCTTCAATTTCAATAATAAGTGATAGTCATAATGTGCGGGATCGGGGCTGTACGGCAGATGATCGAACTGTTCCCAACCGACTTGTTCAATAAGGTTTTGAGTGACACCTGCAGAATGAGGACGTGTATTGTCAACACAATGCCTCGACTGAGCTTTCCACGTATTGTGTTTTGAACTGCGCGCCGAAGTTTTCTGTGTTTCACAGTATTGTTCTGCATCGATGGTTTCACCTCTGGGAAGGAATTCGACAAGCAGAATACTCTGTCTGTCCCAGAACACAGTGCACATGATTTTTCGTGCAGACAACGTTGTTTTAAATTTTTGTTTTTGGGGGAATGTGAGCAGTGCGTTCACTCCATCCACTTTTGTTTTGATTCTGAAATGACATAATAAACCCAAGTTTCATCACCGGTCACAATACTGTTTAAGAATTCATCTCCCTGAACACTGTATCGGGTCAAATATTAGAACACTGCCAAGTCGCTTCGAGCCATTTCGAAGCGACTTGGCAGTGTTCTAATATTTCACTCGATAGAGTGTTCAGGGAGATGAATTCTTAAACACTATTGCAATTTCCGATAATTTAAGCGATTTATGACAACCTCATGCAAAACATGAAATTTGTGGAAACTCATAAGCATTCTTTCTGTGAACCGACTGTTTTCACGAATTTTCTCATTCACAACAAGACCATCATTGACAACAAACTGCCGCTCACTACGTGCTGCATCATGAATATTGGTTCGTCCATAATTAAATTGTCTAATCCACTTTCTCACCATTTCATCTGTCATTTCATTTTCATCTTTATAAGTTGACGATGAATTTCAGATGGCTTAATATGTCTTGCGCTCAAAAACCGTATAGCAGAACGCATTTCGCAGTCTACGGGCCCAGTAATTGTCTTAAACATTTTGAACAATCACTAACAAATGTAAACATAACACAATCTGGCTATAATGGCGTCAGTGGATAGACTATGAACAAAAGAGACACTTATGCACGCGCGCAACTACAACAATAGCGCTGCGGTGGCGGTAGAACGAGACTGTAATTACTTCCCGGACATGCCTCGTATATAGTAATTTAGGGAATCACGGACATCCGCTTCCCATCTCGAGGCTTTTCGAGATGGGAAGCGGAAGGAATGGCTAGGAAGATATTACTATATTGTTACCTATACTTTTATATTTGTTCTACAAATACTTTGCGCTAATAATTCCCAAATGCTTTTATCATTATAACCTCGTGTTGATATTGGAAGAAACGATAATTTGCTTTCCAATTGACATTTCATGGATTGTGTAAGAAATTGATGACATTTTTTCTAAATAGGTCTCCATGATCTCAATTAGTTATTTAAAAATTGTCAATCATGCTGTTTCTAGTTTTATAATGACCTGTACAGTACTTGTTTGAGGTCATTCCATACATCTGCATAGTGTTTCTAAAGTACAAAGGAGATTGTTGGAGTTGATTATAGTGCTTCTATTTCTTCCTTCTTTTTTAGTAGGAGTAGGGCTGTTTCTTTTTCAATATCAACCTCCCATCATGTCCAGATCGTCACATCCTATTTTCCATGGTCATGAACCAATCCGTCGATGAGTTACATTGCGTAATAAGCACCAATCATTCGTTGACCATTCTATTAATGCAACCGTTCCATTCTTTCTGTCTTTGTAATATCCAGTCATTTATATAATCTCTCTTACATATTATTCGTATATTTTTACACCTTCCTCGGCCCCACAAAGTTTGCCCTGTCATCCTTCGAAGTCCCTCTTCTTAGTTCTGTTGTCTCCAACATTTGTTTTGCTTTCATTGTGTCGCCTGAGCTGTCATGATTGTCCTGTTTACTGTGTTATAAATACTGGATTTCGTTTCTTGTTTTAGATGTGTGTTGCTCCAGATTGTGTCGTTAAGTCATCTCGTGCCTTTTTGCTTTGACGGCTCGTTGTTGCACTTCTTCTTTGACTTCTTCATAGCCCGCTCTGCCTGCTCAAATAAATCATTGGAAAATTGTTCAAAATTTTTGAAAACATTTTTCGAAAAGATTATTTTTAAACAAAAAACAATTGAAAAATAAGGGAAAATAAACTTAATTTATCGGAAATACTCAGTAATAAACGAAAACTAAAACATTTTTTTTTTTAAAAATTATAAAAAGAAATAGAAATAATAAAAATATCATACCAACGATTACCAGGTAATTCCCGTCTCAGTTTAACGTCTTCAGTTCGTTTCCAATCAATTGGAAAAAAGGTGTCTGCTCGGCTGTTGCCTAACATGATTAACGTTTTAGGCGTTCTGTTTTTCTGTTTTTCTAGATACTGCAAAGGATGACCTCTACAAAATGCGTCTTTCACAAAACATTTACCTCAACATTTGGGTTAATGACAAATTAAAAATATCCATATTAATTATTCACTGAACAGAATTGTGCCATTCAACATTTTAACGACATGTAGTTATTATTCGCATCCTGTCGGAAATTATTTCGTGTCAGAAATGTTCCATGAATATTAGTAATTGACGTTCGACCGATATTCATAATTCATTGAACACAAAATAATTATTAAATTCACAACATTAAAATTTCACATAAATAGCGTTAAAATATGCTAATCCTGAATTATCATTTCAAATTATTTCTAAAATTTTGGAGTATTTCAGCTTTTGAATAATTGGTAAGTGACGAAGCAACTTTATAAATACGTATGTGTCAGAAATAATTAGATAAATAAGTGAAAACATTATTCTATACTTCTACTTCAATTTCATATACAAATAACAAATACAACCTTTATTAATCTTTAATAAGTTTCCAATATTAACTAAGTATTAGGTATTAACGTCCGTAAAAAAATTTCACAAGTTCTAAAATGTGACTGAAACCTTATGACTAGACCACGCATATACCGATTGATTGAATGTATTTTGAAAACAGACCGGACTGCGATAGAAAAGAAACAGTCTATATCATCACTTACAGATGATGACGTGTAATTCTTAACGATGGAGTATTTCTATCGTTTGGATTCTGAACAACTGACGTTTCGGCGGACATTACGTCTGCTGTCTTCAGCGTAGCCCTATAAAGGGCGATTTCTCTCCAAAACTAAACTAAACCGTGTTTTTGCGGTGAAAATGTGTGCAAAACGCTTCTGACAGTTCTAAATGTCAATATGACGAGTTATGTCATACTTGTTCTGAATATGACTTGTGTACACGGAAAAAAAATTGTGTGAAAATGTTCTACAATTGTGGCTCTTCGTCCTACAATTTGTCCCGTGATTTGGGACAACGATAAATTGTATTAAAAAGTTACAAAAAATTGTGTGAAGATTCGTATAACAAAATGTGTTAACATATGCTACATAATGTAGTACTTCTTAGTATAATGTACCGTAACCATGTCATATAATTTGTATTTTTTTTTTACACAAACAGTGTTATATTTTGAAGCTTTTGTATCCGATATAGTAATACTTTGTATAAAAATTTTATAAAGGAAATAGTGAATTTTCGTATTTTTTGTGTATAAATTTTATAGCAATTGTTTAACATATTTCGAAAAATTGTAATTATCTATAGAGAAGAATATTATATATTCCCTAGCACAAAATGTTTGACAATTTTGCTATTCTTGTGCTGTTGAGTTCTATGTTGTATGTATAGGGATGTTCCACAATCTTGTCGCTATTTGCTGTATAATTAGTGTTTCAAAGATAATGACAAATTATATCTAAAACTTGTACCTACGATATGCATTAATTCGTACTATTTGCATATCCAATCCACTAGCATTATATGTTGTATTTGTAGCATTCTTTTCAAAACAATAATGAATAATTTTGTTATTCACTATCTTTGTTTTGACAATATACTTGAATGAAATAGCGATTCTTAGCACTATTTGATTTAGATATTATGTTGTATGTAGTAGGTATTTCATACAAAAGCATTTCAAGAACAATTTTCATATTGTTAAACAATTCGCAAATTTCTGTAACCCATATATACATATACCTACTTTCACACAATTGAAAGTTTACTTAGAGAAATGCGGTATTACTTTGATTTATATTATGATTAAGAAGTTTGATAATGAAAACGCTGTTAAAGGAAAATTATTTTAAATAATGATGTAATTAGGGATGTGTATAAAACAGGTATAACTTGATACTTATTTATTAATATACTTATATAAACATAATAATATAAAATAAAATATAGGTAAGTTTCTGTGTAGCAGCAACGTTTTCTAAATAAAAGTGTGAACAACGAGCTAATGGGTTTAAAGAGCATGTCGCAACAAAAAGATTTTTGCTATTTTTTGACATTAAACATGGATGAACAGCATGCAGTTTGGTCTGCTTTACAACAAAATGGTTTGATAGTATATTAGCTGGTATTGACACCTCAAATGCGAAATTATGTTTATTAAATTTGATAGTAGGTACATATCAAGAACTAAACATATAAAATTAACATCCGTTTCATTAAGTAAACAAATATGTTTGATTATGCCAAATTTAGGAAAGTCTAATCAATTTAACACTATAATAGATTCTAGCCTTGACGCATTTCTAATTTTGATGGTCTCCAGTGTAATCCTGGTTCCTTGTTCACATTCATGCATGGAAAGAATAAAAGCAAAATCGTTAATGTAAATTCTTCCCTAACACCTGAAATGATTGCAATGGGAATATTTTATGTAAGATAAATGTGTGGTAAAAATACTTACAGCTAGTAATTTCTGGGTCAGTAGGTATATATATTTTTATATTGCCCAAGAACTTCTCTTAAATAGGAATCCTTTTTTGCGGTAGCAATGTTTAAAATCGAGTCACACATCAGGGGCCATTTTGCAAACAATCAATTTTCCTTTAGAGAATAAATAGTATTGAAGTCTGCTTCAATCTAAAATAAAGTTTCAATAAAAAGAATTAATTTATTTATGTGAAATGAAATACCTGTGTAAAACCCAACTGTTCGCTTAAACAAGGAAATTTTTTAAAATAATTGTGAATAGGGCCACTACTTTTTAACAATTCAAATCTAGTTTTCCTTGTTTTTCCCAGTATTTTTGCACAGTAGTGAACGATTCTGTATTGTTGTTCAACCATTGCATGTACACCTCTTCATCAACACAATTAACGTATGTGGTTTCAGTTTGGCGTACCTCAAATAATTTATTTACATAAATAACAATAATGACATCAGAAAAGTCATTATATATTACCTGTAATTGTACATATTAGTCTCAGTTTTCTATAGTGATTCCTCAAATAAGTATAACAGCTCCATGCCTTTCCCCTTGCAGCCTTTGGTTTTCCTTTGTTATTTACGTATGGAACATAATATATGTCTGGAATTTCGTGTGGAAAGACGTTAGTGATTTCGTTTACTAACTGTATAAATCTTCCAGCTGTATCCAATGGAACTTCGTTTACATGCTGAAAATAAGATGGGAATAAAAGTATATATACATATATTCGTATTTGCAGCCTATAATATCGACTTAGTCAAGCAACGCTTACCTCTAACTCCTTTAACTCTTTACATTTTTTCAGAAACTTGCGTCTGATACCAATTATTGGAAGAAGATCACGTATGTCGGCTGCGTTTTATAACATAAACGCTTCTTCGTCCATACACTGTTCTAAAATCAAATTATTTAATACGTCATTCAAAGATAATAAAATAAATATCTTTTTCGACTAATAATTTAAAGTAGCAAAAATAATCACTATGTTGGAAGTGTTTATTTTTTACATTAATTTGTTAATTTGTTGATAAATAAGCAAGGAGTAATAATTGTTTATATGTAGTTTTATAATATGTACTCCTTCCAATTATTTCTTATATTTTGTAACCCCCACAAATAGGTACAGTCGCCCTTTCTCATATATTGTTCCTTTATTACTTAGCAAACACCATCACGACAGAGTTACCTTCGCATTGCAATATAAAATCGTAACTTCCATTTCTATTACCTCATGCAAGTAATGCAAAAAAAAGAAGATACATATTTCAAAAATCCAGACAGTGTATCTATTTCCCACAGCTGTCGTGAACATTTTACTAAAACATTTTAGGATATTTTTTGTACTGTTCCTCGAAACTACAACTATAACTATAGAAAAAACCAAGGACATTACTGTTATTTAGGAGCATCTTACAAGTTTTCTGATTTATTATTATACAAATGTATATCCATATACGATAGTAAATTATTGTATTTTTGTGTCTAACAATTAACAGAGTCGTCTGTAACTCATACATACACAGTACGCATAAATTGTGCCGTTTAAAAAATAGTCTTTCATGTAACAAATAATGCATAGTACCTACGCCATTACGCCTTAATCTATGATGTTAAGTTCTTATTCATTGCTATATATGTACCTGCATAATAATGCTAACACGAACAACAACCTATAGTTATCACAAAAGATTATTTATCTTGAAAAATTGGTATTAGGTTATGCGTTATGCATATTCCAGTCTGTTAATTTATACTTGACGAATTCGTCCATGACTGGCATTGTAAAACAAAAAGAACGCTTGCATACAGGAATGGTAATATGTAGAAGTACTTACCAATATGTTCAGTATGTGGGTGTGTGTGATAATAAACAAAGGGCACTAAACAATCACCAAACTTACGTACCTAATCAAGACAAAATGACACTGCAAAATATGTTACGTATTTAACGCTTCTGCTAACACTATACAACCCCACCATTGATACCCATACCACGCCGCAATGTCTGGAAACATTTTTTGTTAAAATAAATATTCATCATTTCCTAATTTTATGACAAAAAATGCACAGCAGGCTAAAACAAATTACCTAAATTTGTAACACAGTTATATTTATTTTTACTTCACACATCTTTTAGTACCAATGTGGACAATATTTCTGACTGAGAGGATAAAATATTTGGCACAATTTTATATCGTATTTTAATAGGAAGACTATCAACGAGTTTAACAATTTATGTAAACTGTTTCTACAATTACCATTGATACAACATTGTGTGAAATTTTCACATACCATTTTTTTCCGTGTAATGTTGTATAAGATAAGGTGCCCGCACGAATAATCGGCAGCCAGACCCCTTTAACCTCCAGGCTTGGTGTAGGATAAGTTACTGTTACCATATATGCTGCTTCTTTTATCTTCCTTAGGAAACCATATTCTTCTTTCGACAGAATTGTCACGTCATTCCATTTAATGTGATGGCCTGCTTCCCTAGCGTGTTGTACCATGGGATATTTTTCAGTTTCTCCTATGCGAAAAAATTTCTTTAGTTCTTTGATTCTTATTTCTAAGGGCCTTCTGGTTTCTCCTATGTATGGACGCCCACAGTCACACGGATCTATGTTACAAGACTTAGTTCTTGTTAGGTTTAATCTAACAGTATCATTTGTCCTAATCGCAGTTCCTATGTTATATCTGTTGCCTATTCCCCGGATTTTTTCTGATAGGCCTCATGTATACGGAACGGCCGTAGTACATACGGTCTCCGATTGGTCTGAATTCGAATTGGTAGATGTTTCCCTGCTTTTTCCTGCCTTGGCTAATATGTGTTCTGCATACCCATTCAATTTTAGGGTGTTAGTTATATTTCTCCTTTCTCCTTTCCTATCCCGTTCTTCCGAGCATATTGCACTGTCTCTATCATATAAGCACCTGGCCACTCCAACTTTGACATTATGTGCGTGTTTGCTATCAAAGTCTAGGTATTGTCCTGTATTGTATGCAACATGAATCTAATAACAAAAAAACTGTATATATAAAGTACCGTGTGACTGCGGACGTCCATACATACGAGAAATCAAGAGGCCTCTAGAAGTAAACATCAAAGAACACAAGAAATTGGTTCGCATAGAAGAAATTGAAAAATCCCGCTTGACACAACACGCTTGGGAAGCAGGCCATTAAGTCAAATGGAATGACGTAACAATTCAGAAGAACATGGCTTCAGAAGCAAAATACATGAAGCAGCATATATGGCTGCAATAACTAATCTTTTACAAGTACACCACGCCTGGAGGGAGATTCAAGGTATCTGACTGCCAACTATTCGTCAGAACATAAACACGTTTTCTTATACTACATTACACAGGACAGATTCAGATCAAGTATAACATAAATCACATTGACATTTAGAACTGTAATAAGTGTTTTACACAAATTTTCACCCTAAAAACACCCTGCTACCCTGAAGAAGGCAGACATAACGTTCGCTGAAACGTCGGTTTTTCAAAATCCAAATGATAGAAATAGCACAAATACACCATATCAAATCACTGATTTGTTTATGTTTGTAGAAAATGTAATAATTTGAAAAGAATTTGATTGCATATAGAAATTTCTTGAAGATGATTTTCAATCACATAATGTGTCAATAATAGAAAAATTTTGACGACTGGCATGAAAACACACCGATAAACCAGAAACGGCGAACAGCCTATCTATATGAAGTATATACAGTAATAACTCAAAATAGCTCCACACTATAACTTTTTTCTTAATTTTGTTTTATAAAGTCCACTTCTTCGCAAATCTCTTACTTTATAACACTGTAATTTTATTTTTTAAAGTTGGTGACAAGTATCATTTCATTGAAAAAGTCCTTTATAAACGTTTGACAGTAAGAAAAATGTGAAGAAAAATTGTAGAATGGATAAAAAATAAAGTAAAAGTTATTTATTTCACATTTCAAATCTTCAAAATTTTTAGGTTAATAGTTAGTGAACCAGTTCTAAAAAGTTTAATTTTAAAAGTTTTAAATAAATAAAAGAGTATTAAAGACGTTTTATTGCACATTCATTTTTGAAAAACTTCGCTGCTTGATCATAATGGGTATCTGTAATTGATCTACTCCTTGCGATTTAGAAATTTTCATGTTGTTAAGTTGGCTATTTGGAAACGTATTCCTTCATTTGTTTTTCGTTTATAGGCACTCCTAAATATTTAATTTACCAAATAAACGTAACTTTATATATTATTATTATGCTTACATGCATGCCAATATTATGAAAGAGCATTTAAACTGCCAAATTTGACGAATAGCATAAATTCAAGCAGGGGCGGAAATTGTAAAACGTAAAAATCGCTAAAATACAAATGACGTCGGTGTAGATCAATTTCAGGCACATTAAGAGGGGTTCACACTGATGCAATTAGATGTAGCAATTCCAGTTTTATGAAAAGTTGCACGTATTAGAGCGTGTTCTATTTTCTGAAGAAATTGCATGCGATTTTTTAGTAACTATTACGCTGCCAACCTGTCTTATGAAATGTACCAAGAGACATGCATTATTTTTCATCACGATACATTGAAAGTAATGATGATATATAATTATTTCATGTTTGGTAGTACCACAAAAAAAATTGCCTTTGTGAAAAATTGCTTGTACTTCCTGATCAGTGTGAACCAACCTTGCAACTCTTAAAAATGCGATAAATCGCTGCAACTCATTGCATCAGTGTGAATCCCTCTTTATATATTCAGATCTGTCAATCGCTCAATAAGATTAAATATAATGTTATGATACATTACTTCGTTATTGTTTGATTAGTTAATACATTAAATTGTAAGATACTTATTAAAAAATACGTTACTAAATTTATTTTCTGATCTTAAAATTATAAACTCATTAAAGTACATCATAAATAAATTAATTCTTAAATAGTAATGGTAAATGATTGCTATTAAAAATAAATATGAAAAGTTATAATTATTGAACAATAATTAATTTAATTATGTAAGTAAAATAAATACAATGGGAATATTTTTAAATAAATTTAGAAAATATATTCAAATTCATATCATGAAGACAAACATACGATAAGACAAAAAAGGTTGCATATCTACGTTAATATATTCAAGAATTTATTGAAATTCATTGGCGGCGGTTTTTTACATTTTCAAATGTTGCTGAGTGGCACGAACACATATGAAGTAATCGAACCAGGCATTGACGTCTGGACACCCCGAGGAATCACATCACTGTGTTATCGAATGACAATTACAACCACAACTGACGTCCAAATCAACATATATCATCCATAAATTTAACCATTAAAGAAGCAATATGCAAGAGAACTTGTTTAAATATTTATCTAATCAATTTTTAAATTTATCCATCGAATCACTTGTGTTTATATTCAAAGAGTGAATAGTATTTGAATTCAAATTTAAGAAAGAGTTATTCCAGCGACTCTCAAAATCTGTAAATTGATATCTACATTATTAATGCTGTATAATCTTTGTAAATTCATCTGGTATATTGATTACCTTGATAAGCAAGTTAATGACAGTAACTGGTTAACAATCCTCCCATTTACCTCTTTTATGAGCACTATCTTGACAATACCTGTGACTTTCAAACTTCATGTCATCAATTCTTGACACAAGAAAAGCATTGCTATTTCTACATACGTATTATTCTCATAGAGTAGTAGTGGTAACATAAAAACTCCACATAAAAAGCACTTTGCATCCATTCTTATTATCGAAGAAAATCTGTAAGAACTTTATATCTATACTATAAACTGAAATTCAATAATCCGGAATAAAAATTTGCTTGCTCAAGATACTTCTTTCCCGAAGGATAACCGATGGCGTAGAATGTATTTAAATGGATTGAATTAATGGACAGGCAGGATTTCCAAGTCTGAATAGGAGAAGCGAAAAAGCATAAGTGTTCGTGCTGCTTCATAAGTATCATTTCACTTTACAGGGCTACCAATCACTGGAAACGTACAAGTTACGACCCGAGAGATTTAGTTTTCAACTATATCATTGTATGCGCGAACTTTACGACTTGTCGGTGAACGACATCTAGCGCCTGAAATAATAATAAATGCAATATCATAACTTTAAATATTGCATGTAATTTTTAGAACGCCAAAGACGGTGACATATTTAATAATAATGAAAATCGTGTTCATACGGAAATTCAAATATTAATTGTTGAAAAATATATACAGATTTTTATTCTTAATTCAAAATAAATACTTTATAATGTCCATAGGAGCAAACAAAATAAAATTAAAGTAAATACAACAATATAATATACTGGGGTGTCTCTAAAACGTGCGGAAAAAACGCTACCACACATTTCTGAGGGCAAAATATGACGATCTAACCCAACTTACCTCAGTCCAAAAGTGGATGCTTTCGGAGATACAGAGTGTCAAAAGTTCAATTTGGTTTTAGTTTTTTATAAATAATTTCTGTAATAATTGGTATATTGTCACAATATTTGGGTAGGGGGGGTTTCGTGGGGTAAAAAATTTAAATCTGCTCTCATTTTCATTGCAAAATGTAGAGGGCGCCACCTGCGGCATATTGTATCCATTTTAAACGTAATAACTTTTTTGAGACACACTGTATTTAACTTTTAAATAAAAATTCTTATTCTCCAATGTTTTTTACCTAGATAAGGTATACCTGGTAGGAGTTGATTGGAGCAGCCGTTTATGAGTAATCTGGATATAAAAAATTCATTCCGTATATGGGCACATATGCTTCTGTAATTTGGGTGTTATTCTTGTGGCAATTCAATGCAATGGTGCATCCACTTTTGGACTGAGGTAAGTTGGGTTAGATCGCCCTCAGAAATGTGTGGTAGCGTTTTTTCCGCACCTTTTGGAAATATATTGTATATATATTGTACTGATAATAGCTAAAAAGAATTTCATTTCATGAAAGGAAAATGTAATAATTATATATTATAGTATTATTCCATTGGTTATTAATGAATTTAGTAATTAGTGCCCTGACAATAAACTAATTAGTAAGTATAAAGAAGCATTTATTGCTAAGTTATATAAAAAATGTAGAGCACCATCAGGTATTAATATATCTATCGATGGTCAAGCTGTTGCTATTTCTAAGCCGTAGAATCTCTCAGGAACGACTGGCAATTGTTTCATCATTTGGGATGATCCTGTAATATTCAAATTGAAATATCTTGAATCTTTATTGAATCGCTATTAAGCATATATTATGCACATTTATGCAGTGTAATTTCATATATTATAATTGTCTGGGGCCAGGCGAAGATAATTCAAAATCTTTATATTACAGAAACGAATTATAAGGCCAATTTTTACTTTCTTATACGTAGTATAAGGAAGTATTGTGATGATGAAAATTTTCGACCTCGAGATTTTTGCAGATATCGATGTTTTGAGGTCCCCTGATACGAAAAAAGTGGTTTTTAAAAAATGTCTGTCTGTGTGTGTGTGTGTGTGTCTGTTACCACGATAGCGGTCAAACCGCTACAGATATCAATTCCAAATTTTGTATTTACGAATATAATCTTCCTCTTGAGAACTGATTAGATTTTGAGCAAAATCGGCACACCGGAAGTAGTAGTTTACTTCAGTGAAAAAATCGAATTTTGCAAATATTTCGTCAATTACTAAGTTTAAACAAATTTATAAAGACTTCAAATGTACTCAAAATTAAATTTGAGAAAAAATGTATTAATAAAGTTTTTCGAAATTCCGACTGGAAGTAGGTCTTTTACTCTTATCGAAAATCAGTTTTTTGCGAATATCTCGCAAGTCATGCTTTCTAGGCAGGTACATTACCAGTATAAAAGTATTTAGAACGTACTTTTAAATATCTTTTGTGTAAAAAAAATTTCAAAATTCGGACCGGAAGTAACACTTTTACTCTTACCGAATAACGATTTTTTGCAAATATGTCGTAAATTATGCATTCTATATATATTTATAAGGAGTGCAAAAGTATTTAGAATTGGATTTGGAATATTTTTTGCATAAATGAAATTTCAAAATTTGGACCGGAAGTAACACTTTCATACGTATAAGAAAGGCGTGTGGTGGCCACACCTCATTTTTAATATAAGATATGGCAGAGAGAGACGTATTCAAAAAGCACAGAGTCCCGACTCTGTATTTATTATATTTGTATAAGCTATTACCAAATGTCTTCAATAACAAAAGTAAATTCTTAACCCATCTAAAAGTCCACAACTATAATGCTAGAGACAACGAAAACAGTACAAAATAAACCCAATCATTCCTTATATAAAAAGTCATCCATGATTGCAGGTTCTAATATTTATAATGTTCTCTCATTAAGAAACATATTTAAAACGTAATTTCATACAGCTCTTCTAGGAAAACATTTATAATTCGAACCGCGCGTAATACTTTTACTCTTACCTTAAGAAATAGTTGCTTGAATATATCTCAAATTATACAGAGGACGCGCGGGTTGGAATAAATTCATTTAAAATTTTTGGTTTTGTTTTATGGAAAAACGCTCGGATAGGTCGATTTTTATTTTTAGCTGCGGTTTTTCTGATGGTAAATTGATGTACAAAGACTGGTCCAAAAATAAGTTACGACCATCAATTTTTTTTTCAAATGGAAACATATGTTTTTTATTTAATTTGTTAATTCTACATCGAATTCTAAATATGTTTCATGTACCATGTCCTATATCCAAACTCAACAGTTATCGAGAAATTTACAATTGAACATATCAATAACTGGTACATGAAACATACTTAGAATTCGATGCAGAATTAACAAATTAAATAAAAAATATGTTTTCATTTAAAAAAAAAATTGATGGTCGTAACTTATTTTTGGACAAGCCTAGCAAAAAGCAACAAGCTAAAAATAAAAATCGACCTATCCAAGCGCTTTTCCATAAAACAAAACCAAAAATTTTAAATGAATTTATTTCAACCCGCGCGTCCTCACTCTATGGTCTAAGTATATTGTATTCTGAAATTAATTTAGAATATCAGTTCAAGAACGTCCATTTAACTGCGAACTTAACTTGTATATTATTGAATTTGGTATTTACGTTTTTTGAACAAATATAACTATTTCAGCAAAATGGCAGAATATTGATAAAGGGATTGCTAATGGGGATCGTTGTAGAATTTATCTCTGCATCTGCCGCAGACAAAAATTTAAGAAAAACGGAGTTTCGCGAATTTAAAATTAGGATAATTTATTATCAGTTTTGAATAGTCTGTATATACAGGGTGTGGCAACGACCTGTAATCGGTCCCTTACGGTGTACATATTAACTTGATTGAAAAATGTTTTTAGTAAAAGTTATTTAGGAAAGCACAGGCTATGACCTAAAATTACTTTGATGTATACAGGGTGTTTAGTTTCCTCCCTACCTTATATAAATTTCTTATTTTAAATGGAACATCTATATATTGTTACATTTTTGCATTCCTGGGCGCAATATAAGCCAAATTTGTACAACACATCATATGGATTAAATTAATGGTTTTTTTTTTTATACCATTATAACAACAGTTCAAGATGCTCAGCCAATACAAAAAAATGTTCATTTTATAACATTGGGTGGGAAAGCCGTCTTTAGCCTGCATCGAACGGCGTAAGGGTGTTACATTTAAAAAAATGATTACAACTACTTTATAAATTTTCAAATTCATGTTCAATTTCCAAACACCCAATGTTATAAAATGAACATTTTTTCGTATTGGCTGAGCATCTTGAACTGTTGTTATAATGGTATAAAAAAATTATTACAAAATAATTACAAATGCAGGAGATATAAAATTTTTAAGAAATTATTAAAAATGAGTTTGTTTTCCTTTAATACGAAATATCTCGAAAACCATTAATTTAATCCATATAATGTGTTGTACAAATTTGGCTTATATTGCGCCCAGGAATCCAAAAATGTAACAATATATAGATGTTCCATTTAAAATAAGAAATTTATATAAGGGAGGGAGGAAACTAAACACCTTTATACATCAAAGTAATTTTAGGTCATAGCCTGTGCTTTCCCAAATAACTTTTACTAAAAACATTTTTCAATCAAGTTAATATGTACACCGTAAGGGACCGATTACAGGTCATTGCCACACCCTGTATATGAATAGAACAGTAGGAGGTTTCGGCGGACATTGGAGCAACTATTTCTTGACATAATGGAATTAGAAATGAAATATGGACAAGAACATGAAATATCTTAAAAAATGCTAAGTTTAGACCGAAGGGGCCCTATTGCGCTCCCTCTCTCCCTCTCTCTCTCTCTCCCTCTCCCCCCCCCCCTCTCCCCCTCTCTCTCCCTCTCTCTCTCTCTTTCTGTCTCTCTTTCTCTCCCTCTCTCTCTCTCTCGCTTTCTCTCCAACTATCTCTTGCTCTCACGTCCACTCTCTCCCTATCCTTTCCTCGCTCTCTCTCCCTGGTACAGTCTGATGTGAAATCAATAACTAAATATTTTTGAAGGCTAGGCTTTAGTCGCTCATATCATTATGCAAAAGTTCATAACATCCCGACACCGTGTGATAGTTTGTACTAAAGGGGTTTCCTTTTTTCCACGAACATTAATTTAATGATCATAATTGTAATAATACTCACCATCGGATTTAAACCATCTCGTCGTTTACATTTCCGCCGATCTAATGCTAAGCTTATACATAATGTATTTTACTGCCCTGACTTTATTTATAATTCCTGCTACTACTGTCATTAATTTTTGGCATTTCCCAATTGTGCAAATATTTTTAAATATTCCTTTTCTATATATTTTGTCAAAAGTTGATCTAATCTCTGTTAAACTTATATATAATACTAGCTAGCCGGGGCTAACGTTGTTCTGCCCCTTCCGGTAGGCGAGTTAAAGACCATGTTATAAGAAGGTCTGGACCAAAAAAGTAGCGTCATCTATCGGAGGGCAGCATATACCAAAACAATTTTGTTAACCACGCGAGCATATTGTGTAGATATAAATAATTTCGGATTTATAAATACAAAATTTATTAATAACTCGACCACAGCGCCACCTGTCTGGTCCAGATTTTGTGATTTTTTTTTAGCACAAAAATATATATATATTGTGGCAATACATAAGTCATTTTGGTCCATTAATATAGAATTAGTTAATAACTTGCTTACAGCGCCACCAGTGGGATCCTAGCACAGCTATATTTTGTGAATATGACCTCAATCGGTCAAGTCTTTCAAAAATTACACAATCACTAACAGACGCACCAACGATTATATATACGTATAAAGATTTGTTCGCACATGTGGTTTGTTCAAATTGTGTTGTTCATCTACAAACCAAATCAATTTCAATTTTAATTTCGCAGACGAATTTGTGCAATTCCGAACGTAGATATAATAATTAGCATCAGATTTTACAAGTAAGAAAAATTTTCAGAAAGTATTTATAAACATGTATCTAATCATCAATTGTAATTCTATAATTTTTACATTTGAAATGCCCATGCTTTGTTTTCTTTTCTTGTAATCGATTACTTTTCCGATCGTCGCGACTTCTAATACCATCATTATCTGTACCCCTATTGGTTGTTTTCCTGTTCTTGTTCCATGTTTGGCTCCCCTTATCGAACGTCGGGAATATTCTGGAGTCCGGTCACGCTCTGATTGTAGTTTTCTAAATCTTAACAAGCCGCGCACTATCTCCGGACTCCCAATCATGCTAAAACTACCCCAAGATTAGACTTAAAACGTATGGAAAATTCGATTACCACACTAAATGGGATTTCACTATAATTTGTTGTTACCTTAAGTGTTATTTAACATGAGAATAATTTTTCTTATTAGCAATCAGGTACCTATACATATTGCTGTGACAAAAATAAAATTCATAATCTTACCTAGAACTAAAAACGATAATTAATAATACCCACACTACGGTATCGTCATTCAATTTAAACATAAAGAAAATGAATTAGTTTAGAATCTAAACTAATTCATTCATTCAATAATTATCTAAAGTTTAGATAATTATTATCTCTTAAACAATAGAAATACAAATACAAATCTGTAGACATTTGTTTACTAAAGTAAAATCATAAATATAGTAATTACTTTTATATGTCAATAAATATAGTACTACATATTTGTATTTGTGCCAAATCGTTTTCACACAAATGCAAAATTTTTGTGTCTATATTTGCTGCTTTACCTTAATATAACGTAAATTTTTATTTTCACAGGAATAAAATAAAATAAATTGCTAAGGAAATTAATTAAAAAGAGAATTTACTAATTAACAACCGCTAACAGTGTATTTAACAATTAAACAATAACACCTATTCTGTACTATCAAATACATTAATTCAATAAAAATAATTATATTTAAATTAGTTAAAAAATAAACCTCTTTTGTTTATACATAAAACTATTATCGAGATCTAGCAATGTAAATAACGAAAAAGAGTTAGTACCGATATATCTCATATATTCATTTAAATACAAAATGAATTTAATTTTGAATTATATGTGATGAAAGAATGACTTGAGGTAATATAAATTCTATATTAATTTTGATATAAGCATTACAAATGTTTTCGTTCTGCTTAATTCATATTTATATCTAAAGTTAGATCATAGTTAAGTGATGTATTACTTACTCACTTGCGAATGCAAACTAACGCCACAAATGCATCCGATTAACGTACACACTTCCCTAGGACATCTAGCAATTTATATGTTTATGGAAAATTACAGCAGTTTTAATGTATCTCTTCTCTCTTAGGCATTGTAAAATAAAGAATTACTTAAAAAATATAAATTTTGAATTCACAAATATTTTTCGATACTTCCTAGTAATATTACTTGATACTGTGTCTGTCCCTTACTTTCTTATTACTTCACAATAATAATAAATCGGCGAAATGTGCTGAAATATCTTATGACTTTGATGACACCTGAACCATTTCGCTGATAAAATGAATAAAACTGAGTATTATGAAGCTAATGTTCATTCAATCACCCATGTATTACTTATGCTATTTATGGTAACAGTAATCACAATACAAATGTCGAAATAGTATTTTTGAAATGTTGTGGCCTGTATAATTGCAAAGAAGACCAGCTAGTCAGCAGTTAACATACTATTTTTTGTATTTCGATTAGATGAATATAAAATAAAAACTTGGCATATCTCGTTTCTCTTAGTTAGCATACATTTTCCGATGTTTCTACAGTTCCAAATTCCACAGCCACGTTTCGGTTGTTTCGTTGTGTCTAATATCAAACGTTTCATCGACATGTTATAATCAAAACAAAATGGTTATTTAGACGGTTTAGAATAGGAATTGGGAAATTGATTATACCAAGAATGAACCGATAAGTTTCCAGTAGGTATTTTAATGTATTTTTAGTTTTTCTCTGCAAATCCAAATTTTTATAATGGTTCAAGAGGCATAGAATAGAATATATAAATTTTTCGTTTTTCAGTGAAGTTTCAAGCGTCGTTAGTCACAGGTTTAATTTCTCTGCCGATTCTTATCAAGTCTAAAATTTATTAACTTCGCTATACTTGCACCTATCCTCTACCTTTAAGAATCTGGTGGCAGATACTTATCTACTTTGATAATTATGCTTTATTTCTTGCTATGATTATACCGGGTGTCCACACTTAAGTGCGCACTATTGATAACTCTGTTATCTTTGGAGGTGCAGAATCGGTCAAATGGTCAAAGTAGTACCATTTTTTATGGCGGTTACAATTGTGAAAATAGAAAAAGAATTGAACGTCGGGTTCTCTAGATATTCGACCAAACAAATTTTTTTTAAATGGAACACCCTGTATATTTTTTGGCGATTGGAAAGAGAATCGCAAACTGAACAAAAGAGTCTTAGTACACTAGTATAAAAAAATGTCAAATAAAGTAGTTACTGAGAAATCTGTATCTTTGCTTTGTTTGCATGAAATCGATATACCTATGGAAAATTAAAGCGTCACATTGTCTAGTAGCTGTCAAATTATTTGTATTTGCTGTTGTTAAAGTTACTGTGTGGAAAAAGTACTGGTTTTACAATTTTTTCAACCGTAACAATGGCATTTACTCATTTGGAAAAGTGTAATATGTTGGAGTTGTACTTGAAGTTTAACAAAAATTCAGATAAAGCGCTCGAATGTTACATTCAGCAATTTCCTGATCGTGATGTACCAGATCGTCGCTATTTTTTAAAACTTTATCGAAGATTAAGAAGCAACGAAACAGTTTTTATAAAGAAGAGGATCAAAAATGATTTTATATTATCACAAGAGACAGAAATAAATGTATTGGCATATTTTCAGGTACATCCAAATAATTCTGTAAGGAATTTGTCCAGAGAATCAGGTGTTTCTCGTAGTACGATCCATAAAATTTTGAAAAAAAATAAATATGTTCCCTTTAAATATCAGCCTGTTCAAACTCTACTTTTGGGTGACTATCAAAGACGATTAACTTTTGCTCAATGGTTTATCAATGCTTTTGAAGAAAATCACAATTTCTTCAGACACATTTTATGGAGTGATGAATCCAACTTTTCTAATCGCGGGATGATCAATAAAAGAAATAATCATTACTGGAGTCGTGAAAACCCATTTGTTGTTTATCCTTGTAATCCACAACACCGATTCAGTTTAAATGTTTGGTGTGGTATAATCGGATCGCGAATTGTTGGGCCATTTTTCTATCGGGGTTCTTTAACAGGAGAAAGATATGTGGCATTATTGACAGAAATTTTAGAAAATTTTCTGGATGAATTAAATTTGGTAGACAGACAGATTATTTACTTTCAACAAGATGGAGCGCCTGCCCATAATCACCGCGAGACAAGGGAGTTATTAGAAAGATTATTTGGCAATAGATGGATTGTCACAAATGGTCCTATCCAGTGGCCCGCACGTTCGCCTGACATGACGCCATTAGATTTTTTCTTGTGGGGAGCAGTAAAAAATCAAGTATACAAACATAGATATGCAATAGTGGATGAGCTTCAGGAAAGAATTTTCAACATCATTAACGCCATCGATGGTAGGACCATTTTAGGAGCTACTCGTAATGTTCACACAAGATTGAGAAAATGTATTGAAATGGAAGGAGATGTCTTTGAACATTTAATTTGAATAATTTTCTTTACTATTTTTGTATTTATTTGTATTTGTTTATTAAATTAAAGGCTTTAATGAATGTTTAATTGTCCGTAGATATATCGATTTCATGCAAACAAAGCAAACATACAGATTTCTCAGTAACTACTTTATTTGACATTTTTTATACTAGTGTACTAAGACTCTTTTGTTCAGTTTGCGATTCTCTTTCCAATCGCCAAAAAATATACAGGGTGTTCCATTTAAAAAAAAATTGTTTGGTCGAATATCTAGAGAACCCGACGTTCAATTGTTTTTCTATTTTCACAATTGTAACCGCCATAAAAAATGGTACTACTTTGCCCATTTGACCGATTCTGCACCTCCAAAGATAACAGAGTTATCAATAGTGCGCACTTAAGTGTGGACACCCGGTACTATATGTGTACAAGAAGAAAAGTGCATGCAGTAATTTCTACTATATTTTTATAGCTTCCAGTATTTTAACAATCATTTGTAAAACCTAAAATTTATCACAATTGTTATATTGTTATTACACATATTTATCTATACATCTGCAATAAATACTTTTCCGCATTTATCAGCGACACTAACTGGAAAAGTTCATCGACCTAAATTCTATTTTACGTTACGTTATCGACAATCCCCATAGTATATTAGCGGCAAGGCAGTATGAATGTGTTCTTTCGCACGACGGTCGGTCGTATTTTGTCAAAAAAATATCATCCAACGGTCATAAAAATGGTGCAAGATAATCGAAATCTGGTCGGATAACAATGGAGAGAGCACACACTATATGAGAAACGATCTCCGCCAGCAAATCTCGAAACAGACCGACTCCGCCCTATCACAGTCATGGTCGTTCCAACGCACCCTGTCAGCTGTATTCAAATTCAACGTATTCGAATTCAAAACTGCCTGTTTAATTTTGTTTTTTTTTTGTGCTAAATGATGTCTTAACAATAATGTTATAGTAATCCCAGTTTTAACCACAGGTTATACAACTAAAGAGATAAGAAACTCGTTATTAAATCAGTAGGTATAGTGAATTTTTAATTTTGGATCGTGATGTTGCGATAGATGGCGGGATCTTTAAAATCGTTCTTTCACATTTTGTAGTCATATACCAATTGTTAATAGTGATTAATGCTTTCAGTAATGTGACATTTAACCGGTAAAAACATATATCGAATAATATTAAACAATATAACGTGAATTATCAATAACATATTTATGTTGATCAACCTTTTTATGTAACACTAAATTGTTATATATAAAAGATATTGAATAAAATCAAAAGTATACTGGAAAAATTAACTGTTCGAACTTTATTTACATCTATATACAAGCATTTAAATCCAGCTTCCTGAAATTATATAAACATAAAATACCAACATGTAACAATGTTTAAAAAGTTAGTATGTTTCGCATTATTATAATATGTCTAAAATTTACCCACGTAAGCAAAAATATCATTGTAATATTTAATATTTAATTAATATTGTTAATCCAGCGTAAACATAAAATTAGACGATGTTTGTATGGAGTATGGAGTATACCTAAATTATGATGATTGCAAGCAAAGTTTGTTTTTAAATGTGTATTACTTTTATTAAATAATGTTTTGTTGAACATTTGTCGGTTAGGAAATTTAGGACATATATAATAGCACTATTACATTGATCAATAATTTAATAAAATTAGTATTTGGATTCAATAATACCTTAACATTATATGTTATGTATGTTATGTATCTCTGTAAGTTATTTTCTTGGATAATACTTGTGATTAAGTCTGCGACATACACCACACTCTCCAGCATTTTTTTAATATACTTTTAGCAATGTGCCAGTCATATTTGCATTGTTGTTTTAAATAACTAACTCGCCTGGTGTATTAAAAATTTGAAATTTTCATTATCATCTCTCCGTTTTACTTTCTTATAAGGTAGTATTGTGATGATGAAAATTTTCTACCTCGAGATTTTTGCAAATGTCCACGTTTTGAAGTCCCCTGATTCTGAAAAAGTGATTTTTAAAAAATGTCATGTGTGTATGTGCATGTGTGCGTGCGCCCGCGCGCGCGTCTGTGTGTAACCACGATAGCGGTCAAACCGCTACAGCTATCATTTCCAAATTTTCTATTTACGAGTTTAATCTCCCTCTTGCGATCTAATTAGATTTTCAGTAAAATCGGCATACCAGAAGTAGTAGTTTAATTCAGTGAAAAAATCGAATTTTGGCAATATTTTGTCATCTAGTAAGTTTCAACTAATTTATAAAGAATTCGTATATACTCAACATTAAATTTGAGAAGAATTTTATTTGAATTTTTTTTTTAATTCCTACCGGAAGTAGGTCTTTTACTTTTATCAAAAAAACAGTTTTTTGACGAATATCTCGCAAGTCATGCGTTCTAAGTCGGTACATTACGGGTATAAAACTATTTATACCTTAATATTCAATACTTTTCATATAAAAAAAAGTATCAAAATTCGGACCGTAAGTAACACTTTTACTATAACCGAGTAGCACTTTAGTTTACTTCAGTGAAAAAATCGTACTTTTGTAATATTTTGTCAACTACTAAGTTTAAACAAATTTATAAAGAATTCATATGTACTCAAAATTAAATTTGAGAAGAATTTTATTATAATTTTTTTTTTTAATTCCTACCGGAAGTAGCTCTTTAACTCTTATCAAAAATCAGTTTTTATATAAAATTACGCACAGGCTTATTTTTCTAGGAAAATAAAACAATTTAGAACAATTTTGTATAATTTGAAACGCTCATACGTATAGGAAAGTCGTGTGGTGACCACACCTCATTATTTTTGGTGTGAGTTGACGATAATATGCCCTGAGCAGGTCTAATGCAACCTCATATTTTCTTCACAATGAAAGCTTCTTATGCATCCAAAAATTTTCTAAGGGATCTTGTGTGTAGATAAATCCACGAAGTGCTAATATCTAACTGGTTATAGTAGGTATATATAGTATGTTATATCATACGAAAAGAGAAAAACAAACACACCGAGAACATATAGGACGTCACACCAAACATCATTAAACAGTTAGAAAATGTTCCGACAGCGGTTTTTAATAAGTGTGCCGCGAAGGTAGGTATCTTTCCAAAACGACTTAAAACCACTATATATCTAATAAACAGCGTGGATCTAGGGAAAACAAACAGTGACTGGAATTCTGGAGGTGATGTATTATATATCACCACTTTAAATAAACTTTAATTAACAAAACTGTGGCTAATGTAAAACCATTTAGTAAAGTAAATTTTATTAAAAAATATACAAAATATTTAGCTAGACAATAATAATTAAAATCTTCAGGGAATTACTAATTGTTTTGTATAATATACATGCAATAGAAAAACAATTAAGCATTTAACAGGATCAAAAGAAGAACAGTGATGACACGAATTCATAATACTACAAGCAATAATAATATCTTGCATATGCACAAATGACAAATATCATTACTGTTTATAAACTAAATACATTTAAATCCAGAACTTCAGGTTTGGAACTACAATAATTTTACCTACATATTGTAATGAATGAACTGTTTTATTTATTTATGTAATATTATTATTATACTACATTCGAGGTTTTATTTGTTATACTTCTTCTATTCATACCTATAATTAAAATGCACAACTTCTGAATGAAATACTTTAAAAGTTACTTTATATATAGCTAAACTTAGACAATGAAACAGAACTTTAAACGAGCTTTTCAAATTTAAACTATAAAACGGTGTTTCACATTATTATATATAATACCAAAAGTTAGACAGTTTATTATCAGTTTAATGAGCTTTCGAACTGTTAAACTAGTGTAGGTATATGTATACACTGTATGTGTTTTACTAAAAATGTATTTAGACATTTATACAGTATAATTATGACAATTAGAGAAGTAATTGAATTCTATGAATATACTTGTAAAATGGTCTATTCAAAATGTGTAAAATAATCTGTTGTAGTGGTAACACTGTCCATATGTTGTGTGCCCATTCTCCAATAGAACGAATTTTATTGACAAACAACGCGTAAAAGAAATTATTCTGAATGGTCACCGCTTAAAAATAGAGTGATTGCAAGTGCAGTAAACATCTCTTATGGCAGTTTGTTTACGATTATTCATCACATGTCTGGGTATAGTAAGGTATGTGGATATAGGTGCCTTGTCATTTCGCCGACAACTACAGAAATCATCCATTCGTTTTCTCTTTTTTCCTTCCATGTTATTCCAAAAAAAGGAGTAAGAATAATCCACACTGTACGTCTTTAGAAAATTGCCTAAAGCCATTTAATAGTGAATACCAGAAAGATTGAATGATCAGGTAATTCTTCTTCAGGACTCTTCATTTATCTGGTGTGTTCCAGAAGTTGCTGTATGACTTCTACTGCGACTACCATCATATTGGTCCTCTAAGAGATACCGGGTATCATATTCGTATGTGCGGACGCAAAGCACCATGCCATTACGATCGGGTCATGCCGAGGAACAATTCGTATGTAAAAGACGTATTAGAAGTAAAATTGCTAACACGTCTGTTAATAAACAATGTTTAGATTGTTACTTAATAAGCAAAATAAAGCATTGTTCGATATTATTCAATTTGTGTGTGTCCATATCAGATGCCAAACACGTTTCTTAAACATAATATATTGCATGATAAATAAGTATGAGTGAAATAAATCAGAATTTGTTTCCAGAGATGTATGATTCGAAGTTGGTTAATAAATGCACATTTATATTGAGAATAAAAACAAAATAAGAAGTGGAGGTAGGTAGACCATATTTTTAGGTTAAGTTTTCGCGCAGCAAATTGCATAGCTTTTTCTTTTGTTATCTCCTTGTCGGTTAATTTGTATCCTGAGGCGTAGCGATATATTCTTTTATCTCATGCAACTTTGATCAATTATAACTCATAGGTTGTGTGGCCGACCGATCTAAAGCGCTTATTCAGGCGTCAATTATCTATTGCATGCGCCCCACGTTTTTCATTTTAAATCATACAGTATTTTCACAGCTATCAAAAATACGTAATCAGAGATTTTCATTATTTTATACTTTTTAGTCCGTTTTAAAAACGTAGTGAATTAAAAATTTATTTTTATTTAATTAATAATTGCTACAATCTCTAAAGAAAATATTTTGTTCTGTTTTACAAATTGATTGAGAAATATCAAAAAAAAAAGTAAAGAATCCTGGCCACCTTCAAAAACTTATAATATAGCATCTGATCGGCCCAGAAATCTATTTAAAAAGATATATCACTGCCATTTTTGTACCATTATACGAAAAGTAACAAACGGAGTTCGAAATAAGCGATCCAAAAATATTGATTGCCCAGCACAATTATTTATAACAATTCAGCGTTTTATTCCAAAACAAAAAAGCAATAAAACAGTATCGAGAATATCCTTGTATTGTATATGTTGAGAATATGCTAAGCAGAATACAGGAGTGGGCACTTTTCTTTCGTCAGGACCTAGCTTTGAGAGGTAGGGATACAAATAACTATATAGAAGTTATGTTCGGCTTATTAAAAGGTGTTCCACTCGACCGCACAAAAGCCTTCAACGTAACTCAATTAGCAAATTTTATTGTCACTAGCGTTGAGTCATATTATAAACAAAGGATTCTAGATTTAATTTTTGGTCGAGAGTCAAAAGTTGTTACCTCTAGGTGTCTAAAAAACTATGATACGAACTGTAAAGTCATATCAGTAAATATTGAGAAGATGGAGTTTAACGTCCACAGTGAAAAAAATAATAAAGTAATTTACAAAGCGTGCGTGATCTATAGGATTTAACGGCAAATATTGCAAGCATCAGTGGTGAGAAATTATAATAGTTTAACGGTTATAAATAACCTCTCCACAAACAATAAACTAAAGTTGTACGAAATTGCAACCGGGAAATATGCACCCGAAAGAATATTTCTTCCACAACAAGATACTAAAATAAGAGAACCTATTTTGGAGCGCGCTTTACCACCATCAACTAGTACGTCATACGAAAATGAAATATCTTCTAGAAATAAAATACTGCAGCTTAATAAAGAAGTGTGTTTGCCTTCGGAAAGTGAAATTGCAGAATTAAAAGCTATGTGGTTAACATATTCAAATGATATTGTCACTAAACTTGAACAAGATCCTCAACAATTTTATGCTGCTATAAAATCATACTTGCATAATGTACATAAATATGCACACACCACCAATTCATAGTCAGTGGAAATTTCTTCAAAAAATAAGTCTTCTACCACAGCAACTCGTCGCCAAGGAAAACAAATTCCTATTCAGCCAACATCAGTAACAAGGAGCAAAATGGGAGAAAAAAATATTTTTGGTGGAAGAAGATCTCTTGGCAACAGTGGAAAAAAAAAGGCAGCACACTCATTAAAAATTTGCGTAGAAAAAAACGTGGGGCTTGGAGGTAAAAAGTCCAGAAAATAATGATATTTGTAGTAGTAATGTTAATAAATCGTCAGTATTTCCTTTATAAAAATCAATGTTTTCGACGATCACAAAACGTTTATAATTTGTAGTTAGTGATGTTAATAAATCAGTATTTTTTTATAAACATTAATGTTTTCGCTTTATTCTTCTATCACAAAACGATTTTGTTAAGCTCACTTACCTAATGGCATATCTAAACATAGCGTATGTAGGAGACGCGTTAGCAATTTTTGTTCTAATACGTCTCTTACATACGAATTGCGCATCGGCATGACCCGATCGTAATGACATGGTGTTTTGCGTCCGCCACATTCAAATATACCGGTAAAGGCATCGTGTCGCTAATGATGAGTGAAGTAAAGGAAGCAGTTATTAAACGGTTAAAAAAATCTACGAATTTTTTATGAAAAGCTTGTGGATTTTGTTGAAAAACATGAAATTATATCTATATTGTTTTGTTTAATAAAAATATGTTTTCTCTAAATGTATGCTTCCTTCATATTCGGAAGCGTATGTTGGCTCCTGATTCTTCCTTGTATGTATATATAATTAAGTGAAATGAAAGTATTCCTGAATTTCTTATATCAATATTTCCTTATACCGTACTGTAAATACTTAATTCATTTTCTCATTTGTCATCGGAATTTATCTGTGCTATAAGTTTTAATAAAATTAAAGTATATACAATAACAAGAACAATACCTCTCAGTTATTCGACTATATAAATTCTGAATTCTTTGTTGTTCTTTGTTGTTTCTTTGGAAACGATAGGTATTTTTATTGAAAGAAAAAACGCTTCATATTGAAGAAACTACATATTAATACCAACATTATCCGTATAATAGAGTTTTATCAATTGTATCCAGCGATATATCAATAAATTGTTAGTACACAAGAATTTGGCATCTCTTTATTTTTTTTCTGTCGGGAAATGCATTATACACACCAAGTGCTTGACTCGATCGCAGATTGGCGTGTGGGACTTTCACCCACTAAAACCCCTCAACGCCCTCAAACAGTATCTGGTACTATTGTCGATATATCATCAGATACTGCCGGCAGTCCTATAACTCGATTCTTTCTTTTACAGTCCTTTAATTAGCACGGTTTAGTCTGTGTAATTCATCGGTCTCCTTCTTCGACATTATCACCCTTACCATATTGTGCAACATTGTCCATTTTTGTGAGAACTCGAACATAGTTGGTACAATGTTTCTGGTGTTACTTTACACCCCAAAGTTCTTTGTGAGCTCTGCCTGATATCGTGCTACTTGGGGCATGCGACAACAGTGTGGTCCACTGTATCAATGTCTCCGCAGTACATACATATGTCGGTATTATCCTTTTTTATGCGTTTTGCGAACACGCGAAAAGAGTCATGGCCTGTTAGTGTCTGTGTTAAAAAGTAGTCAACCTGACGGTGCCTACATGCAATCCAGCCTTCTATATGCCCTATCAGGCGTTTTGTCTATTGTGCTTTCACAGCCTCCATGTCCCACCTTCTCTGCCATTCCGCTATGGTATTTCTTTTGGCTTCTAATGCAATTTGTCTTCCGTCCTCATGTCTCTTCTCGTAAATATATGCCCTTTCCTTGACCATCAAATCAATTGGCACGGTTTCGGTAATCACTTGCAGCGCCACCAAGGACACTGTCCTGTAGGACGGGGCCACTCGGAGGAGCATATTACGCTGCAATCCCTCGAGAATCTGTCTGTACTTCTGGATGCATGCTGCCTTTTTCCATATGGGAGCGCCATAGAGCACCACGTCATGGACCGCCCCACACAAAACCGCTCTCTTGCCACTGCTTGGTCCTTTAATATTAGTCTGTTTAACCCAACAATCTTCGTATCAGCTTCCTCATGTGAAAAATGCTGCCATTCTCACATGAGGTCCAAAAGAGCCCCTCTCATCAATTGTGATACCAAGGTATTTAATAGATTTTGAAGGCACCAGCACTACCAAGGCAAAGGTAATATGTATTATTAATACCTCCGTCTTATTTGGCGCAAGCGCCAGTCTGTGGTTCTTCATCCACGCACTTATCAACTCAAGGCATGAATTTGTCCATCAGGGTAAATTCATCCACAGATCCCACTACCAATGCAAGGTCATCAGCAAATTCAACACATGTAGCGTCCACGGTGAGATCAAGACCCAGGACCCCATCATACAAGACATTCTACAATGTCGGGCCCAGGGGACCGACCCCTGCGGTACTCCCGCACTCACCTCCATCACAGCATCTTTGCCTATATAAATCTTTCTATTGGTGAGGTAATTCGCTATTAGCTCAATCAAGTAGCTGGAAATATTTCTGTTTCAAAGCTCCCTAACTATGAACTCGTGGCAGACAGTGTTAAAAGCATTCTTAACATCGATGGTTACCAAGACCCACCACTTACTGTTGTAATCACTAGCAGTTCGTAGAACGGTCTCGATCGCGTTTGGGGTTGACTTTTTTTTACCATCTCTTCATATTAGTATCATAAGATGTGTTTATTTCAAATATTAACCACGAAGTCGATTGTCTAAATAATTGTGAAATAAAAAAAAAATATAATGAAAGAAAATTAATATTACCGTTTCTCCCCAACATAATGCATATATAATTAGAACAGAGAAAATAGAATTTTCCATTTTAATTGTACTTCTGAAATAACAACTTGAAGCTAGAACTTAAAAGATTCCTCTTATCTGCTCGTGATTACTACAAACGTTAATGTTTTTCGAGAAATATTTAACAGTCTATTAACTTGGCTCCAGATATTTTTTAACATGTTATTTTTTTCCATTTCTATTTTGTGAATCTTTGGAGGAAATTGTCAACTCCTTCTAAAAAAAAGAAAGAAAAAGTATTACAATTACGGCCGTATAGGCTCTTGTTATAGTTCTTAATGGTCGGCCTCCCACTGTGACGAAAGATAAACCCCGCCGACTTAATGGAACTGCAAATTACCCCCGACTTTCAGACTCTTAACAATGAGTAAATCTTTGTGCTCGATTTTCCGTCCTCGTTAACACTTTACCACAACGAAACGAATCGATTTTAATAGGACGGAAGTTTAATCGGCCTATCTTCCGCGTCAAAAGTGAATCAGTTATGTATAGGAGTGAACAGGTTTAATTAAAAGTTATCTTTGCTGACTAACGCCTACTGTTAACGGCCTTTATTTGAAAAAGTATGCTTTTTAATACGCTTAAATATTTATGTCACCCATCATCGGTTCTTTACATATGAATTAATATGCTATTTTCTAGAGACAATTGAAATTTAACCTTATTACATGACTAAATTGTCTCTTTTTGTTGAAAAATAAAGAGGAGGAGGAGGATGCAGATTACAGTGTACATGGGTAAAGAAAGTGAGACTAATATTTAAAAGGCCAGAACGTAATACGTAATACACATAAAAATATATACACAAAGGTATGGGACAAAGAAGCGTATAAGGCTATTCTAAATGTCATATTGACAATCTTAGTAAACTAATAACACAAATAGGAAGACGGGCTGCCATGCAGCTTCTGTTAGAATATCCTGTATATATTCGGGGCAAGAACCAACATCACTACGACCTGGAGTGACAAAACATAGAAAGATAATAACGCGGAAGAGTGTAAAATAAAAATGAACTTAATTAAGTTAATTTAAAATTAATTGACAGAATTCTTATAATATACTAATAATCTGTTTCATTTCTAGAGCTTCCTGTTTGTTAATTATTAATAATTAACAAACAGTAATTTTTATACGTTTATAAAATAGTATGTAGATTGTAACTATTATATAACTTCAGTAAAAAGGACAGCGCTCTCTGCTGCACTTCTGGCAAAATAGTTCCCTGCATATGAAGTAGTTTCTAGCAGGAGACGACTTTGTTGTTTAACGATCCAGAAAATTATGTTTTTCTCTACCGTTGGCTGCTGTTTAAACTGCAATCTATTCGTTTCTTCTTAAGACTATTATGACCCGCTTTGTATCCGCAACCATCAGGCGTTAATGTCAAAAAGTTAATCATTTATATTCCATATATATATTTCAGCATATTCTAAATTTACCAAATAAATAATTATGTAATCAAAAACCCGTAAGCTGTGGGTGTAAATAATAATTTGATATAAATTGCAATCAAATTAAAGTTCATAATATGAAATTTGTTTTTTATTATTTATAGGCAATTAATTTCAAGGTAAACTGGAACGGGTGGAATAAAAACTTTCTAATATGAAAGAGAAACTTAATTTTATTGTTTTCTAATTTTTAATTTTATAAATTTCGAACAAGGCTATCACAATTATAGCTGTCGATTGTACTATTCACAGATTTGTGATTAGGTATGCTAAATATGCATAATTTACAACAATTCAATAAAGGATATTACTCTTCCTAGTGTTTGCAAATGCGCTAGATTAGTCCTTTTCATAAGAAAGGGATCGAGCAAGTATATGTAATAATATTCATTTTCATACACTTTTGGTTTGGAGTATACAACTAAAGTGCAAACTGATTAATTGCCGAGAATTTACTTAATTGAGTACACGTTATATAAATCGCAATAATAATTACGTTCATTACTTATTGCCCATAAAAATATATAAACTAAATATAATTCCTAAAAATGAAAAACTGAGATAATATTTACAATGTTTCAGTTCCTAACCAAATGCTTTAACACCTTTTACCAATATTAAGAACCAAATATGCATATGTCTACATAACACAGTTTAAGCAAGTTTTAGAATAAAGTTCTGCATTTATTGATAAATAAGATATATGTTACAGATTGGTTATAACATTAACATAATTTACATGGTATATCTTCTAGTACAGTGCATAATAATAAGTAATATGTACTACAGGATGTGAAATAAACCATTTTAATTTGATTAGTTTTTAAAATAAATATATCAATAAAAAAAAGTAAATAATTAGAAGGAAACTGAACGACTATGCAAAAATGTCAAGTAATTATAATAAACAGAATAACCGGAACCTCTTCGTATTGCCCTGTACAATAAATAAATATACAGTAGTTAGATCAGCCCAATATGGTGATCAAGATTATTCTCACGTTGCTTCAACGGTTTTACGTTTAGATCCTCCTATTATAATAACATACTGTATAGTTGAAAGGATATAATATCAAAGTAAATCGCAAAGCTGGTATGGGTACAAAATTATTCATTAAAAATACTTTCATAAGAGCCTTAATCATCCGATGTAATATATTCCAATGCTCTCTACAACCTAACATCGTTCCTATTAAATTCCTTGGTGTCACTTCTTTCTCCAGCTTCCTGTTTGCTTCTTGCCTTAACCCATCCCATCTCATATATTTGAATACTGTGACACTGTATACAGCCGCAGTACACACGTTCCTCTCCTGCAGCTTTACTTATTCTTTTCGCATATGTTCTGAAAATGCCATGCCCTGTCAAAACCTGTCCACACTTCTGTGTTTACAATCCATCCACTCCTTCAAGTCCGGTATGAGCTTTTTGGTCCACTGTCCTCTAAGCGTGCTCCTATTCCATCTAACCTACCATGCATTAAGGATTCTGTTTTTTTGCATTCCTACCTGTTTTCCTTTTCCTTCATAGATGTATTTCCTCTCCTGTGTCATTAAATCTATCGGCGGAATCCCCGTCATAATCTGAAGAACCACAGTTGGTGGGATTCTGGATGCAGCAGCGACTCTAATTAATAACTTCCTCTGCGCCTTTTGTAGCAATAGCCAATTTTTCCTAATGCTCAGCGCGCCCACCCATATCGGTGCTCTATACAGTAGTATGGAGTGGACCACCGCGGCAAAAACTGCCTTCTGGGAACTTACTGGTCCTCCAATATTTGGCATCAGCCCCGCAAGTTTGGCCATTTTGTCTTCGGCCCTTTGGACCACTTTTCCCAAATGCTCGCCAAAGCTACACCTGGTATCAAAGAAGGTCCCCAGATATTTGGTATTGTTCTTTGGCATAATATTCACAGTTTCATTTTGAAACTTAACCCTTCTTGTTTTCTTTTCTTGGTCATTATAGCGCCTCTGGAGCAAGCTTTAGTTCGTTTTCCTTCATCCAGGTGCATATACGTTTTAGGTTTTCATTAGTAATTCTCATTAGATCTGCTTTGGTGTCCGCTGTCACTAACAGTGCCAAATCACCAGCGAACGCAATGCTCTTTGCCCCCACCTGCAATGCAACCTCCAACACATCGTTGTACAAAATATTCCATAATGTAGTTCAGCAAATTTTCCGTTTTACAACTTGCCCCTGTTTGAGTTAAACATAATTGTCAAATTAGAAATTTATAATCCCATAAGCTCAGTTGAAGGGATTTATAATAATGATCTTGAACATTATTAACATAAACTAATCAACTTTAACAGCATGTGAATGTAACATTACATGTTATTAATTCTTTTTCATAATATTGGCAAGGTTATAGTTGCGCGTATTCCTATGATAGAAAAAGTGAAGGAAGTTGCAGTTTCAATAACTTGAAAATTTCTAAATCGCAGTGTATACATCAATTACAAACAACAGTTATATTAATTAAATATCATTACTATATCAATTTTCAATAGTAGAATGAAGCTAAATTCAACATATTTTACATTCAAAAGCAAACAATTGTAAACCGTATTGAATAGTTTTTCAGCAAAGCTGTACCCTGAAAAAGTCGAGTCGTATAATATTGTAGATACTCGTAGCTACGAGAACAACTGACCACCACGTTCATTTATTATGAACCACCATGCCTGGATACTATCTCACAGCATAGAATAACGATGATGATTGTCGTTATCTCGATATAGGTGTCTATATAAAAGAAATATTTTTTGACTATTACCCTCGTCTCGGAACGTGATTGCCAATTAGAGTGGTAAATGGAAGCTGCGCCGTGTTCTTTTATTCGCGTCCGGAAACGAGACGTGTTTTTGCACTCCCGCCATACAAATACAAATTGTCTACTTTTCAGTCCGGTAATATCTTCTTATGTCATGTGCGATCGTTGTACTTATTACAGAAGTTTAATAAAAGACGAGATGACACGACAACCAGGATGAGCGCATTTTACATTGCGCTGCAGTTCGACGAGCAATCTGAATCACTATTTAGTACAATCAGAAATTCTATTTGGCATTGTAAGAGAACATAATGAGTTATTTGTCTCTTGGAATCTCTGTGTTTTCTTTTTGCAACTGCAGTTATATTTTATAATAATACACATTACATGTATTAGTTCTAATTCCAATATTAATATACAGTATCCGGTATAAATTTTGCTTCAAATGAAAAGAAAATTAGCTTAGATTTGTTAAAAATTATTTTCACCCAAACATCTGGACTGGACTTTACAATACTTCTCAGAAAAAGTAACCTAACCGATTTGAATTAATTTCTTTTTTGATACCAAAAATAGTCTCGCGTAAATTTCGGCACAATCATAAAAACGGGTGGAATGGATCATGGAATCCAAATCACTGTTTATTATCGAAAGGTTCATTTGAAATCATGTCAACCTTTGTGAACGTTATCATTAAAGTTTAGTCTTAAAGAAAATTGTACTTGTCTATAGAATTCAAGAATTTATAAGAATATTTTTTTCAATTTCTTGATGAAATTTAGTAAATATATAGATGTAATCCTAATTATATTTATTGCTTCGAGAGCAAAACTTTAAATTTGATTAAAAAATTGATATTGGAAAAGATACCCTCCGAATTTAAGTGGCATTGGCTTTAATAAATAACTTTTAGAAAAATAACTTCATTTAACAAATGCTTGATCTCGTCATTAAAGAACGCATTCATTAAAAATAAAAGTCTTCTGATTTCCTTTCAAACCAATGGCACTATGATGCAGATTTTAGTTTCCATCTTAATATCTATGGATATATTTTCGTTTGAAGAGTCCGAATTTGTTTTTCTTTAAGCTTTCATTCCAGAAGTGGCAAAATTACTAGTTTTTATACCAATTTGTGATAGAATGAAATCTTTTTTCGAGGGGGTCAAAAACCAAGCCGTACATAGAAACTAGACAACTCTAGTATAATTATCCAATATTATGCAAGTTATGCTGTTCATATAACCTGGACAAAATATTTACCGAGCACAAAAAAATTATTTGAGCAGACAAAACACTTAGAATACTTATACTTCCATCGAACAACAGTTAAAAACAGAAGTTAGTCCCCAGGTCAATAAAACAATCACTGTCGTCTAAAACCTGAAATCTTAACAAATACACACCTCATCAAAGAATTCTAATCAAAGATATATAAAACCTGCATTAGAGAAAGGGGTAAATTGAATACATTATTCGTTTAATTAAACAAGAAGAGAGTGAAAGTAACATCGCACGAATAAATGAGCCTAAGATGAGTTAAAATAGCACGTAGATGACGAAGCCTTCTTGTATAACACTCTAAATCTAATTCCTCGAGTGCTGGAAAATAACCAAACTATTTCCAATTCACAAAAAAGGCGACATAGCCTTCATCGAGAATTACCGACCGATAGCTATTCTTAACAGTTTTGCCAAAGTGTTCGAAATGTGCCTTTACACGAAAGTTTACTCATAGATTCGATGCATACTTGCAGAGGACCAGCATGGTTTTATGAGTAAGCGATCTACGTCATCCAATCTACAGTGTTAACTCAATTTGTCTCAGAGTGCCTGGATGATAATGAGCAAGTTGACTTCTCTAAGGCTTTTGATTGTATCGCTCACGCCATATTGTTAGTAGCAATATGGCGTTAATTTATAGAAGACCTGATTTTAGGAACATAAGTGGTGCTATTCATCTGTTGAAATTCATAACAGATAATAACCCTCAAGATATATTTTCTGCCACCTTTGCTCTCTTACAAATTTTAATTTTAATTTTTTCAACATTAAAACGAATAAAAATATTTTTGCGAAGTTCTATGAATCAAGGAAGACTGACGGCCTTAGCAATGTTATCTATCGAAAGCAATTCATACAAGATTTGCCCGACTTCAACGAACCTGTTATAAATAATTTTGCTGAAAACAGAAGAATCGACTTTACTTTCAAGCAGTGTAATACATAGTAGACATTAAGCGTGAAAAGTGACTGTAATAAAGGATATCTACTTACTACATTACATGTAAGTTTTTTATACGATTTTAGTTAAAAATTTGCATGTTCTTGATTTTGTGAACACCCTACGCTTCCGACCACGAGCCGCCACTCATTGCTACGTAAAATATATTCTACTGGTTTTACACCTCAGTTGAAATCACTGCTCATTACCTGTTCAACAGGGTAGAATTCTGGGTCCCCTATTATATGCAATATTTTATGTCAAGCTATACCTGAGAACACGTACCATTATGGATTGCTTGTTTCTGCAGAGGCAGGTGGGAGCGTGGTGTACTGCGTGCATTGACTATCAGTCGGAAGCAGGAACCTCTCTATTTCAATTACGCTTTTGATGGGATACCTATTCGGCGTTTTACAGTGGTAAACGATTTAGGCGTGCTTTTTGACTTTATATTAACATTTTCTAACTACATCAATAGCACTATTTCATCCCTAGAGGTCACCACTACTCTAGAGGGTCCAGTGGCGTTTTTTGAAATATCTTTATTGCAAGAGAAGTGGTACGTACTCAGTTCACGGGACATGCTGTGATGTCCTTTTGAAGAATTCAAATTAGACTCCTAGAGATGCGAAGGCAAAAAAACAGGCATAAAGTTCATTTACGATATATTGCACAATAATACAGATCTTCTATCTTTTTTAGCAAAGATCGTGTTTGTTGTACCTCAGTACCCATGCCTCACAAAGAATTTGTTTTGTTTTACAACGGCCAGAACTAAAATTTTACTGGAATCTCCGCTGTATAGGGCTTGTAGTTGTTGCAATGACATTTGCAGAGATGATCTAGATATTAATTTTTCTCCGTTATCCCAACTAATTAATAAGTGCCACTGTTAACAACGCTATGATGTTACTATATACTGATATAGAGCATTGACTTGTTTTTTTTATTCTTATTTTTCTCTTTCATTTTCTTTTTCAATCTTGCTGTCTATAATATTAAGTTATATGTACGTATATATTGTTTTTTGCTAGTTATGTATTACGCACTATTATTGTCGGTGGCGGCTGGTACTAAAGGGCACAAGGGCACGTGCCCACCAAACCACTAAGATAAACACAAAAAGAAATTCGCTTGTAATTCAGTACATTATTTTATTATTTTTATAACGATGGTATCAAAGCTTCCTTCCGCACCGCACACACTAGCGTATGCCAACGCTCAAAACTATGTCCCGGGGCACGATTTTAGATGTACCTCTTTCGAGTATGAATCGGCTCGCTCCGCTTATCTTCGTTTGGGGCACAAATTTGCCAGACACCAGTTAACTTCTTACATTCATTGCGAGTGCATGTTATCGTTCCGTTCCCTTGCGTGTGTGATTTCAAAGCCTTGAAGTGACGTTTATTATTAATGATGGAAGTTAATTGTGTGCAAGATATTTTAAAAAACCCGCTATCGTTTAAGGGAAAACTTTTAATGAAGAAGAAGACAAGGCCTATTCAAGAACTTGAAATAAAGTACACTTCTTCAAGTAAAACTCGAACTTACAATAGATTATTCAGTAAAAATAAACTATTTTGTTTTATCTGCTTAATTTTTAAGAAAGGGGTTAGTGTGTGGAATAAACAAGGGTTGAATGATTTAAAGTATATCGCAGAGAGGGCAAAGAAACACGAAAATTCCGTTTCTCACATAAATGCATGGGTGGATTTTATTATTCTAGGCAAAGTGGACATACGTGACCAGTTAGACAGTGCTTATTTGCGACATAAAATTAAGTACAACGAAGATGTGGGAAATATCGTCATATTTTGCGCCGCTTAATTATGTGTAGAAAATTTTGCGAGGCGTTTGAATTGGCGTTATGAGGCCATGATGAGACTTTGACATATAGGCTTAAATAACTTTGCAGCTGAATTAGACACTCTGCTTGCAATACATATGAAAGGTTCACAAGTGTTTAGAGGCGCCTCAAAAACTATTCAGAACGAATTGCTAGATGCAATGTTACAAATTCCCAAGCAGAAAAAATTAAATTAGAAATGTCATTGCTTTAGAGGCCGAACTACAGACATCTCTAATAATCAGCAAATGGTTGTTATTATTCGATACGTGTTTAATAGACAAATTTTTGAACGCTCTTGGTCTTCTTTTAAGCCGAGTAGACATAATGCTGAAGTATTAACAAAAACATTGCTGAATGAATTGCAAATAATTTTAAATTCTCCTTCTGGGTCTGATAACAATAAACTAATCGCTCAAAGTTAGGATGAGGCGTCCGTGATGAGTGGTAAGACAAATGGTGTACAAGCTGTTATCAAAAGAACATTTCCACATGCACATTATATTCACTGCTACGCGCATCAATTTAATTTAATTATTGAACGAACGGCACAGTGCAATAAAAATGTAAAAATTTTCTTAGCAAATTTTCAGTCATTTTCAAGCTTTTTTTCTCGATCGCCAAAACGAACGGTAATTCTTAATGAAATAGTCAAACGTAGATTACCTGGCGCTGCTCCTACACGCTGGATTTTTCAAAGTCGAACTGTGAGCACATTATTTGAACACCATGATTCTTTCAAATAATGTTTAGACAAAATTATTGATGAAGATGGGATGGATTCAGTTACTATTAGTGAAGCAAGTGGTTTATTGAAGCATTTAAATTGCCCGAATTGGTTGAAAATATTTCATTTCATCATGCCACATGTTGAAATATTATTTAATCATACTCAAATACGCGGAATTGACAGTGCTAAACTGCAAAAGTCAATTGAACAATTCCAACAGCAAATTATTCACATTAGAAATTTAAGAATTTCTACTGACAATGACAATCAACTATGCAATAATGAAGAACCTGCAAGGAAAAGACAAAAAGCGACAGCCGGAGATAACAGAGCTGTTATTGCAAGGGAAGTATGTGACACTATTTTAAGCCAAATTATCGACCGATTAGATTTTAGGGATCACTTAAGCGCAGCAAAATTATTTGATTCTCAAAATTTTAAAACTTATAGTCATTCATTTCCACAAAAACATTTTGATGAAACTGTGAAATCTTATACTATATTGGACAGTGTAAAATTGCAAAGTGAACTTTCAGCAATTTATGGGTGCGATGACATGTGAGACGTAGGTGGTGTTTTAAAAAGAGTTTTGAAGGAAACATACAAACTGTTGGATATTATTTGTACAACGCCCATGTCGACAGCAGAATATGAACGATGTTTTCCACGCTCAAACACATTAAAACTTTTTTGAGAAGCACAATGTCAGAAGATCGACTGAACGCATTGGCGGTCCTATCAATAGAAAAGACGATCATCCAGTCATAGACGTCTTTTCCAGCATCAATAATAAGAGAATGGATTTTATGTACCAAAAATAGTTTTTTTTTTGTGCCCACCCTCTTTCATAACTCGAGCCGCCACTAATTATTGTGTTGTTAAGTTATCGATTTATTTAATTTTTTGTCCTGATTTATTTAATCTATGTCTGTTGGGTAATAAAGATACAAGGACGTATTTTTATGTTATCTACCTAGCTATGGAAAAAAAGCACATAAGAGAACAAAAAAAATTATTTTCTACATAACTCCCTTCAACACTAATTCACTTATTCCATCTTCTTTCCAGTTGCCCCATACTCTCAGAAGAAAATTGCTTCGGTAACCCCGCAAAATATTCTTCAACAACTTCTTTGAGTACTTCATCAGAAGCAAAACGCTTTCCTCTGAGATGCTTTTTTTAATTTTTGAATAAGAAGAAGTCTGACGAAGCTAGGTCGGGGCTATAAGGTGGATGCCTTAACTCCATAAACCCACAGTCATTGATTATCTGCTGAACTTTGTTTGCCTTATGAACCCGACAATTGTCGTGCAGCAACAAGTTTTTTTGTGGATAAGAATGCGGTCGTTTTTTCTCCAGAGCAGTTTTTAAATTTTTAATTGTGCTTCCCTAGGCCTTTCCATTTATGATAGACCCTCTCGGCATATATTCAATAAGCAAAACTCCTTCAGCATCCCAGAAAACAGTTGCCATCAGTTTTTTTCCAGAAAATTGTGTCTTGGCCTTTTTTGGTGGTGGAGAGCCCTTATGAACCCACTGCATGGATTCTTGTTTAGTAGGAGGGTCCCAGTAATATACCCAAGTCTCATCCCCGGTAATAATTCGAGATAAAAATGCTTTGTTCCTCTCCAACTTGACCAAATTTTCTTGAGAAACTTCTTTTCTGCACAGTTTTTGTTCAGGTGTAAGCAATCTGGGTATCCACCGTGCAGACACCTTCTTCATACCCAAATCGTCATACAAAATTTTGAGAACACTTGTTTCGGATATACAGACTTCATTGGCAATGACAGAAATCTTTACACGCCGATCTTTCAGTACCAAATTTTCGACTTTTCGCACAATGTTTTGAGTTCGAGCTTCAATAGGTCGTCCGGACATTGGGTCATCATTGATTGACTCTCGGCTCCATCGAAAGAGTTTAGACTAATATTTGACTTAGAAATAAGATGGTGTATCTTCCTCATATACAGCAACCATTCTTTCATGAATTGCTTTTGGACCATTGCCTTCCTTTGTCAGGAACTTTATTACGCTGCGATGTTCAACATTAGTTTCACTCAGTTTATCGAGAAATGGACCGTCTCAAATCTCTATACACAGCATAAACTAAACACAACTTAGCACATGTACTTCCAAACAGTGACAGCAATTTTTCAATAATTTGTTTGACATCGTCACTCTTTTGTTTCATGGCTAGGTAGATAACGTAAAAATATACCCTCGTATATTTTTATTATAATTATTATTATTATTATTAATTCTTATGTGATAGCTGATAATCGATTTCACTAGAATGAAAAAACAACAACAGGAAAGAATATTAAAAAAAAGTAAACAATTCGTCTTACTTAAGAAAAGTATTGTCAAGAAATTCAGAAAAAAAGATATTCACTAATTGTAAAAGAATCATTAAAATCAAGCTAGTTCTAACGTGGCATTACAGTAAAATTGAAGGGAGTTCATTCAAGTACTTTGAATTAACTAGTGGAGGTATTTAACATAACGAAATTAATTTCCGGTATGAGCTTAATACATATTAATTAAAGAGACCGCAAGAGAAACTCATAAAGACCACGTAGAGAGACGTTGCACTCACGACTCGTTTAACTAAATAAAAGTAAGACAAGAACGTCGCCATCGCAGAAAACAATTCTATCCGTAGCAATCTGTTTATATAGTGTGCGCTTAGCGTACTGAGATCTGTCCGTAATATGTCAGGATTTACTATAGCTTAAATAATCATGACTCCGAAGCGTTTGTAGTTACCGTGCAACGGAGATCTGCGAACGTTTCAATTTGTTATGCTGTCGTTGCAGCTTTACTGGTGTAACTAAACTGGCTCCTTCATTTCTGTTAGCGCTAACGGACGCTTTTAGTAGTACAGCGGATCAAGACTATAAAGACGCTCGTTCTGAGTTGAATTATTTACAGCCATCATTTCTACTGCAGAAAATTAACTAGTCGTATATATGTATAGGTGTGGATACAGAAGACAGTAGGTACTGTTATATTTCTTAAAAATTTTCCGTTGTATTTATAATTTTACAACTGGAAATTTCTTCATATTTAAATAATTGTACATGAATTAGCTTATTTGTCAATACAAAAGGTTCGAATTAATAATATGCCTCTACTTTGTAAATTGCATGTACTAATTTATTCTACTATATTATTCTCCGTATTTTAGATAAATGGACGGAAAATTTGCAATACAATTCCTATAAAAACCAAACTCAAGTCGGCTATGAACAGAAATGTAGCTATTAGAACCTGTTAGCTGCATTAAATATAATTGTACAGACTAAACAAACCAGACTGGTAACTAAATCCCAAATATTATAGAGATTACGCCTCTTTGTTTAGCAAATGAAAATATCAATCCTCTACCATCTTTGTCTTCATTATCTGAACGGGAGATGAGATGGCGCTAGCTTCATTTGAATTTTTTTGTTATGTTGTGGCTATACTGTTGATTGAAGGAATACGTAATGAATACATATTATTCCATCAATCAACGGTTAAGTATATGTCATTCCAAACAATATTTCAAATTTTAAGTATTATTGGAATCCTTTCTTGTTGTACATAATATTAAGTATAAGTAATTTGATATTGATCGCGAGTTTATGATTAAATAAGTACAGAGTGAAAATTGGTGAACTGTGGTGTAATATAAACTCATAGGAATATATTGCATTAGAGTGATTTCATGCATCATATTGTGTAATAATAATAAGTAGAGATTTCTATCAATAATGAAATCTAAGTATTCGTATTTTTTAAACGTAAAAGTTGAAGGTATATGATAGATTAATAACGTATTAAATACACATATTCTAAAGACAAGTTCATTTCAAATTCCGCGCCAATATGCTGCTAGTGCTATCTTCGTACCCGTTCATTCATGTGTGACAAGGATAGAAGATCTTGGATATTTTTCTATCAAGTAGTTGCCGATTTGGTTTGTTTATTCTGTGATAAATGTCAAATGCTGGCTGTCAATAAATTTCAGAATCTAATCACAAAAATAGTATTGTGTATTTTTCACTTAAAATTACACGAGAGCTTTCTGTTTTCCGGTTAAATTTTCAATTTTTAACGAACATTTTTGTTGCTTGGTAACAGTACGAAACAAATTGCCTCTTCGATAAAACGATGAGTCCGAAAGAAGAGTCGTTTTATCGAGGAGGAAATTTGTTGAGTTCAGTTACGATTTAGCAACTAAATTTGAGTTTGAAAATGGAAAATTTATCCGGAAATTACTGAAACATGCATTACATAGTAATTGTATTATTTAAAAATATAGTTATTAAAAACACAGTTCTTATACACTTTGTGAAGATTACTTACAATGAGTTTGTAGATATTGTGTCATAACAACACTTAACATCAAACACAATGATGATAAAGTAAACAAATCGATGCCGGGTCAACCAAACACAATACGCAAAGCTTACTGTTGCGTCGACTTTGACCCTTTATTTTGACAATGAGTTTGTTGATTTTATGATATAACAAGAAAACACAAATTGTTGCCCGCTCAACCAAAGGTAAACAACTTTTTTGCCGATTTAAAAGTTAAAGTAAACTTTTTTCGCTGTAAAAGTGATAAAACAATTTCGCCTTATGGGTTTTTTACACATGTATTATATTATCAATTTTAAAATGCTATTTAATAATGTACATATACAGGATGTTTAAAAAAGGTGCGGCAATATTAGAGGGGTTGATTGTCCAGGTCATTTTATACAAAAAAGTTTATAATAAACAAGGTCCCCAAACGCTTCGTTACCGATCTACAGCGTGTTGAAGTTCAATTAAAAGAAACAGTAAAAATTAGATTTCTCCAAGACGGCATTAATGATCATAATGAAATTTTAGGCGTGTTATTTTTCAAGAAAAAAATAGGACGCCGCTGATTTCTCTAAAAATAAAAATATGTTTCTATTCTTTGTTTAATTGTGAAGAAAAAAGCTCTCTTAACTTTCTGTCATACGACGTACCGTTTTTTAGTTAAAAAAAAACACATTATAAAATTGTTGGTATGGTAAAATATTTGTTTTTGCCCTTAAATAAAACCCTTGTTATTTAAAAAAAAAATTCTGTAATAAATGTACATGCACTAAAATGTGTTTTTTTACTAAAAAACGGTACGTCGTATGATAGAAAGTTAAGAGAGCTTTTTTCTTCACAATTAAACAAAGAATAGAAACACATTTTTATTTTTAGAGAAATCAGCGGCGTCCTATTTTTTTCTTGAAAAATAACACGCCTAAAATTTCATTATGATCTTTAATGCCGTCTTGGAGAAATCTAATTTTTACTGTTTCTTTTAATTAAACTTCAACACGCTGTAGATCGGTAACGAAGCGTTTGCGGACCTTGTTTACTATAAACTTTTTTGTATAAAATGACCTGGACAATCAACCCCTTTAATATTGCCGCATCTTTTTTAAACACCCTGTATATAGCATTTTCTGGTTGAAATGAAATGATCAAAAAATTGACAGAAAGTGGAACTACGAGATTATATAGAAGAATTCCAAGGTGAATTTTCCAACTTTATAATATTTTTTAGAATACACTCAAAGAAAGTGTTCCAGGTTTTTGACAAACTAGTGCTGTAAGACGACAAAAACGTGAGGGTATAATATATAATTCAAGTCCGAACAGAAAACTATTGATAATACAAATAATGACAAATGTTCCAAAAACTTCAATACAGACTTTCGCTCAACAAATTCAGTCAGTGAGTTGACTGTCATAAAATTGTAAAAGAAGGATTAAAATTATTTCCATATCGTATAAATTTTTTGCAAGAAATCCTCATTGTTGGTTATCCACGACGAGTAGTATTTTGTGAATGGTTTCTAAGTATCGTCTAGACAAAGCCCAGTAATTTTTATGTATTCTATTTATAGATATAGCTGTCAGTTCTTGGTGAAACATAATTTATATATACATACAACATAAATTTAAATATCTTTTGTATAAAAAAAATTTCAAAATTCGGACCGGAAGTAACACTTTTACTCTTATCGAATAGCGTTTTTTTGCAAATATGTCGTAAATTATACGTGCTATATATATTTATCGAGAGCACAAAAGAATTTAGAGCTGAATTTGGAATGTTTTTTTGTATAAATGAAATTTTAAAATTCGGGCCGGAAGTAACACTTTTACTCTTATCGAATAGCCCTTTTTTGCAAATATCTCGCAAAGTATGCATTCTGTAGAGATATATTAAGAGACTAGAATTACTTAAAATAGGATTTTGAATAATTTTTGTATAATAAAAATTTTCAAGATTCGGACCTGAAGTAATAGATTTACACACAGGTGTTTATTTTTACCATCTTATCAATTTTTGCACAAAGAAAATTCATCGGAGAGCAGAATTGTATATCACAAATTATTCATTCGGTACAATCTTTTTCAGAGAATACCATTTAAAAAATATGAGATGTGGCCACCACACGACTTTCTTATACGTATGGGCGCTTCAAATTATAGAATTTTAAGAATTTTTATACAAAAATTATTCAAAATCCCATTCTGAGTACTTTTATACTCTTAATAAATCTTTATAGAATGCACACTTTGCAAGATATTCGAAAAAAAAATGCTACTCTCTAAGAGTAAAAGTGTTACTTCCGGTCCGAATTTTGAAATTTTTTTTATACAAAAGGTATTGAAAATTACGTTTTAAATACTTTTATACTCGTAATGTACATGTCTCAAAAGCATGATTTGCAAAATATTCGCACACAACTGCTTTTCGATAAGAGTAAAAAACCTACTTCCGGTTGGAATTTCGAAAAAGTTTTTTAATATAATTTATCTCAAATTTAATTTTGAGGACATTTGAATTCCTTATAAATTTGTTTAAACTTAGTAATTGACGAAATATTGGCAAAATTCAGTTTTTTCTACCGATTTTACTGAAAAAGCTAATCAGATCTCAAGACGGCGATTATACACGTAAATACAAAATTTGGAATTGATGTCTACAGCGGTTTGACCGCTAGCGTGGTCACACGCACACAGACAGACAGACAGACACAGAGAAAGAGAGAGAGAGACATTTTTTAAAAACCACTTTTTTAGTATCAGGGAACTTCAAAACGTGCACATCTGCAAAAATCTCGGGGTCGAAAATTTTCGTTATCACAATACTTTCTTATACATAGTATAAGAAAGTAAAATGCGTACCGCAGATACGTATAAGAAATTCGTGTGATGGCCACACTCTTTTTTTTAATGAATTTCTTGAGGAATAACGGTAGCATCGCGTTGTGCATCGTATGAATAACACTCGGCCTAATCGGTAATAATCGGGGGCGTCAAGTTTTATTTAAAAATACAATTAGCATATTTTTATTTATGATACACGTCTGCGCAACGTTAAATTTATTCCCCTAATCTAGAAGAGCGTAACGAACGGGTCGCTTTGTTGCTAAAAATATTTGGTTTGAATCTGAATGAGTCGCGCTCGACGAAACGGTAATATCGGTCGCGGATTAAGGTATTTCGGGGCAAACTGGGCTTAGAAGATTTGAAAAGCTCTGCAAAAAACTTGTACTCGATATATAATTATTTACGATTTATGAAAAAAAGGGAGCGGGGAGAAAGATTTGGAAAATATTCAATCTCTTTCGGTAGCAAAATATTTGCTTGTTATTTTCGCCGCAAAGATGTTTGTGTACACTAAAACTCAAAAATAGGATAATAAAAATACATGTGTTTGCTTCTGCTCTAGAGATTTTATTATATTGGGATGAAATTTTATTGAGCAATGCCCACTGCTTCAGTTCCTCTGTAAAGTAAGAATTAATGACATGTAAAATCAATAGCTTCGTAAATATCGGTTCCGCCATACAAGTAAGTTTCGTGGTAGAACATCTGGTTTGTAAGACATCATATAATATCTGAATATTCTTATTTTTAATATTCTGCACAAATTATAAAAATATTATGTGTAGTTTTAAACTTGAAAGGTTATTAATTAAATTACTGAAACTCGTAATAAATTAGTATTAGAATTATCTTATTATTATGCTAGGGCTGTTCTCTTTCCGCTGAGCCTGAAAAACCAAACACAGTTTATTTACAAAAAACATTTATTTATAATTTTTCAAAGTATTCTCTTCCACAGTCAATACATTTTTGCATCCATGAAAACCAATCTTGAAAACATTTTCTTCAATCTTCTGGCCGTAGTTTGGTTTTTATTTTTAAAGACATCAACTGCTTCTTCTTCCGATGTAAAACGTAAACCTCATAATTTATCCTTTACCCGCGGAAATAAGAAGAAATCATTAGATGCTAGGGCTGGATTATACAGTGAATGACCCATTTTTTCTACGTTTTGACCATTCAAATACTCGATTGTTCAATTCCCAGTGTGGGCCCGAGGTTTATCTTGATGCAAGATGATCCTTCCACTTGGATGTTTTTCGCGAACATTTTGGAGAACCTAAGGCAAACAAACTGTGGTGTACCATTCTGAATTAACAGCACGTCTATCCTCCAGTGCTACAGTGGAAACATGCCCAGTAATTCCAAAAAATGTGGCGACCATCTTCCTGTCTCGACTTTGTTGGAGCCGACTCATTCTCAAAGACCCAAACTGTCGATTGTTGCTTTTCTTCTGGATCATAGCAGTATACCAATGTTTCATCACCTGTGATGATGTTGTACACCAAACGAGACTATCCACGATTAAAGCGATCTAGTGTAGATCTGCACCATCTCGCACGGTCTTCTTTTTGAATTGAATTCAAGTTGTGGGGAGTCCACCGAGAACAAAGCATCCGGACCTTCAAATGTTTGTGTAGAATAATATTCAATGCGCTTTCACATCAATCTTTAAAGTTGCTTGAATGCTTCTGACAGTAGTATGCCGGTATAATATTACTGCCGTTTTTGGCTTAGAAGCGCGAAACTGTCATTTCAGGAAAGTCGACCCCGTTGAAATTTATTATACCACCGCTTTACGATAGCGAAGCAACACGACTTGTCAGCAAACACCCTATTGATTTGCTTAAAATATTCTTTACGGCTTAAGTCACGCTTGCAATTGTAAAAAATCACCGCTCGATAATATTCCTTGTTTAATTCCATGATTTATTGGCGAAAGCAGTATTTTAAACTAATGTAACTTGCAAACAATTAGGTATATTTGACAACTGTCACTGTAACTAAACTTGTAAACAACTGATTGAAATTGTCATACAAAATTTGTCGCAAAATATCATCGCCTACTAGATAAGCTCAGCGTAAAGAGAACATCCCTCTTACTTATTTTGTAACAGCAAGGCTACGTGTGTATTCTGGTAACTCATCTACGAGTGTTTGTTTTACTGCGGTTTTCCTTACTATTTGGCAAACGCGGAAATGTAAAAATTGTTCAAAAAATATGTTTTATTATGGGGTCGTAGAAAAAATAGTGTATGCAACTCGCATTTAATGGCTATTCATTACAATACTCGGCGACTCTTACTCGTGTCTTAATAGCTATCATTAAATGCTCATTGCATAATATACTATTATTATTCACGGAAGTTCGTATTTATCTATTCTAGTCATTTTGCGTAAAGCAAAAAATTTCCTAATCAACAAACAATACCTCGTATCTACATTAAATGTGCGAAGAAGTATTAAGCACGTGCCTTTTTATATCATGTCACCCTCTATTGGTAAATCTACTAATATAATTTACTATTTCCTAGAAATGACTAACCCGTCACCGTAAGATAAAAAGTACTTGATTATTTACCATATAGAAGTTACTAACTGTTACTAGACATTCACAGAACAATAAGTCGTTGGCATGCATGTTTAGATCTTTCTGATCGAAACCGTGTCGTCGTATGTACTTAGCTGTTGACGTTTCATCCACTATCCGAAAGAACATCTTCGCAGCTATTAAATTTTATTGTGACACAACACAGATAGGAAACTAATTTATATTGCGTATAGTCTAGTGAATCATGTATGTTACTGTCGAGCTGTGATTATATGATGAACTTTCAGGATTGGTGGTGATAATATTCTTTCTCTAGATTCAAGAATATTTGTGGAATTCGATGGATTTGCTGATTTTGAATCTGTAGCCATGGGAATCCTTGGATAAGATTTTGTGGAATTGAACTGGACTTGGTGATCCGTTATTAATCTGTGCTCAGACAGCACAAACCTGACCACGAGCAACAACCACCGCCAACACATTTTAATCCGATTCACCATTGAAGTCGACACTAAGTGTTTCTCTCCTTTCCTTGATATACTTGTACGTCCTCGGCCATATAGCAAAGTAGGACATTCTGCGTATCTGCGTATCACGTACCCACGCGCACTGAGAGATACCTCAATGCCAAGTGGTATAAGAATCCTTCCCAAAGAATTCTCACATCATCTCTCTAATAAGGATAGCCTTCCCCCTATCTGAACCCAATGCATTACCCATTCCCCAGATAACAAAAAGCTAAACGAACAAATTCATTTACAGATTGGAAAGCAATCATCAGGTCCGGTTCAATTCCACAAAAGCCCTATCCCAGGAATCCTATTACTGCAGGTGCAAAATCGGCGCATCTATCAAATCCACAAACATCCCAACAACTTGAATCGATACAAATTATACCAACTATATCCACCACTTGTTGAAGTTAATTGTGCATACTTAGACATAAACTGTGCGACATGAAACCGTCTTTAAGTTTGTTAAATACTTAATTAATAATGGTAGTTGTCAAATTGAAGTGCTCCCATCTATCAACGGATAACTAAACGTCTTGTACAGTCTTAGGGATATTTAACATCAGAATGAGTCGTCTATGAAATCTACAGTTGGTATTCGTCCACCATCACTGTCTATATTTGACAGATAATAAGATATTAAACTTAAAACAATATGTGTAATGATAAAATCAAGTTTTTTAAGTGTCTAGTGAATGTGAACTTTATCAGCAGTAATGCTCAAATACGGGTAGTTCGGTTTACGGAGAAGAAAACTCTGGTTCGGTATGTTTTAGCATGTTTATTACTTCAATACTCATTTTATATTACCTACTATCATTAAGAGTAAAAGAAATCTTACTATGTCAATCTTTTATTTACATATAAAACAGAAATTCAATTACACAAATTTAGTACATATATTTACAAGAAGTTCATCAAGTATTTGTTATATACAAAAGTAACAATAACTCATATATATTGAAAAAAATAACTTTACCTTTACTGAAAAAAATATTCGCAGTAGGTATGACAACAAACATTTAACGGAATATTTAAACATTGAATATTAAAATATACGGTCATAAATATTTTGTGAATTAAGATATTATATGCATGATATTTACTTCGAGAAAGGTGATATTTTTACATAAGTCTAGCAAAAACGTTAATTCGTCATCTGGTGCTTATGTTCGTATTACTGAAGAGATATTCGACGAGAATAATATATTTCTTTGAAATCCTACTTTGGTACATTTGAAATTAATAAAATCTATCTGAGGTGATTATTTTAAATGAACGGAATAACCATATAAAGATTTACTCGGGACTTACAGAACGGAATTGTTTTCTTACCACAATCTGTCTGGTAACAAAACAACTTACGGGATCGCCTTCCTAGACTGCCAGAAAGACTTAGGTATAGATACTAGGTACTCTCTAGACAGCCAGAGAGTTCTCCTAGACTGCCAAAATAACTCTAACTTTACCAACAAAGTCGTCATCTTATGTAGGCCCCGACTTTCACAAATAATAGCTCAAAACAGTGTTTTTCCGAAGTATCACGCGTAAAGAGCAAGAACTGTACTCAAATGCACGATATTATCACGTGCAAAAATGCATTTAGAAAATTAACAAAAACATCATCTTTCTCATTACTTATTGTCTTTAGATAAATTAAACGTTTTTTAGAATATTTGTATTAAATTATCGAACCCATTTATACGAAAATGAAAAGTGCGAACACATGGATGTTAAAACTAACATCAAGCAGTAAATAATTACTGTGACTTACATATATACCTTTATACGTGAAACGTATATGTTTCTATGCATGTGTTTGAGATACACACATACATTAAGTGCCATTGCCGATAATCGAACGCACAGACACTGGTGTTTCGACCTATGAGGTCTCATCAGTGCACGTGGAGATTCTCGACAATAGCTTCAAGACTTAAATCGCTGCCTATGTCATTTTCGCATGTTAAATGTAGTGAGAGTATCACAGCGACATCTAACACCCTAAATATGACACGGAAAAAAGCGATGGCTTCTGACAGCATGTTCTGCTATACAGAGGCCTGTATGTTAATAGTGTATCTCGTGTAATAGAGCCTTAGGTGGCGTCACCAATCAAAACGAAAATGAAAAGTGTGAACACATGGATGTTAAAACTAACATCAAGCAGTAAATAATTACTGTGACTTACATATATACCTTTATACGTAAAACGTATATGTTTATATGCATCTGTTTGAGATACACACATACATTAAATGCCATTGCCGATAATCGAACGCACAGACACCGGTGTTTCGACCTATGAGGTCTCATCAGTGTACGTGGAGATTCTCGACAATAGCGTCAAGACTTAAATCGCTGCCTATGTCATTTTCGTTCGTTCGATTATCGGCAATGGCACTTAATGTATGTGTGTATCTCAAACACATGCATATAAACATATACGTTTTACGTATAAAGGTATATATGTAAGTCACAGTAATTATGAACCCATTTATGTTAAAAGTACATAAAAAGCATGAATACAAATTTGTTCGATAATCTATACAGTGACGGACAGAAGTCCGTTACAACTGTCTATTGAAATATAACACTAAACAATAAAAAAAAAACAGTTTTATGAAAACAAACGTCATTGTGCATGTTTTAGGTAATCGCAGTAAAATCAACAGCGCTGGAGGCGTCACTTGGATAGAATAGAGAATAGATGGAAGAGTAGAGACGACGGACGACACAGTTTTAACCCCGAAACCTAGGAGATAATCATATAACTCTTTTAATGTCGAAACTGTAACCCATATGATACAATACGGCTTTGTGATAATAGCAATCAAATACTTAGAGTTGACATTCGAAAGTATCTCGCTATGGTAGTAGTTCAGGATCTCCAGAGTTGAAGATTTTATGTCCATTTATTGAGAATTTAAATCAGGATTTTTTCATCTAATAGTACTAAGTGAAATCTCAATGCTGTGGAACTTTTTACGCACTAAATGTCGTTATTGCTTCTTGACAAACTGACTTTAACAACGTCTTCACTGGAAAAATTATAAACAACGTTCAGATTGTGCCGAAAAGGTATAAATGTATAATATTTCAAAAACAAGATATAGTATATTCCCATTCCCATACCCTCCAATTGTGGAGTAAAAATTATTTTGAAAATTATAATTATTTTCTACTTGGCACTAATTTGAAATTATTTAAATTTAGTGAAATACGCCTGACTGCTAGCGTCTGTCTTAACAGCTGTTACCTAATCCATTTTGACGATTTAAAGATTCAACTTTATACACCCTCAGTACCTTGATGGATAGAGCACCTCACTAGTAATTGGGAGGCCATAAGTTCTCACACAAGTACAAATTTTTGTTACTAAATATTCCTAATAAAATTATCAAATAAATGTTGCACTGGTAGTTTTCCAGTGCAACAAATTAATTATATTTAATAAGATTATGTTGTTTTTTAAAAATATTCTATCATGAGTAATTTTGAGGAAAAATAACGTCTGTAAATTTATCGTTCAGTGAACATAGACTTGCAATTAATAGCAGAAATTCTGATGTATACATTAAGATATCTAAATATCTAGACTAACTTCTTAAGTTTTGATAATTAAAGTAGAGTGAAATGGTAATTAAATAAAAAGTTTTGCTTCCTGAAAAATGTCATATACCCAAAAGAAATTGGACTGATTTAGTTTATTTTGAATAATGAAATTCCGAATAACTTTGGTACAAAAAGGAAGCAGAAGTAACAGCTCATGGTCTATTTGCTCCCTCCATACAACAGGGACGCCAAGATACATGGCACTTTCTTTTTATCCACTTAATTTTTTAGAGTAATAGCACAACGTGTACAGCAAATTTAAGCAGTCGAAAATGAATGTTGATTTTTAATACATAGTACCATCTGATACACTCTTGTTTGTTATAAGTAGGGGCGAACACGAGCGGTTGATGACTCATCGCCCATGGGCGCACTATTGAAATGTTGTATTTTTAAAGAGGTTTTAATTTTATTTATATAATTGGATAACAAGTGGCTGGTGATCTATAAAATACAAAATACATTATTATTTGTTCATTTTCTCTTCTGTAAGACTTGTTCTCTTTGAATTAAGTACATCTTTGTAGATAGAAAACATCTACATCGCAACTGGTTATAGGTGCGTACTGGAAATATTCTTTTATTTCAGCGTATTTAGCATACACAATTGCCGCAATGTTATTAAATCTGGATTTCTATTAAAAACTGCGTCTAACTTTTGCCGAAGGCCACATCCGAATTCACCTGGAATACTTTTGAGCCACATGTAATTTGGTTAATCCATTTTTTAATTTGAGATTCGATTTTCAAAATATGTGACTAGTTTAGGCAAATTTCCAGTGTTCCTGAAGGAATAAAAACTGATTTTTTAAATTTGTGTTAGTTCCTTGCACTCAGAAATACTTCGAGCATCGTCATTTAAACATTTAACGAAATTTTGTAAACTATCGAAATTCTCTGCATAAAAACTATTTCTGTGTATGTTAGCAAAGCTAAGTGACGAACGTGCGATATTTTGGCATTCTGTAACGATATTTTACAGACTTTGTAATAAATTTCGGAATCACTGACAATTCATTTTCATATCAAAGAAAGTAACATAAACAACGTTCTAGATCTAAATAAATGATAACTAAAAATGTACGCGTATGTTATTGAAACTAAATAACAGTAAGTATACATATTTGCATTATTTCTCGCGAAATTTCCAAATTTTGAGTTGATTTGATAATTCCGGACAATGATTCAACAACTGTTAATCAATATAATACCATAAATTATATAATATCAACAAGTATAGTAAAAAAAATCTATATTTCATGTAAAGGTTGTGATCGACATTACTAAAATTTCAATGTAGTAAATTAATTTTGAAAATATTTTAATAATCTGCATTAATAAATAGTAATAGAAAGTAAAACTTCATTACCGAACAATTATTATTATACTAGATTTTTTAGCTACTAATATTATGAACAAATGTGAATGTTCAATATTTACTGGGTCACTTAGCTTTTCTTAAAAACCATTCCGTAAGTGCTCCAAACTGTCTAATACTTGAAATGAGGCATTTCTCCCAATTATACATTTTATTTTATGAATGCAAATAGCACCAAAAGGAGCATTTTCAAAATATTAACATAATGTCGCCTTCTCAGGAAATTTTATATAAGATACAACAACAGGAGCAGAATACAGGAAGAATAGATTCCACCTAGAACAATTCATTATCAGACGGATACGTGAAGCGGAAATTGGCACCAGAAAAAAAAGGAAAAACGAAAAGCAATAGACACAAAACGTGACACGCATGCTCCCAGCAGCGTCCGTTCTACGTACCATGTATAGCAATGCGTCACGTACTGCCGAGACAATACAATTTGTCGTAGTGCATTCGATTGGCATGTTTATACTGATTATTTGTCGGAGAGATCAACTTCGCAGCGTTCGCATTCACCACAGGATTCTAAATAGTATCGGTCGTGATGCGTGTGTATGCACAATACACAAAATAGACAACGATTTAAACAAAAGTCGCACATCGCCATGAATTAATGGCATGCATACTGATCGATTAAGTAATTACATAAGTTTATTTTATGTGGTCTACTGAACACGATTTTCCTCTAAATCGTATTAGGTTTGGTTGATTCTGTGGCACTCCAAAATAAAGTAGTACTACTAGATTTAATGCATTATATTTCGATGAAGAATTATTTTAACAATATATTTTGTTCCAATAATGGGTGGAGACTGTGGCTAAAAATCTGAAGCAAAGTGCAAAAGGAAAAGTCCCTTACCACAAAAATTAAAAGGATATACAATATGGTTGATTAAGAATAAAAATGAATGCGTAAAAATAGATGGATACTTGAAGTTGACAACTCTTTGCAATGTCCTAGAACTGCTTTCAGTTTGAAGGCAACTTCTACGAACAGCGACAGGGTACAGAAATGTCTCCATTTATAGTGAATTTATTCATGAGTTCATGTTATTGTTTGAAATAATTAAGTTCATCGACGACTAAACAATAAAGTAGGTATTATATTAATCACTATTGGATAATAATACGACTCATAATACCCAGAGGGACTAATGAAATGCGGCCGGGGAATAATGAGACATAACGTTACCATTATTCCCTGTATTCCGCCAATAAGAACATAACGTTCCCAATGTTGTCGTAGTAAGTCCGGTAATTTTACTAACTGTCAAACGTCATATTGATATAGTAATCTGACATTTTCGTTAAATTATTTTGATTTTTTTTAGTAATCTTCAGTTAGTCGTAGATAAAGTAGTGTATACTAACTCGTAATAATGACTATTATTCCCTCGAGCCGAGTTACTCCCTCGCCGCTTCGCGGCTCAGTTTGTAAATTCGGCTCTCGGGAATAATAACTGTCATTATTGACTCGTTGTATAAACTACTATTGTTGTTGACATTTTTTTACTAAGCGGCGGTTGTGGTCTACAACATGTAAAACAAATGAAGCAGACAGAATGTTTGTTTATATATGTATAGGTACACGAATTTATATAATCATAATCATAATAAAAGCTATTAGTTTGCATCTACACATCATTCTGACTAAATCAATTCAATAACATTAGCTGTATATAAAAATGTATTCTATACTAACCAGGAAATACCTGATCAGTTGTAATTACAAAACTTTAATCATAAAATCTGTATAACTGGTTATAAACCCACCCACTTATTCTCACAATTTGGATTAAGTCTTTTTTCGCTATGTTTTGCTGCCTAACTAATCACGCCTTCCATCTTGAATATTTCTATTGATTCGCTGAATGCGTGCGTAATCAATTAACTACTAATATATTTACGCGTTATTCTCTTCCTATACGGAGACATTTATAGTAAAATACAATAACACATTTATAAATCCAAATAAACCTTTTAAATTAAATTATATTTATACAAAACCTGTGCTTTTGAGCCTTAATTATATTTTAAAATATATTTAGCTATAAAATTTGATAAAGAAATTTCACTCTTTAAACATTGTGTGTATGTATGTATGTGTGTAATGTATATGTAACGTACTAAAATAAATTCGTTTGCTTTCAGGAATCTCGTCTACAATTTGAGTCTAACCGATTTATCCGAACAACAGAAACTGCAATGGTATTCCAACGACCAGGACGTCAAGATGTGTGTAATGAAAGGCAAAGACGAGGTAAGCTCTAACTTTCAAACTCACTTGAAAACATGAAACTCTCGGATACTTGAAACGCAGTTGTATTGGTAGATGTACCAAAAGAGAGATACATGCATGCAGTAAATTTCCAACTGTTATATTTTCTCTACTTCCTTGAAAAACATCTTTCTAACTAAACAACATTCAAAAGAATTGATTATGTGGATTGATAATATTGAATAAATTCTTTGAACTTGATAATTTTGACTAAATAATACTCAAACTATTCTTTTTAGATAGCATATCCAAAAAGAGACTTACATATTTTTTAATTTTTATGCAATTAAAAATAGCTTTTGGAATAAACTCAGCAGCAAATGCCAATAAAAAAACTCTTTGTTTGAGTTATGCATTTTCGTAATCAAGCCTTTTCCTTTTTCACAACTTAGCTTAAAGTAAATACTTGTTGAAACTTTTTATAGAAGTTATTTTCGCAGAAAAAGAAAGTCCATTTAAAATTTCCATTATGACTCATTATAATTTCCTTTCCGCATTGCAACGAGAAAAAAGTATTCGTATACAAACAACAAGAAAAAAGCACGATGATCTTTTAGAACAGTTTTAAACACCATCAAACAAAACAAAAATGGTCCATTGAACTGCTTTTCCTGTTCAACGATTTTCCTTTATTATTCCCGAGTTTCCACTAGGTTATACTTGAATATCGCAAAAGATCTGATCTACGCAAATGTTATTGTATACTTAGACAACGTTTCCCGGTCTTTACGTAAAAAAAAATCTGGAAGGATGGCGTTAGTCATGCATATCCTATACTATGACCATCAAGTTTTATCATTGTCTATTTATATGTATATTATTCATTTAATAAGGATATTTTATCGATCTTGAATAAGAAACAAACTTCGAAAATTACGTTTTTAAATGTATAATAGTAATAATAAGGTAAACGGAATTCATGTGATTTTTTAATAATTTATTTATAGAATTTATCATATGAACATCGACCTAAATATATTTACGATCAGACAAAATAATTTGGTAAAGAAAATAAACCATATAGAAACATTAATAAGACAACATATCTGAAACTATACAGCATACAAATAAACAGTATTAAATAGATTTAGATTTTTTGGAAAATAAAAGGCTGGCAAACGCTTCCACGTGGACGTCTATTATCTGTCAAATTTTAGTTTCCTTTTTAATAATTTGAAATAGGTAGTTACTATAGGCTAAACATATTTCCTTAAAATACTTATGTTTCTCTATCTAAATAAAAGTATTTAGAGAAAAATTCTACATTTCTTCTACGAGCTACTAATATTCGATGCAGTACCCGTATGAGTATTTAGTTAGATATTACATCGTTTTAATCTATAACAATTACGTGCGGAAATAGGGCAGGTTTTCCATTAAAATAAAGAATTTAACATCCACATGAAGAACATGACATGACTTCCCACAATTCTGCTTACCAGCCGTAGTGGTGCGTGACGCATTGGCTAACTCTTTCTAAATCTTCGTATTTTCTCAAAAGCTTGTTCTTTCTATTTCTAGTTTTCACTTCTAAATCTCTTCAATTCTACGTTACTCTCTAATACTTTCTAGGGTCATCTAATATCTTTCAATGATAATTTATGACATATTGGCCTACCTAAAATTAAAATCAAACATTATACTTTTCTCTTGAAGTTCTGGTTTACTACGCAGTCGAATAATTTCTTCTACCGCAGCTTTTTCGAATCGTTTTCAGATCTTTTACAAGAAAAATAACTAACTAATGGATTTATTTTAAAGGTAGTAATAATTATTGAATTGGTCAAAATATGCGCTAATAGCTTGGATTTAAGGGGGCTTACGCAGAGGTGCCGACTTACTGCCATGAGGTATGACGTAAGCGCTAATGTAAATTCCGCCGATGTAAGGTATTCGTTAAAATAAAACAAACAGCAGACATTTTTGTTTTTCTTATTATGTTTTTGCATTAAATTAAATACAAAGGGTTAATTAAGGTTTCGTTGGGAGTACTTTCTTATAATTCAAATTATTTACTCTTACATTTCACTCTCAAAGTTGGCAAAATTCAACATCATAACACAGTTTCAGAAACTTTATTTTAAAAACTAATTCCAATCGAGCATGCATTGAACCTTTGTTTATTTGTGTTTTAAAAGAAGTTCAGAATCACAGCTACTACTCAGTTCTTATCACTATATTTATAACTTTTAATGATAGATTTTCAGGTTTATTATTATTTGTTACTTTACCTGACTTATTTATGCTCTATTTTGTACCTCAGTTACCTTCGATAACAATAAGATATTATGCCAACCAGAATGGAATTGAGGAACAATAAAGGTTAAATATTCATTCATTTACATGCACTGCACACGGCAACGCAAATAATATAGGCAGCAAGGTGACATTGATAATACACTTTGAAATGTAACAAATAGTACATAACCAGACACTTACAACTGGAGACCATGAACAGCAAAATTGGAAAATGTATCAACGAGTACGAACCTGTCTATAACAAATAACTATTGTGATGGTGCAAGAGAATATAACGTCTTCATCTCCTGTAAAGGTTTAAAATAATTTGTAAAAAGCAAAAATTAAAAGGTTTCCTAATAAATTAAAAAGAAATTAATTAATAGAATGTACGAGATGCTTTTAGTCATATAACTAAGTAAATACCTTACTTCTGTTCTTTCTTAAGTCGCCTCTTTACTATAAAGCGTAAGAAGCGATATATAACTTGAGATTTTTGTACTTTTTTCAAAAGTAATAACTTTGTAGTTTTTTTTTATATTCTTATCCAACGCCAGAAGAGAGACTTGCAGCGAGATATAATCGTTTAAAGCAATGTCTCCGGAGAAATTAATATTTTAGAGCGGTTGGCAGGACAGAGGAACGTTTTGTTTTCAGAACGGCGTACTAAATTCTCGAATGCGACAGCAACGTTAGCATGAAACATTTTTACGGCGATTTTGAGCTTTAACGTAATACTTAATACCGTACCACCGTATAGCGTCCTTTGAAACTTATGCAAGATACGTCAGAAATTTATTTATAGCTGAGATAAAATTTGTTACGATTATCTTCCGTTTGATTTAAATTCATTATGCGGAAAAAATTTGTTGAAATTTGCTAAAACTTTTTTCCGCCATAAAATGAAATTTTCAGACTATAAAATTATTCTAATTTTGAAATTCATGCTTATATTTATTTACCTTCAAATAATCGAAAATAGTTAATAGCTACCTTCTTTTATCTGTTTCTTTGTTCTTTGGAATCCTCCTGGTGATCTCCAATGAATACATTAGTTCTTAGATAAGAAACCTAACCCACTCGTATTAGTACTACTATTCTAAACGCGAAGGCTTTTAATTTAAGTAGTAATGGTATCTTACTGGTCAAGCTGAAGACGTGTAGTATCAGAGGTACAGCACCTGATGCCAGGAACTATTTTTGTATTATCCAACTAGCTATGAAGGAAAAGAGTTAGGACGAAAAACATATTTTATTGTTTAGCTTGTGATCCATTAACAGTAACGCATATATTCCAACCTTTTTCGAATAATGCTATTCCTGCAAAAAAATTCTATTGATAGCTCCTTTAAAAACGTCTCTTATTCTTTTTGCAGGTAATTTAGTGAAAGAGAGGATAATCACTCAGTAGAAAATCTGAGCTGGTGGACGTCCCATCTCCAAAAGCCACAGTAATTGATTTCTTCACGGGCCTGGCAAGCCTTGTGAAATCTGCAATTGTTATGAACCATCAGCATAAGCTTTTGATCATTGGGACGCCTTTTCTGCTGTATGACAATTTTAAACTTTCTGAAAGTTTCTTTATAGTCGTCTGCTGTTATTTTAGAGCCTTTTTTATGTATTCAATCAATAATATTCTTTCCATATCCGAAAACACCATTACCATCAGCATTCCTGAAGAATTGTGCTTTCCTGTTTTTTTTTGGACGGTGGTAGTAATCCCCGGTGAGGCCAATGCAAGCTCGTCTTCGTCACCCAAAGCCACCAAGTTTTCCTCACAAATGCGTTGCCGACACAGTCTTTGTTCGGAAGGAGGCAATTTCGAAATCCATCGTTCAGTATATCAGCGGCACTCATTGAAACTCTTATTTTTCAATCTACTAATACCAAATCCCTCAACTTTTTAATGTTTTTGTTGGTTCCTGCATCTTGAATCATCTTTAATTGATTTTCTACCCAATCGAAATTGTTTGAGTCAACATTTTACTGTAAAATCTGATGACACGTCTTCACCATTACTACGTCTTCACCATTACTGTAGTCATCCTGTGGTGAATATTCTTGGAACCACTTTCTTCTTTCGCCATGAATTTGAATAAGCTTTTTTTATTAGCTAAGCTACACAAAAATAACAAAACTCTTTGAACGTTAACGAAATTTTGTCAGAATGTCACTTGGTTTTACCACGCTCTATTATTATTGAACCGCGTTATATTCAGAGCCAATTATATAGGACAAACTTTAGAGCTTTTCCTGCATAATTTGAATGCCACAGGGATCCATACCTGATCTAACTTTTTCTTCTAGAAGACTATTTTTATGTAGAGCTCTTTTCCAAGATTTTTGGTTGTTATCTCTTGGTCCAATCTATATCCACGAACTGCTTGTTATAATGTAAGGAGTGTAGTTTGACATGCATCATATATCGAAATTATTTCAATACATCTGGCCTTGTATGTAAGATTAAAACGCCAAATTATATCGTGATTAAATATTGGAATATATTTGGGGTCCACATTTATAATAATACACGATATCGAAATAATTGGCGTAAAGCTCTTGGAATTTGTTGTTTTGTAAGAAAATTCCACTTTTTTCTTAAAAAATATTGAAATCTTTTTCCTAACCAAACGCTAAATAATTTTCTATTTAATCTTGCATTATCTATGTCTAATTATATTTATTACGCCCATCATGAATTTTACCGAAAGTGCTATAGTGTGATATGTAAGCATTACAGTTACTAATTTTTTCTGTTTCTTTTTAGTCAATCTTTTCGCATGTTTTGGTGACTTTTCGGTCTACACTGAACACTATACAATTGAAGTTTAAGTTTATTTAGTAAATTAGCTATTTTGCTAATATTTGAAATATTTAACTGTGTATGTTTTAGTGTTTTAAAGCCAAAATATAATATATGCGTATTACATTTTGAATATATTAACATAATATTTTACAATGTTACCAAACATGAGGAAATATGTTACAGGAAAAGCTAGCAATGGATCATTATCGTAACTATGGAATATGGTTATTTGAAGAGAAGGTATCAAGAATTAAAAAGATAATTGACTTTATGGACATTGTTTTGAAACGTAAGCAATATTAAAACCTAATTATTTTTAAATTGGAAATCTTTAAAACAATCAACATTTTTATGTAATAAATATAAACCTTGGAAATAAATATTTAACTTAAAAATGAAGATGCAGAGCATTTAATTAAAGAATATAAAGAAGAGGATGGAAGTAAGAAGAACATGCGGAAAATGATCTTGACTAGCAACCAATAGATATATAAACTTTTAACAACTAATTCTGATGTGCAATTTAAGTATATTGTAATTCTACATTTTTGTATGTTTACTTTTCTCTATACTTGAAAATTTAGTCCTAGACTTCTAAAAAGTGAAAAGAAACCGTCCAGTTTCTATTTACAAGTAAGTATTTCTTCATAATTAGGGTAAAACTGATTGTCATGCTGTTCATATTATAAAGCTCGAATAGTATTTACAAGGACATCTTATAATTGCCACATACAGTTCTAACAAATACATAGAAACCGTTTCTATTTAAAACTTTAGTTGGTACCTCTCACAACTAGGCATGAAGGTGTTTGCAATGCTGTTCATATTATGAAGCTGCTAAAATACACCATATTTTATTATCAACATCAAACATATAACGTTTTCTGTGTGGTTTTTAAAAAATGTCTGTGTGTCTGTCAGTGTGTGTGTGACCACGATAACAGTCAAACGGTTATAGCTATCAATTCCAAATGTTATACTTGTGAGTATAAACTCCTTCTTGGGATCTGATTAGATTTTCAGTAAAGTCGGCAGACCGGAAATAGTAGTTTCCTTCAATGAAAAAATCGAATTTTGCCAAACAAAAACAAAAAGCCAATATATATATAAAGAATTCAAATGTATTTAAAATTAAATTTGAAAAGAATTTCTTTAAAAAAGTTTTTCGAAATTCCTACCGGAAGTAAATCTTTTGCTCTTATTGAAAATCAGTTTTTTTCGAATATTTCGCAAGTCATGCGTTCTAGGCAAGTACATCACGAGTATAAAAGTATTTAAACATAATTTTTAATACCTTTTCTATAAAAAAAAAATTCAAAATTCTGACCGGAAGTACTACTTTTACTTTTACGGAATAGCGATTTTTGGAATAATGTCGTAAATTATGCATTCTATATAATTTATCAAGAGTACAAAAGTATTTAGAGCTAGATCGGCAATATTTTGTTTATACATGAAATTTCAATATTCGGACCGGAATTAACACTTTTACTCCTAGCGAGTAGCACTTTCTTTCGAATATCTTGCAAAGTATGCATTCTATAGGGATTTATTAAGAAAACGGAAGTACGTGGAATAGGATTTTGAATAATTTTTTATAACAAGATTCTTAAAATTGTATAGTTTGCAACGCTCAACGTATAGGAAAGTCGTATGGTGGCCACACCTCATTTTTTTATTATTATGTTAATTTTATATTACCCACTTTGTGCTTTTATATTTAATTCTTGATGATTCACCCAGAAATAAAAATTACGACAAAAACAGGAATAAAATTATAAATCAAAATAAAACGAATCATCGTGAATTTTCTACGCACACAAATAAACACAAAATCTAAATGGATAAACCACGTCGCAACATTAAATAACAAACTAAATTAAAGTATTTATCATCATCAAGGCAATGAAACACACCGTAGCACATAAAGCCAGGAGATTAGTGAGTTACGTTAATTTTCAGTGTTGCTTTTTACGCAATTCCCGCATCAGGTACTTTAACTAAAGCCGAAAGTGTGTTTATTTTACAAAAGAAAGTCATGAGAGTATTATGTCAATTGGGATTTACTGAAAGTTGTAGTCGCGGTCGACCATGTTCAAATGCATATATACTTACTGCTATTGTTTTTGTAAGTATATTAAAGTGTATACATTGTACACAATTCGACTCAAAAAAAAAATTGTATGAATATAAAACTAGAAAGATTTCGCTCATACCCAAGTGAATAGGAGGGTAAAAATGTATATCAGTGTTGTGGGAATTATTATGTTTTAACCTCTTCTTCAGTCTCAGCTCTTAGAGTTTTAAAAAACAATCTGTTTTACTTTATTCGAAACCTGAGAATCACTCACTTTGAAGGTTTCTTAAAATGAACTTGTGAGGTACTGGAAAAGGGTTTCGAATATTTCGCGGTAGAAACTATTTGCTATATTGAAATCTGTTTTGAATTTTGAAGTAGGATGTATTCTTATTACTAGAAATTTGCAATCATTTCTGTGGAGTAACTCACTATATCTTCATCAAAATTATATCGCTACTTTTTATCCAACCTTGCTGCCCTATACTAAGCTACTATGCTATTTAATTCTAAACTAATATACTAATTAGGTTTATCTATTTCTATATGAAGTTACAAAAATGATTACTATATAAAGTATTTTGTTATGTTGTATTTTTATAATTAGAGATCGGCAGTCAGTGGTACATCGTAGTCCAACTGGGCACATTTTCTGCAATGTACCAATGACTGTCAATCCCTAGTTATAATTATAAACAGTATTTTGTGGTCATGTTAAAATTGATTACATGGGTAATACCTATAATTATGCAAGCAGATAGCGGTGATGGTACTAGGCTAGATAACCATCTAAGAGATACTTTTAAGAGGTGCCTGGTTCATGCGTTGTCGGACTGGTTAATGAATACCTTATTAATTTATGGCCATGCTCAATTAGAAATTTTATGGCAAGGAAATGGTGAAGGAATTTTTGTTATGTGTCTGAGTAATTAAGGTAGGGCGTGCGTGCAAGGTGTTGTTTGTTTTTGCCTCTCCTGTATTCCTTCAATCATGCGAGTTTTTACTAGACAAACTTGTAATGATGTTCATCGAGTTTTATATTGTTTGTGTGTGTGATTTTAATATAATATATTGGCTTATCCTCTGCTATATAAATAGTTGAAAGGATAAATAAATATTATTATTATCATAAGGCACACATGTTTCTTGCAAACTTCAAACATGGTGGTTCTCTAAAAAGAATTAATTAAACATAGCTATTCTTATTCTTTTATACAGCAATATGTGGCCAACCTATTAGCTCGCTCAACATTTATGAGAAAAGAAATTTTCGCACAGACAACTGGACGTTTCCTCTTGATCATGGCGGGTTTGTGCGGCTGGGTCCCGGTTGTGACTCCTGTACCTCCTTGTGGTGGCGGCCGTCGTAGCAGGCGTATGCCGGGCTCAAACGGTAGATGATCCGGCTTGGTCCAGGGTGTTCGACCTCTATGAGTGTAAGGTCGACGTTGATGACTGCTAAACCTGGCTTCTCTCAAGGTGGCCTTCAAAATTGACGTATACGAACTTGTTGCATAGTTCGTTTGGCGGTGGTTGCAGGTCGTTCTTGACTGCGTCTTGGTTCGGGTGCAGGGGCATCGGTTTCGATGGTTGAACCTCTTTGCAGTACGATGAGTTTTGGTTTGGCAATTGCTTTCGGTGTTTCCGGGCTTCTTTTTGGGTTTAGAGATTGGATCCCACTTTTGATGGTTGATCAATATTGGGGTCGGTCGATCTTTGCGTGGTTGGTTATACAAGACCTGGCTTGGCAACCTCTTAACCTTCACAGTGCACACGCAATCAGTTTGTGTGCTGGCAGTAGCAATGTGGACCATGCCATTGTTTTGGGTTGGCGCGTGCGCTGCCAGATTGAGTCCATATTCCGAGGACTGCAATGGTGTCTTGTTTGCTATTATTGCATACACACACTTTATGTATTGGACACTTGAAGGCTCGATGTAAGTTGCTGGGATTGGGATCTCACCTTGAGGTGGCACGTCGGCTGCCACGGCGAGTTCAGCTTCTGAGAACGTCGATGATTTCTCATTAGTCTCTATGGTATACACATACTCCATGTGTTTGGCGGCTGAAGGGTTGATGCAGGCAGTTGGGGCCTATGTTTCGTTGAACCAGACTGCGTAGTCTTGATCGTGGAAGTAATCCACACGGAAACGTTCGCCAATGCCTTGCATTGATTGGAAGGTGCCCCGAAAATAATTGTGCCATTTCGCGGCTTCCCCTCCCCTAATACGGGCTGACCGCATGGTCTATATTTTTCGCATTGCCCAAAGCAAATTGCTGTAGATAGTCTTCCAGTGTTGATGAGGTTGGCCACTATAAGACCATGGCGCCTGGATAGTATCTATGCTAGGATAATCTTCTGCGGACTGCACTGGACTTTCAATAGCCTGCATTGCATACGCATATTCAATCTGTGCGGTGTTTGAGCTAGTGACGTTAGCAAGTGAAGATTGGGCACAGTCACCTCGAGGTGACTCTCTCAAGAAGGCAGCATAATCTGTATCGTTGAGAAATTCCATCCAGAATCGCCCACCAAACCCTTCCATGTGCCAGAAAGTGGCGAAATAATAGTGGTGCCATACAGCGGCCTTCCCTCGTAGATATGGGCGTACTGCGTTATCAATGCCTTCTGGTAAGTTCAGGACAGACAGTTGGAGGTAATCTTCTAACTTTTCTATGAAGTCGAGTGGGTCCTCCGCTTGATGCCCACTGAAGGGGCGGCGATTCATAGTAGTTGTGACTCCAGTATCTGTTGCTAGTAGACCTAGGAGTGACTCCTCGTCCAGGAGACAATGAGGGTTCGGATCCATTCGCTGTGTTCCGACGGGATTATCTCTTTCGCAGTGTCATTGTCTCATTATATTCTGACTGAATTCATTATTTTATCCTGTGCAAAGAAAAATATCATATTTCCAACATTTCCAAATAAAAGTCGTTTCTCACGCCAAAAATGGCTACAGTAATAGGTAACAATATTCATCTAAATTAAAATCAAAAATTTGGCTTAGTTTTCCTTTAATTTGAAGTTTAGTGGAAAGCCTCTAAATTCCATTTATAATTTACAATCTGTCTGCACTAATCGACATGGTAAAGTTTGTCTCCTATACAATATGTTTCTGCATTTTGAGGCATGATTTATAGCTAAATAGCCAAATGCTTTTAATTTGCATATGCTTCTATTCACCTTCTTTATAATGAATTTAAATGAGATGGGTTGAACGACATTTGTGTATTATAGTTACATAAGTTAACAGCAGAATATCAAAGAAAAGTTGGACAAGAGTACATACATAATTACACACCAAGAAAACTCGTACTTTATATGACAACTATATAAGCTTCGAAGACATACTACACTCTTATCTAATCCGATCCTTTTCATTTAAGTATTTCTCTAGGTGCATTAATTAGAATTTTTGGCACAGTACATTCTCGCAGGAGGTCAACTGTAAAATCGAAACATCTTTAGTTTCCGTTCCAATTAAGTCCGGACTCGACCCCGAGGCATTAAACTGTCCCGTTTTACGACACTTCGGTATACTTACCGTCGGCAACGAGTTAGAAGCGTCCGTGAAATCCTTTTAATTTTGTGCTAGTGTAGCGAGAAATGGTATACGGTAAGTTCATAGATAATCTACACAATTTTAACGGAGAAATGGCGTAGATTAAGAGTGGAGTAATTTTCAGGCGCCATCGTCATAATAACGATTATAGTCGAATGCCGCTTTCGAGCTAATTAGAGTTCATTAACTTTAGGTTGATCGTACTGTTGTCGTTACGAGCGCCGTCTATAATACAGTGGCATCGTCTTTGCCCAGTTACACGGTAGCCGTTTTGCGCTGATATTTAACTTATGTTTCGGCAAGCTAAATGACAGAGCGTAGTATCAGATTTACCGCAGGGTATAGATCTTCCGGGTGATGTTTCATTATTGCATGTAGCGCAAACACTAAACTTTATAACTGTACAACTCATCAACCACTGGAATTTCTTCAATTATATGCATTCTCCGGATTTTTATTAGAACACGTACATGGATAAATTTACTTGAATTCGTATTAATCAACATGAAATAAAACGTTTCTTGGCTCTAATTGAAATGTTTCAATCCCATGTAAAGGTTTTTTTAGATACACTTTGTTTTGTTGAAATTTCAACAACTATTAGCGCCTCCACCAAAAAAGGAAATTAATACTTTAATGCTATATATAATTGAGTCCCAATTTTATTTCAATTTTGTAGACTGTAGCTACTACTTCATGAGGGCTGAAATGAGAAAACCTAATAATACTAATAGTTTTAAAATAATTATTAGAAGCAATTCAAATTAAAATCAAATGAAGAAATATTTATTAATATATTATACAAAATTTATTTGTGAATTTACAATGACCAGTTTCATTCAGTATAATTTAACGAATTATAATTGTTAATATTATTAGGCTTTACCATATCAAGCCTGATGAAGACATAACTTTGAAACTAGTAGTCGAATACTGCAAAATAATCTTTTAATGTACATCTTGAATTATTTTATGAACAAGTTATGCTAATCTTTAAATTTGGAATGCCAAAAAGTCGGAAAAACTATTAGGAATTTTCGCAATACCTCCCTTATTAACTGAAATAACGAATATACAATATTAGAATGTAAAGCTCGTATGAGACGTGTTAAATGCTACTGAACATTTCAAAAAGATTATTTAGACATTTTCAAAAATATATACAGAATATATATGACACATTCTGTGCGGAATTTAGATGTTAAATTATTTATATATTGTTCTATACAGCCAACCTCTGTGCGAAAACCTTTTTTTTGCTGCTTATAAACTTAGTCACTAGATTCGTTAATGCAACAGTTCAGTTTCGCTGTCAATCATTACTTGACATTTGTTAAAATCATAAGTGATATATACACATTAACACACATGCGCGTGTCCTAAATTTTATGTAAAAACATGCGCACATGACATTTGACTCTAGCATGAAGATTTTATGTTATTTTTTTTTATGAAATGGTTCATATATTTTTTTTTAAAAATTTCTTTTAAAATTCAGCTGCGAGTTATACGACTCTAAGGTAGTATTAAGATAATGTTTATAAAATTTCGCTAAAGTTATTATTATTATTTGCAAAACACTTATTAACAACAGACAGAAGAATAATAAATATCGTTAAAAAACGTATGTGTGAATCGAATTTTTACAAAAGGTATTCCAAATTAAGTTGTAATTATTTCTTTTTTACTCTTAAAAATCGGTGCAGAATAAATAATTTGACAGTTATTTGCATAAAATTGCTTTTTGATAAGAGTAAAAGTTTTACTTCTGGTCCAAATTTGTTTTTATACAAAAATAGTTTCAGTTCAACCTATAAATACTTTATAATTTGAGAAGTGTTCGCAAAAAATTGTTTCGATAAGAGTAAAAGTGTTATTTCCATGCAAATTTTGAAAAAAAGTACACAAAACTTATTCTAACGTAGTGCTGAATTCCTTTAGATTCTTTATGAATTTTAACCAAACGAACAATAATAAATAATTGCAAAATATAACATTCACGCTGAAATAAAGAAACGTACGGTCTATGTTACTCAAAAAGTTCTTCCAGCTATCCTAAAATTCAAAATACAATATTTTTTACCAATTGATATTTTCACCTCGTATTTATTGTATATTCATTGTATTACAAAATTGTTTTCTCTTTTAAAAGCAAATGCAAACTCCGATCAAACCTAGCGCCTCCACCAGAAACACAAAGTGATATAAATCTTTAAATTCTCGTGAAAAAATTACTCGAAGAATGAGAAAGAAACAATTGGGGTAAAATATATCATTTACTAAAAAGTTGCGACTATTAGTTATGTACATATATACTATTTATCAGTAAATGAAATAATGCTTTTATATTTGCACCCATTCAATATAAAACCGTCATTGAATAAAATAAATTTCAAATTTCTCAAAAATATTACATATATCTAAGCCACTTACTGACAGACAAAGAAATATTTCAAAAAAAAGAGGCAAATAAAATAAGAAAAAACCTTTTTCAGTTGAACCTGTTGTGATATTACGGTAATAAACATGGGTAGTCAAGAAATTAATATAAGAATGCTGATAAGTTGCTACGTTAGTTTTTAACGATTATCTTTCGTTATGATGCTAGATTAAAGCATTTTATGTACAATTAGGATTTATGTCTATTCTAAGCTTAAAACTGTTTTGCTTTTTGCTCTCAAGATGTGTATGCATTAAGTCTCTAAATTTATAATACTGTAACGAAACGAGATTACACAAAAGAGAGGCAGACCGGGCGACGACAAAAAAAAACTATATGTAAACAAGTCGTAAATATATCATCTCACAGATGTACGGCGTAAGCAAGGAAGAGTCCAGATTTCCTCTGGTATATTACCGAACTTACTGGTACATTTCGAGAACTTTTCATGCAGATATATATATGGCGATACGTCCCGGGGATGACTAATTCCTTCAATGGTAGTCGCGCAGTAAAGATAAATATAAGAAATAAATATAGTGGTGTTATATAAATAGATGTGATATAAATACGGTAGTGTGATATAAATATACGGACATTAGTAATAGAAATAAATACATGTGTTAATTTTAATTTATTAATAATAGTTTCAAGTGTGATACATTACTTTTACATTTTTATATTGTAGTTAATTTTAAGTGTATGAATATACAGACTGTTTTAAATAAATAAATTGCACGAGTTGTTTATTGCGAACCCGAAAACGTTGCAATACATTCATTTTGATAAGAATAATGCATTGTATAATCTCATGTATAGCATAGTAGAAAATATACGCGCAAGCCATCATATCATATTCACAATTTCTGAATCCGCATGTAACACTATAATTTGTCATTGATTTTTACAGGAACCAACAAACACATTGCTTGTTGCCTAGCAAACGCAACCATCTCCGAACCTGCGCTTTCAGCTTACGCATGCATGTTTAATGAAAGCCGGAATATTAAAGAAAAGGTACATATCTAGAAACACTCTTTATACAAATTTATAAAGTCGACATTTGATAAGATTTCCGGAAAACGTAACTTTTATTAATTATTTTCTTCCTCGTCGCTATTTCGTTTCCTGAACTCGATACCTATTCTCAAAAATTTAGCCAATGAGGTAGTAAAACAAGAAAAACAAAAGAAGCCTGAGTATATTAAATATGGAAGATCCAATTTTATTTGTTGCTCTTTTTTGAAGTTCCTTATATCTCATTCTACTGATGCAATAGCAGGGAAAGCAAGTTAATGGAGATATTGTTCTTTGTAATTAGAGATCTCTTTTGAATGTTTTTTTTTCGTTCATTTGTACATTTACATTCTTTCTAAGACAATTTCTACAAAGTGCGTCGATAATAACAGCAGATATATAAAATATACTAAAATAATCCAACACCTTTATGATTACAATCTAATTCTGTTATACGGGAAATGCGATGAGTGTTATTAACAATATGATTTACTTTGTCACACTCAAGAATATAAAATACTCAGTCCTCTCACGTTGAAATCGAAATTAAATTAGATATAATAGAAAATAATGCATTCCTTTTATTGAATGTTTTGCGTAAATCTATAAAGTTGGTTTCCTAACCACACTTGGCATCTGAAATAATTAATTTTCATAGCTTATTTTATTCTAGTGGTAGACTCTCTAATATTTTGAGATTTATTTGAGTTTTGTACATTTAAATTGTTGCAGGACTGACTAAGGTTAAGCAACTTTTCAATTAATAATTTCCCAAAAACTCCCCATTTTTCTCATCATTTTGTGAAACATAATATGCATTCAATGCTTCAACATTATGGACAGTTGTGAAGCATTCTTTCCGGTATGGCAGCTTTTAACTTTTTGATTTTTTTCTTATTCTCCTGTTATTTTAGAGCCTTTTCTCGTGTATTCAATTAATAATATTCATCCCATATTCCAAAATACTGTTGTCATCAGCTTTCCTTATTAATTCTATGTTTCTGCATTTTTTGGCAGTGGAGATCCCTTGTCGATCCATTGGATGAATACTTGTTTTGTCGGTAGATTCCAGTGATACACCTACACTTCATCGCCTGTGTGTCGTCAAACAAAGCCACGGTGTTTTCTTGGCAAACGTGTTTTAGACAGTGTTTTTGTTCTAGACGTAGCAATTTCGGAATCCAACATGCTGAATCCTTATTCCTTCCTAAATCTTTGAGCAAAAATCTTAATACTGTAGCTTTATGTATTTCTACTTCATCGGCAATCTCTAAAACTCTAATCTTCAATCTGCTAACACCAATACCTCAAGTTTCTTGATATTTTGAGATTTATTTGAGTTTTGTACATTTAAATTGTTGCAGGACTGACTAAGGTTAAGCAACTTTTCAATTAATAATTTCCCAAAAACTCCCCATTTTTCTCATCATTTTGTGAAACATAATATGCATTCAATGCTTCAACATTATGGACAGTTGTGAAGCATTCTTTCCGGTATGGCAGCTTTTAACTTTTTGATTTTTTTCTTATTCTCCTGTTATTTTAGAGCCTTTTCTCGTGTATTCAATTAATAATATTCATCCCATATTCCAAAATACTGTTGTCATCAGCTTTCCTTATTAATTCTATGTTTCTGCATTTTTTGGCAGTGGAGATCCCTTGTCGATCCATTGGATGAATACTTGTTTTGTCGGTAGATTCCAGTGATACACCTACACTTCATCGCCTGTGTGTCGTCAAACAAAGCCACGGTGTTTTCTTGGCAAACGTGTTTTAGACAGTGTTTTTGTTCTAGACGTAGCAATTTCGGAATCCAACATGCTGAATCCTTATTCCTTCCTAAATCTTTGAGCAAAAATCTTAATACTGTAGCTTTATGTATTTCTACTTCATCGGCAATCTCTAAAACTCTAATCTTCAATCTGCTAACACCAATACCTCAAGTTTCTTGATATTTTGAGATTTATTTGAGTTTTGCACATTTAAATTGTTGCAGGATTGACTGGGGTTAACCAACTTTTCAATTAATAATTTCCCAAACTCTTCATTTTTCTCATTATTTTGTGAAACATAATATGCATTCAATACTTCAGCATTATGGACAGTTGTGGAGCATTCTTTTCGGTATGGCAGCTTTTATCTTTTTGATTTCTTTCTTATTCTGCTGTTATTTTAGAGCCTTTTTTTATATATTCAATTAATAATATTCATCCTGCATTCCAAAATACTGTTGTCATCAGCTTTCATGATGAATTCTATGATCCTGCATTTTTTGGCAGTGGAGATCCCTTTTCGATCCACTGGACGAACACTTGTTTTGTCGGTAGATTCCAGTGATACACACCTTACGCTTGGTGTTTTCTTGGCAAACGTGTTTTGGACAGTGTTTTTGTTCTAGACGTAGCAATTTCGGAATCCAACATGCTAAATCCTTATTCATTCCTAAATCTTTGAGCAAAAATCTTAATACTGTAGCTTTATGTATTTCTACTTCATCGGCAATCTCTAAAACCCTAATCTTCAATCTGCTAACACCAATACCTCAAGTTTCTGGATTCTTTTGTTGGTTTTTACTTTCGCATTTTACGTCACCTTTAATTGATTCTTTACCTTATCGAAATTGTTCGGACCAAAATTTAATAGTCATATATGACGATGCATTTTGCTCACACACATTAGTCATCCTCTGGTGAATATTCTTGTATGCATTTCCTTTTCTTGTCAAGAATTTGACAATGCTTCTATGTTCTAGCTGAATTTTGTCTGAATTTGTCACAGCAACTTGACAGCAAAATTTTGCAAGCTCCACTATTTTCATCATGGCTAGATAGGTATTGTTTCATGTTACCAAATGCAGTTTTGACCAAGTAATAGAGTTTATAATTTATGGCTATATCGATTATTCTTTTAATTCGTTATATATTCGATTTGTTGTATCAATGCGTTATTTAAAAATGCCGTGCGCAGTAGTTACTTTATATTAGTTTAGTTTTTAGTCTTTAGACTAAGCTCAATTCAACGTGCACATCTTTCAGAATTTTAACAGACGAGGTGTGGCAGAAAAGTAATGAGACTGATTTTTTATTTGCCAAAGTTTTTATTTTTTTCAAACATCAATGTTATCCCCTTCAAAGTAGTTCCCTTGGGCAGCTACACACCGATGGAGACGTTGTTCCCACTGTTGGTAGCAGCGCTGGAAGTCTTCAATCGGTATGGTCTTCAGCATGTCCGATACACTCTTTTGGATGTTTTCTAAAGTTCCGAAATGACGTGCTTTGAGGACATTTTTCAGTTTAGGAAAAAGGAAAACGTCACACAGACTGAGGTCAGGTGAAGAAGGGGGCTGGGGAACCACAGGAATGCCTTTTGAGGTCAAAAATTCTGTTATGGAGAGGGCCGTGTGACATGGGGCGTTGTCATGATGGAGCATCCATTTGTTTGCAATGTCTGGTCTCACGCGAATGACCCTTTTTCTGAGCCTTTCAAGGACGTCTTTATAAAAAACTTGGTTGACAGTTTGTCCTGGAGGAACAAATTCTTTGTGGACGATTCCCCTGTTGTCAAAAAAAAACAAATCAGCATTGATTTGATCTTCGATTTGCTCATTCGAGCTTTCTTTGGTCGAGGAGAATTGGCAGTGTGCCACTCCCGACTTTGCCTCTTGGTCTCAGGATCGTATTGAAAAATCCATGATTCATCACCTGTGATCACAGGACTAAAGATATCTTGCTCATTAGCGATTCTGTCAAGAAGATCAATACACTTGTTTTTTCGAATGTCCTTCTGCTCAATTGTGAGGTTTTTCGGCACCAGTTTGGCGTAGACCTTTCGCATGTGCAAATGTTCATGCAAAATTTGATGAACGGTAAATCTGTTCAAATTTAATTGTTCACTCAACATTCTTATTGTTAAACGACGATCTGATATCACAAGAGTGTTCTCACGTTCGATGTTTTCATTCGTTTGCGAAGTTGAAGGCCTCCCTGAACGGTGTTCATCTTCAACGTGCTTTCTGCCTTCCAAAAATGATTTGTGCCAGCGAAAAACTTGAGCTCGGGATAAAGAATGTTCCCCGTAGGCCTGTTTGCCGATTCTCCAAGCTTAACACAAAATTTAATGGCACAACGTTGCTCCAAATTCCGCTGTTCCATTTTCCGTGACGAACAACCACAATACAACTTCGCTAATAGCAGTCACAAAAATCACGTGCTTCACGGACAGAGTTGAAACTCGCACTGAGCTATGGGAGGGTACTGATAATCGTACTCTATCAAGAACAACAGCGCAGCGTTGCCAGATAGCTTGCAGTGTTGCCAGTCTCATTACTTTTCTGCCACACCTCGTATGATCAACAATGTCATCCACTCTCAACACACAAAGCTATTTCCAGTATAGTCACTTCCTTTTGAACAAAGCCAAGAGCTACTCTCTTGGCTTCATAATAACCCCTAAATTTTAACCCCTTAAATGATATTTTACGAAATGAAAATAAAAGCAATCACTGAGTACAGAGGCTAGGCATTTTAATTTGTTTGAAGCAACAATTAGCAACAACAATAGCTTACATTGCTATGCAACAGCATACAGTAGATCAGCGTCATCGTTTGCTTTAATAAAATCTATGGAGCGATTCATTAGATATTCCTATTACTTTCTCCTTTCTTCACATATCATTAATTATCAGAAATCTCTGGCGGTCTTGTGAAATAGTTGCCATTATTTTCCTATACAAAACATAAATCTCAACTTGGAGGTTCTAAATTACTGCATTATCCTTGTTCGCATTTATTACTCTAATACTGCCCGCTCATACGTTTTGCTACCGTCTTGCGTTAAAAATATGAAATATGCAAGAGGACAGAAGGTATGACGCCACCACTATAACTCACCTTCTATTAATAAACTAAGTAAACAGTGACGCTCGTCTACTAATTAACCACTTAATCGCCAGCTTATCCCTCTCAAAGCCTTACCTTCCACTCTCCCCAAGGTTGATGTCGAAGATGATGGTCAGTACTGCTGCTAGCAAGTCGAGCAACGTAGGTTCGTTCACTCAACAAGCGAAGGTGTTACGTAATAAGGGCACCAGTTCCGATTGATTACACTGACCAGCAACTGATAGCTAGACCCGGAACAAGTCTATTATTAAACCCCAGATGTAAAGAAAAATAAGACCAAACACACTCATTCAAATTTAACAACAGGTTTATTGACTCGTTACTTGCCCCAATTAATTATAAAAGAAGCTTGTAACATCTAGCACCTGTAGACATCTAACACATATGGAAAATTCGTACAATCACATATCAGGAAAAATAAAACAATAAAAATGAAACACATACGTGCAATCCAGTTGCAAACGTTACAATACTGTAAGTAAATCTATAGACCAATAAGGTTGTGTCACCAAAAGCAAGCACAACAATTAAAATAGCAATAGTCACACTTGATTATATTTTTCCAAAATAAAATGTTTTATCTACTATGAGGGCTAACCTCAAGTTTAATTATATACAAAAGGAAAATGTTTAAATCAAAAGATATGAATACAGAGGCCAATATATGCCGGATAGTTCATCAAATAGTATCGAACAGTTTGGTCGCTTTCGGCAACACAGAACAATAAATGAAACACTCTGTATAATAGAGACCAACGCCGAACTGGTCGACACCAAAATTGATACACTAGATGGTAACTAATACTAACACTATTAGCGCAAGATATCTTCTGCTTTACAAAAAGAAAGCGTGAAATTAATTCACTTAGTTAAATATCGTACAAATTACACACTCTTAAATTCAAAATGTTGATTAAATATACTAAAATCAAGGCGATAAATTTACACGGAATAAATTGGGATGCTACAATGCAAATACGCATCCAACATATCAATTAAATTTAACACAAGAAAAGAAATGGCTATATAGCAGGTCAATTCGACACGTAACCTCAAATTTAAAGACCACAACTACTATTTAAACTAAACGTTAAATGTAAAAATTAAAATTTCAGTGACTCATATGCCACTACAAGATAAATCTAGTAACTACGATGACTCTAATGATCAGTTAGACCGAAAAATAAAGTTAGAATGCACGTAGTGCTCAAAAACTGAAGGTAAACTTACACAAATTTGATTGTGTCTGATTGCACTCACTGATTGTGCAACACACTGGCAATATTTAGCGAAACAGCAATAAACAAAGTCAAAATACCTGGTTTCTCCACACACAATTACGACTCACAAATTCTTCCTACGATGCCACACTAAGTTACAGGAAAAGTCTTCTTAAGATATTCTTGGCTACTAACAATCGTCAGGAACTAATGCAGGAGGCTGCGGCAGTAAATGCGACTGCACAATAAAAATTTGTGTTCACCAAAGGGTATAACGTTCTCAGACTTCCGAAATTTCCAAAGGTACCTCACAAGTCAACCACGTGTTCCAAAATTTCCACAAATGGAACGGCTTTGTCAAAAGTTCTACCATGCGTTAAACGCAAACTTAAAATCGAACAGGGAACAAGAATACAATTATGACCCATCAGACACGAGATATGAATACTTACAACAGCAAAAAGATCCCTTCAGCCAGTAGGAAAAATATCCTCGTAAAGAGTTTCTTTAATAACGATAAAATCCAATTAAGCTTGAGAAATTTATTAATCAATCCATACTATAGTGATTTAGCACGATAAAAATTCAATATTCAAATTAATTACTCAAGAACTGGCCAAAACCATGTCGCTTTTGCGTTGTTAGGTATTTCTCGTAAGAAGGTTGGAACAAAAGAGAGAGTGTCAAAGTTTCAATTAACGACGTTCGAAAGATTACGACAAAGGCGACCCCTAAACGGACACGGGGAAAACACAATCACAGTACTTAAAATAATTCTTAGGCTTTCAGCGGTAATTTCAAACGGAACATAAATATAATAAATTACGAAGCGCAATAAAATAAATAATTTACCAAGTATAATTATTTATAAAACTTAAAATAATGCGACAGAGATAAATACAAAGACTACTACTAATGCTACTACAACAACCGATGAGATACAGATCTCGTACGACTACGGTCGATCGCGAAATCGCTCTGCTCAATTGGCCACAAGATGGCGGTAAACGGTTCAATCAATAATAAATCACTAAAAGAAACCAAATAATACATTCTACCTAATGTAATTGAATATTCAAAAGGTAAAAATTAAGATCCTCAAACAAGAATTAAAAATACGGCAAAAAAATGTAACAGTTTCTAGGACTTTACTCATGTTGAGATTCAGGATAATAATGATTAACACAAGTTTCGTTTCATTCAAGGCGATGTTGACGTTGGTAGTCGATCGTGGTTAAACACCTTATCATAATGCAAAACTTGAAAATTTATCAATTCCGAATTGTCTCACAAATTTAGTTCCTGACGGCATTTTCTTGTTTACTAATTTTAAAATCGCAATAAAACGCACGCGATTTGATAACTCATTGGCCGTCCAAGCACGAGTAATGAAGGAACATTCTTTTTTAATAACTTGTCCCGGCACTTCATGATATTTCCACATACATTTTGAATATAATACTTGCCTCATATTCTGTAATATAAATAAATGTATACTTACTTCGATACAGCCAGATTATAGCTTAATCAAATTACATTTAAATGTAATATATTCGTATTTCTTTCAATACAAAGAAACACAATCCGTTAACTCCATTGTTCCGTTTCAAAATAACTTTCTTAATCAATTTTTTGATATTGTAAGAAAGCAGATAGGTCTCTCTTGAGAGCACCGAAGTAAATAATTGGAATTTCGCGCTACACCTGAATAAAAGGAAGCTCCCTTTTGTCTGTTTTAGGACGAGGACAAGTTTTTATTAAAATTAAGCTCCTTAGGGATCCAAAGGTCCTTTCCATTTATAATTTTAACTTTATTGTTATCATCTCAGAATGACAGTAATATTCTAATTTGATTTCGAAATAGTACAATAATAAAAGTTATGTATTATTAATTATATATTTTTAAAGCATTTGATCTTTTCTTATACTTTATTAATTAATTTGCTTTTCTTACGAGTTTTATGTTCACTGTCACCTTTAACATCCTATACTACCTACATCTCTAGTCTAACGGATTAATAAAGCTATACTGTACTTTACGTACTAAACTAACGTTATGTAAACGTACGCCCAAATTATTTTACAATTTTTGTCAATTCGAAGATGCATTTCAAAATTTTACAACATTCGTATTTGCAACATTCTAATCATTGATAAAATCCAGAGGTCTTACTTTCAGTAAACTTAATACTATGTTCATATCATGTCTTCAAATAGACCGAACTTTCTCTCATTCTGGCATTGAATACTTCGTAAAAGTTCTCTACTCGGCGCAATTACTTCTTCGCGATGCCGAAGCCTAAATTCCATGTAAAAGGCAATTCATCAGTTCTATAAAGTGCCGCTGAGTTCCAAGCATAAAACGTTTTATGTCCGAACCAGAAAAACTTTGATAATATTTATATATAAAAGGGAAAAAGGTCGGAGGATATAAAACCTCGGAGCCATATATCGGGGCGGTGCAGAAACCACCACACATCATGAGAGAAGAAGGAGGGTATCGATCTCTCGAACAAACGCTTTGTAACACTTCTCTTCTTCTGTGCCTTTCCATTCGAGTTACTACGGACGGCATCGGGGAAAATAATGATGCGCACTCTTTTTCCTTTGTTGTCCATCCTCATTCCAATTTTAATCAAGGCGGAGGACCGTTCCTAGACGCCTTAACAACCATCAACAATTTTGTGTTGTGTGTAATACGTAATTCTCCGAGACAATGCTTTACTTGTTAAGTTCTATAGCTCTTATTCTAATTGCTATTTTGTATAATAATTTGGATTATTTATAATCTGTAAAAAGTATACAAATGTCAAGAATATCTTTATATTTATTAAATTAAAATAGGATCTTAAAGCTATTGCAAATAAAAGTAAACTTGGTTGTATATTCATGAGGATGAGAGAAATAACACTAGTCTACAAAATTTATTTTTTTTTGCCACACGAAAACTTATATAAAATTTTGAATCTATTTTGGCTACAAAACAATAATATATCAATGAAAAAAATTGAGACATCAGGTTTCTTTGTGACGTAAAACATGTATTTTCATGAAAAGTACAAAAATCACCTACACTTAAACAAATTATTACTTAATGTACAATAAATAGTTATAATTTTCGTGAGTGTTTGGCTTCTGGTAGGTCCCTTTTCAGTCTCCAACAGTAATCTGCTGGCATTCCTGGACTCCATTTCCCTTGATAGCGCTTCTCTATTAATGATATGTCCTGATGAAATCTCTCGCTTTGTTCGTCACTCACAGCACCCAAGTTTTCGGGAAAGAAATCCAGATGAGAATCCAGCATATGTATTTTCAAGGACATGTTACAACCCAAAGCTTTGTATGAGGTTATAAGTTCATTAATTAAATGTTTGTAATTTTCCGATCTATGGGTTCCTAGAAAATTGTGGACGACATTCACAAAACATTTTCAGGCCAATTTTTCTTGATCATTCAGTTTTTCGTCAAAGTTCTTATCCTTCATTAGTTCCCGTATTTGTGGACCAACTAATATTCCCTCTTTAATTTTTGCCTCGCTGAGTTTAGAGAATCTATCTTTCAGGTATGCAAATCCACTACCATCTTTATGCATGGCTTTTACAAAAATTTTCATCAAGCCGAGTTTTATATATATATATTGGCAGACATTCCTTTTTTGTCTTTATTTCTTTCTTCTCAGAGTTTGTCGCCCACAGTTAGTCGAATAAGATAGTTATAAAGTCGCCTAAATTAACTTATTCAAACAAAAACACGTAAATGAGGTCAGAAATGAACATATAGCTGTCACGAAAAAACTGGATGTGACTGTAACAAAATAATATATTTTTTTTTAATGACGGTACACTAACACAAACAAAACTCATCACAAAGTTCATGTGACAAAAACAGTGTTTACCAGTGTAATCACATGTTAATTAATTTACAAATACAGATAAAATTAAACTTCAATTATAATTAATAAATCAATTAATATTGTGTGCATTGATAAACATAGCAATGTTATTATCTATTTTTTTATCAATAGTTACTAAAAAATATAGAAGAATGATATGATAAATAATGAACCAAGTATATGAGAAATCGTATAATACAGATTTCGGTAAGTTATATAGATATCAACGCCACCTATTGGATCCTAGCAAAGCATTGCCTCTACAATACAATTTGTATTATGAATATGACCTCAATCGATGAAGTCGTTCAAAAGTTACACAATTACAACAGACTCATCAACGATTACATATACAAAGAATTATCAAAATGACTTAAATATCATTTATATTTTGAAAATCATGTAAAAGCTAAATGAAGAAATAGCTGTTATTATATTGACATTAACTTAGGGAAACCTATACCAGAGCCTAAAAGAATAGCGAATTTTTTTTTGTTCGTAAGAGACAAGTGCAAAAAACTGGAACGAGTAGAAGTATCACTTCTGGTCGGAATTATAAAATTTCTTTTATGCAAAAATTGTCTTAAATCTAGGTCTAAATATTTTCGCACTTACAATAAACCTGTATAAATTAATTAATTAATAATTTGCCAGATATTCGCAAGAATGTGTTATTCGAGTAAAAGTGGTTCGAATTTCGAAATTTTTTATATACAAGTATTGTTCCAACTTGCTCTAAATACTTTTGTATTCCAGGCGAATCTGTATAGTATTCATAATTTGCGAGATATTTGCAAAAAACCGTTGTAGGATGCGACAAAAGGACCTACTTCCAGAAGCAATTTTAAAAAACATTTTCTATAACATATACTTTTTAGTACTTTTGTATTCTTTATATCATATAAACTTAGTAGTTGACGACAAAGTTTTGATTTTTTACTGAAGTAAACAACTGCTGTCTACCGGTTTACCGATTTTACTGAAAATCTAATCGGGTCTCAAGAGGAAGATTACTACTACTTCTAGTTTTATCAAATATCTGTTTTTTACAACTATTTCGAAAATGCTGCATTAAATACAGATTTCCATACAAAAGTGTTTAGAGCGGCATTTGGAATATTTTTTGTAGAAAAAAAAAATCAAAACTCGAACAGGATAAGAGTAAAAGTGTTATTTCTGCACTTTTATTCTTATCCGATTGCAAATATTTCTCAAATTATGCATTCGATCGAAATTTATTTTTACTTTTCTATACATTTCGGAACGCACATGCATATAAGAAAGAGTGGTGGTGCCCACACCTCATTTTTCTCCGTTAGAACTACTGACTACAAACACATAAAAACCAATACATAGGTAACTAAGAGGGAACAAAATTCATTGTTAAATATCTCGTGTTCAGTCGAACTTGTTTTTCGGAATTGCTTTAAATTAAAGATATCAAGCCATAACGATAAAAAATGCAATGTCTATCACACAATATGCTGGTATGAGCAACACCAGCGTCAATAATCACGGCCGGAAAAGAAATAAATTTGTGACGGAACCTGGCAAGTTGGTGACGTCCTACATATTGAACGCAAAAACCGAAATAACCATGAGCAACACCGCTTCACTGTGCGCTGAGCAGAATCTGATAAGTATTCCTCTCGGGTGCTGATGAGACTGCCAGAAACACTGTATATGTGCGATAGGATCTCTCTTGTCTTCTTTTGCTGCTTCGCTCTCGGGATTCAGTACAAATAAGACGACACAGACTGTACGGGATAAATCACTGTGTTCGACAAACATACATTTAAATTAAATGTAAATGTACGAGTTATATGCGGAGAGTCGTGTTTTGTAGCGCCGCGAAAGAAACTGGGGAGAAAAAAAGAAAAGAATACGGAAGAATATTTAATCGTTCTCCCAAACCCCGCTATCGCTTTGAGTTGATCTTTGATATGGTGAACGCTTTGAAGTTCCTACATCGGTATTAAGAGCCGGTTTTCACGTTTTTTTTTTCATTTCAGCTAGGGCGGTTAATTAATTAAAAACTCTTGTATAACTTCTGCCGATCATGCGGGGAAGTTGCTCAATGGTCTGCGGATTAGAAGGGTTGTACATTACATGTGATGATGGTTGCGTTTATATATTGAAAAATGTTTTTTTAAATACAAAGCTTTTCCAGGATTTCACGCTATAATTATAAATTTTACTATGAGTGTAATATTATACCGGAGCGAAAAATTAAAGATACATTTATTAGCACTCTTTAAATTCCAAACATAGTGTAACCAGTGAAGTCCGCATCATATGGGATTTTTTTTATTAATAGATTTATTATAAATTTGAGTTTGGCATCAATTTCTGCTTCGATCAAGATGAAAATTAACCAAAAAAATAATAGTCACGTGATTCGCATTATCTGTCAAATTTAATTTTTTTTTCCAAAAAAAATTCAAAAGTGCGGGTTATTTCTCAAAATATCGAAAAAAGTTATTAGAAAAAGTTTTTCTAAAAACAATTTTTAGCCCATATGCAAAATTTCAGCTGCATGAGATAATTTAGATTTTTTGCCAATTTTTTGTAAATTGCACCACTGTTGCGAAATAAGACAACGCAACCTACATAAAACTTCTTAGTTTTAACAATGCTTTATTCCAGACACATTTTCTTTAAGGCAGCGCCATATTCAATGTGTGTTTTTCTACAAAATCCAAATAGGGCTATTAAAATTTGGTCACATGTGATGCAAAGTTTATTTGTTTTTGACCCTGTATAAGGTAACTTCATAAAATAACTATTTTTGAAAATGTAGTTTGTGTCTAAAAGTAATACACATTAATATTAATACAGACAAGTACACAGCGTCACAAGTAAAGTATGCATTAAGTGGAAAATAAATTTTCGTTTAACTTTACGTAAGTTTAACTAGTTTCAATGATTTAATTTAAAACCCCTTTATTAAAATTTGTTATGGAGCTATGTTATAAAAAGTAAAAATAGTCTTTTATTATTTAAGTTCAGTTTCCAAAAAATTAACTAGTTTTGTACCTTACGATGATGCACCAAACACAAGTTGGCCGCAAAACAAATGATAAAAAAGATCAACAAGCCCCTGCTTTATTAATGACAGTCAAATCGCTTTCTGTTTGTCATAGTGGCTTTTAATTAATATTGCGTATTAAATAAAAAAATGTTAACTGTACAGGAAAGAATTGAAATTGTATTAATATCTGGTGAAAACACAAGTCATCGTGTAGCGGCCAACATTTTTAATGAAAGGCATCCAGGCAAAAATGTGCAACAATCTACTGTGAGTAGGATTATGGTAAAATTTAAATCAACTGGATCGGTGGAAAGTTCATTTAAAAAACCTCACAATCCTATAAAACATAGTGAAGAAGTCCAATTAAATGTTTGCCTAGATATTGTAGAACATGGTCAAACTAGTATTAGACATGTTTCTCGCAGAACTGACGTTCAAAGAGAGAGTGTAAGGAATATTTTGCACAAAAATAAATTTAAGCCGTATAAACCTAAATTTATAAATACTCTTAAGGTACAAGATTTTGACATACGTTTGGGATTCTCTTTTTGGTACCAGGGGGAAAAAGAAGAAAATGTGTCCTTTCCGTTTCACGTTTTATGGACCGACGAGGCCACTTTCACTTCAAACGGCGTTGTTAGCTCTCAAAATTGTAGATGGTGGGCTCAAGAAAATCCAAATTTTATAATAGAATGCAAGGACCAGTATTCCTTTAAAACTAATGTGTGGTGCGGTATTTTAAACGATCAAGTTGTTGGGCCTTATTTTTTTAGAAGCAATTTAAATTCTGAAGAATACCTACGCTTCCTTAACACCGAGGTCATTGAAGTTTTGAACAATATGCCTATTGAAATATGGCATAATTTGTGGTACTAGTGTGACGGTGCTCCCATCCATACTACAACACGGGTTCAAGAACGCCTCTTGGAAATATTTAGGGGCAAAGTAATTGGGCGTAGTATGGAGCAATACTGGCCGGCTAGGTCTCCGGATTTAACCCCACTTGATTTTTTCTTGTGGGGTTACCTAAAACAAAAAGTTTACAAAGAAAAACCTTTCCGTAATGTTGATCATTTGGAAACGGTGATTCGAAACTGTATTTTAGAAATAAGGCCCCTTCGTATCAGAAACTCCATTAAAGATGTATCAAGAAGAACACTTGTTTGTATTGAACGCAATGGGAGGCACACAGAAATGTAATTTTAATTTTTAGGTTTTTCAAATTATGTTTAATTTAATATTCAAATACCAAAAATACATATTTTTATTAATTGAAAAGGTGGAATTTTAAATGCGTTTCATTTTTATAATGTATTATGATTATTTTATTAGAAAATTTGACTTTTCAATTAAACTATTTTCTTAATATTAATGTGTATTACTTTTAGACACAAACTACATTTTCAAAAATAGTTATTTTATGAAGTTACCTTATACAGGGTCAAAAACAAATAAACTTTGCATCACATGTGATTTGGATTTTGTAGAAAAACACACATTGCACACAGCATTGTTAAAACTAAAAAGTTTTATGTGGGTTGCGTTGTCTTATTTCGCAACAGTGGTGCAATTTACAAAAAATTGGCAGAAAATGTAAATTTATCTTATGCAGCTGAAATTTTGCATATGGGCTAAAAATTGTTTTTAGAAAAACTTTTTCTAATAACTTTTTTCGATATTTTGAGAAATAACCCCACTTTTGAATTTTTTTTGGAAAAAAATTTAAATTTGACAGATAATGCGAATCACGTGACTATTATTTTTTTGGTTAATTTTCATCTTGATCGAAGCAGAAATTGATGCCAAACTCAAATTTAGAATAAATCTATTAATAAAAAAAAATCCCATATGATGCGGACTTCACTGGTCACTCTGTATAATTTAACTGAAAGCCTTTTGAATAAAATATGTTATATTTTACATGAAAAAATTGGTAGTTTTATTTAACATTAAAATTCCATGTTTCTTAAAAAGGAACCGTTATGAGATCTTCTGTTGAAAGCCTTACTTAATTTATTTTGAAATGCAATAGGATCTATAATTCGTCCAAATTATTACCTGCATTGATATAGAGTGTGTGAAAAGAATAAGAAACCAGGCATCTGCAGACTTTGTTATTATTTTTACCAGAAATTTTCACATTAATCTCGTATAACTTTCTAGTCAGTGGGAGTTTGCTTTACGTACTTTATGAAAATAATAGCGAACAATGTTAATAATATTTTTCACAGCACAGATCAAAAATTACTTTGGAATACTTTGTCCGTCCTAAACTAACAACAGGAGATTTAAAAAAATTGGACATATTTCAGTTTTGGAATACCCCCATGCTTCATGTAGGCAACCAACACTGGATAACGAAATTAGTCGTGGTACTACACTAAATATTTTACATACAGAAAAATGTTACTCATCCGAGGAAACATTAGTTCAACAACTAAATTACAATGATTTTGCTAGGTTTTATGAAGAAACTAGCTGGCCCCCAAACGTTGTTCTGTTCTTTCAGGTAGATGGCGTGATGAATATGATTTTGTTAAAGTCCCTGCATGAGAAAGCCTGGACAGAAGAAGTCGTTAGTGCGATTGCAGGATACTTTATGTTTATAAATATTACATTTATTAGTAACTCGGCCCCAGCGCCACCTATTGTGTTCAGATTTTGTGATTTTCTTTTTTGTCACTATACCAACACATATTGTGGATATGAGTCATGTTGTCCATAAATATAGAATTTGTTAATAACTTAACTACAGCGCCACCTATCAAATGTTTTGATAGCTTATTTTACGCTCACTGGCGTTATAAATATGATCTGAGAATATTAAGAAGAGTGGTTGAGCCATTAAAAAGTTATTGAATAATGTACAAACGCATCAACGAATATTTATATTTTTCACTAAACGAATATATATTGTGAATACGAATCATATCGGTCGATAAATATAGAATTTGTTAATAACTTGACTTCGGCGCCACCTGTGGAATGTTTTGATTGCCTATTTGACACGCATTGACGATATAAATATGGTCTGAGAATATCAAGAAGAGCGGTTGGGCCATTAAAAAGTGATTGAATAATGTACAGACGCAGGAACGATTATTTATATTTGTCACTAACCAATACATATTGTGAATATGAATCATATTGGTCCATAAGTATAGAAAATGTTAATAACTTGACTTCAGCGCCACCTGTTGAATGTTTTGATAGCCTATTTTACTCGCATTGACGATATAAATATGGTCTGAGAATATCAAGAAGATTGGTTGAGCAAAAGAGTTATTATCGCATCAACGATTATTTATATAAAGATTAATACCATATCAGATAATAATCCACACTGTATTAATAAAATTGTTTTCTACGTTGATGCCACGTTTCATTAAATGGAGCTGTAAATTGACGTTAGTGGTCAGTGAAAATCCTCATTGGATGGAGGAATTTCATACACAATATTGACAAAAGATCAGCGTTTGAGCAGGAATTGTAGGAAATAGGATTCTTGAGCCATTTTGAGGGTACACTAAACGCCGAGTGATATTTGGACTTGTTTAGGAGTTAAATTTACTCCTTCATTTAACGTTTTATGTCCGAATACAGAAGACGCGTATATATCCCACGAAATCCTCGCAATTATTGAGATACAATTTTTGATAGCAAATGTATTTGAATCACTTAGATATTTTTTGTGAGGACTTCTTCAAAGTATTATTTGAATTAATCGGAGGCAAAATGCGAACACATGAAAAATTAGTTTTCTAAAACAAATACGAACAATACCAGCTGAACTAGTTGAGAATATAGTGCAGGAATTTTCACAGCCAACTGCACGTTGTCGGACAAGTAATAGCAGACATTTTGAAAATATGCTGTAGCAAATTATATATAAAGCATTTTATTATATTTTGAGCTAAAAACAACTACGTTTAAAACTGCCACGGATAATATACCAACTTATTGGTCGTGATTTTTCTGAATATTTTCTTTATCTAAACTATACTACTAATTTTCGATAAAGAAAAAACAGTGACCAAATAACAATAAAAAACATTAAACATGCCATTAAATTACCCATTAAACTGTTTAAACTTTTCTTCTAAAAATAATAATAAAGGCGTAAACAATAATTCACACAATATTGTGCAGCTGCACAAGAAGAAATTAATTAGTACTCTCAACTTTTCCAAATTTTTTTTACTAATTTATTTCACACCAGTCAACAGGCGGGGTCGCTTTGTGATAATATGGCCAGACGCTGAAACTGAACGTCCAAACGCTCTTCGGTGTATTAGGTTCGATTTGTTCGTTAGGCAGATGGACTGAAAATTTGTTCTTGTAAAACAGAAAGTATCCTATACCTTCTGACTAAAGTCAGATATTGGTCGTTTTCAGACTGGCCTAACGACTATACCTAAACCCTTTATTTGTCAAATAATTTCTTTAAATGTTGGTGTAATCAACTGGACAAGAGTTGAACAAATTTCGTTTTTTTTTCAAAAACAGTTAATAGGGGGAACTACACAAGTCTCTACATATCCATTTTAATTTTCGTTAAAATTTTATTTTAAATGAGCCTAGAAATATTAAAATCCCTTGACGTAAGCCGAAGGAGGTTATGTTTTGTAGGAGAGCTAGATTAGAATTAATTCTACTTGAGAATTACGCCCCCTTACGGTCATTTCAGTAATTGAAAATATTTTTGCAGAAATTCTGTTGGTCACGTTTATTATCAAAATTTTCGCTGCTAAATTGTACGATGAACAGTTACCCAAAATGTTTAAGCAGACACCCAGTATATATTACATACTGTGCTTACTCTCTTATCTGAACTAATATGTGCCACTGGAAGCACCATTACTTTTACGTTATTTGCATAGCTTTAGAAACTTTAAACTTTATGTAAAGTCCTTTTACAAAGCAAGTAAAGAGCATATGAGGAGTTTTGTGGGTTTTACGGTTAGTAGCGTTTTCTGTACAACTGTAAAACTCAAACTTCCACGATGGGTGGTTCTAACCCCCCCCCCCCCCCGGTTACGCCACTGCCTGATAGAGAGGCTATCAAGAAAAAACATAGAATGTAGCCGAATAAACAAGTATTCGGTTGCAAAAATACTGAACTAAATCAAAATTCGTGGAGACGGTCGTGGATTCAATAAAATCTGTCTAGATGATGAAACTATACGTACGTAGGATGCCACCACCTTAATTAAAAAACAGACCCCTGATTGATCACCTGATAGCATAGGCGTAACTAGACCTCAACCATGGGGGGGTTCACTTCAAAGATATGCCATAATCGTCCATTTTTCCAACCCGTTTTTCTTCGCATTTGTCAGTACTGGTAGTGGTTCTATTTCTTTCCAACAGAGTGTGTTAAAAAAATGCATTTATCGAGACTTTTAAAATTAACAAGTACTTTTTACGATGGGTGGTTCTAACTCCCCCCCCCCCCCCCCGGTTACGCCACTGCCTGATAGAGAGGCTATCAAGAAAAAACATAGAATGTAGCCGAATAAACAAGTATTCGGTTGCAAAAATACTGAACTAAATCAAAATTCGTATAAAGACAGCAAATGAATTCTACATGTCAGAATTTTAAATTTTATTATATCTAAATTAAGTTTATATACGTAGAAAATTTGTACATAATCCATTTTTTTCGCTCGGAATAAATGTATTATTTCAAGTCCGGATTTTAAATCTTTTATACAAAAGTTGTTGCAAATTGTTTTCTGAAAACTACTTCTTCATAAGTTTTTAAAAAACCAGCACGTGCGAATCCATTTGACATTACAAGTTAATAATTAGAAACTGATTTTATCATTATTACAAATAATAAATTATATACTAAGTTGAGACTATTTAAATAGCTTCATCATTCTATAAATAAATACTTTATACTCTCTAGGTTGCTGAATGAAATTACCAATGTTACATGAATTTTCCGAAATCTCACCGACAATATATTTCAGTATTCCGTGCCTCTTTTTGTGCGCATTTCAGATCGTACCGTGGCGTCTTCCGGTTACCGTTAATTGCTTTCAGGTCCTGGCGGAGTAGATAGGGGATAAATAATCAGCTCTGTATAGCCATTAGTACGATTCTCTATAAATTAGCAACCTGTATCGAGCGAAACCTAGGTTTATTACTGCTCAGGGCCTCTCACCTCGATTGAAACATCGCTACCGTCGACTGATGGAATTCCATGTTTATTCAGTTTGAACTATTTATTCAGCACTCTCTTTAGATTTTATACAGTGTGTACTAAGTACACGTGCACAAACACGTATTTTAGGCAAGTTTCAGGCGCACAATTCCAGTAAAATTTCAAGAAATCTTAAATATATTTTAATTTAATTACTTTTCAATGAGTACCTCTTCAGTCTGTTATGTAAGACGAGATCTAGTCTTAAACATATTGCTGTGGATGCTATACTGCTGATGAATGATAAAAATACTGTAATAGTTTATTTCTTAACTTGATCCTATCAGCATAAAATTTTTAATGTCCTTATGAGTTCTTGCAGTGATTTGCTTCTTATGTTCTGATTCACCGCTTATTCAGTTTTGCTTGGGATAAGGGTCAGAAATTAAACAAGATGTCTAAATCTCATATAAAAATTATATTTACATTCAGAAATAACGATTGTTAATAACCTTGTCTTTTATAGATTTTTGTTCTATAATAAAAAAAAACATGTATACTCACTTTAGAGTTATAATGTTTGTGAAATACTTATATATCTATGATGATAGCTGAATGAATATTCATCTTGTTCTTTTAAATTTTAAAATATTATTGATTCTGTAGAATCTTGCAACGTGAATGCTTTGAAATTGGTTCATACTAACCGCTAGCTGTAAACATTCTCACATTGTGCCTCTAGCTGCTTAACATTTGCCCATCATTTCCGCTTATTCGTATTAATTTATTTGAATTAAAGAATTAGGTGATTATTTGATACTTAATGGTGCCCAACGATCTACTAAAGGCAAATATTCTCACATAGTGCCTTCAGCATGTTTAGCACCATTAACTATTCTTTTTATTATTTCATGAAAGACTAAATTTTAATATCATTATTAAACAAGAGAATATTCATTGAATTATTTTTATCTCATGACTTACTTCATTTCATCGTACATTTTATCAAATTCTATCTTATTTACATCCTCCATCTTAAAATTAATAATAAGAAAAGAAAATTAACTGAATAAATTTGTTTTTACAAGAAACTAAATTAAAATTGAACTCTAGATCTTAATACAGATTATCTAATTGTGAGGTTATAAGTAGTGCATATCGACCCTACTCTCACTTTCGACATATCAAATTTATTAATCCTTTACAAAATTAACGTTTTACTGTACGAATTGCAAACTTAAAATCTACAGGTCTAATCCTGTTTTTTCGCTTATATATTAAAACAAATGCCTATCGACTATTTTAGCGCCTCTCTTCTTCAATTAAGTTTTAGGTTGGCATCTTTCTCAAAAACGTTCGTGGTAAAATTTTCTTGGTCGTTTTCTTTAGGTTGTCACATTCAAATCGATACACGTATATCATCTTGACAGTTACACACTAATCGCGATACTTCAAACTGTTTGCTATTAAAGTCTTTCACAAATTTGTTGCATCCTATCTGAGGTAAGTGTATCTTTCTTCTTTTCATTTTCAGTATAACCCTTCATTGTATTCGTATATAAATGCATTGCCTTTTTCATTATTTGTTACATATTTCTTCTTGCCAAGTACTAATTTTATTCTAATTCTTCTTTTAGAAATCCTTCCGTCTGGTAATACAGGAAAAACGATGCATACGACGGGAATTTTTCTTACCGGGCTCGCACTGCGAAGAACGGTCGCCTTCGTCACATTCTCCCCGATTTCTAACCATGCTTTTTCCTCAGGTAACACGTCAATTTGTAGAATGCTATAAACAACATTAACATTGTATTTTTCTTTTGCAGGTTTTTAAACCACACATAACCATTGCCATTGTCTTTGACACTTTTGAGCTACCCATACAAAAACTAACAAGTGTATTTTGAATTCATATTGTTATTTACACAAGATATTCTTATTTACGATCCAACACTTTTCACTGAAAATGTTATAATATCCTTTTTTTATTTTTTTATTATTATAAAGAGTACGTATCTTATATTTAGTATTATTATTATCTTTCTTATGAATTGGTACAATTATTCATGTATAAAATTTATATTAATACGTTCTAATCGTGTTATCTTCTCGATCACACCTGATTTCTCCTTGTCCATATAACTTAATAGCATTTAAATGACTTACTCTCTTTATTGTCCCATCCTTTAACACAACTCTCTCTGTGTTATTCACTCTCAATACCTTTTTGTCTTTGAATAATGGTCCATTTCTTAAAATGTTTAAAGCTGTTCTAACGCCTTGAGTTAAATTAGTTTCTGTAGTTTTGCACTCAAACCATATTTCATGCTTGCCTTTTCTACAAAATATACAGTGCATTGATTTATTTTGTGTTTGTCTTATGCCTAATATTTATATTTATTTAACTATTACATACCAACAACTTTTAAATTTTGGCAATAGAATTGTCCATAAATGTTGGCAACCCACTGTACTTGCAAGTATCTGTTTTTAACTAATACCTTAATTTTTAAATAAACGATTTTAAAAATAAAATTAGTATTCTTTTTTTCGTAATAACAAAACGAATTCTCAAGATTATTATTTTCGATAATGTGAAGGTCACAGCAGTATGTACCTATTTGTTAAGATTTATACAACAATAACTTACTTATAGACAACATATTATACATATGACATCTCCTTTCTTAAAACATAAGCAAAATTAAACAATATCTAATTATTTGAAATTCATTTTGATAATTCCTATAAAACATATCAAATGCTACATATATTATTTTAATTCTCAAATGTATTTAATATGTATTTTAATCGATGAAGTGATTTTATTATTCGTCCAGATTTACAGATTTTTGGTAGAGCATTTATTTCTTCTCTATCGTCATTACGTTCATAAACATATTTTGAGGACGATGGGAGGCATTTCTGTTCAATAGTAGATCTACATGTCTTCCATCTTCTTTATATCATGATAGAATGTAGGACCCTCTTTATTGACAGTCTTGGCTAATTTAAATACACTTTTAGGTTTTTCTTAATTTCTAATCAAAAAATCTGATTTTATTGCATTTCTTTCTACCCTTGTTTTTAGGTTATAATACAGTCTAGATTTTTCTTGATTTTGAAATATATTCGTCTAAATTAAAATAAAATATTTAGCCTAGTCTTTCTTAACTTTGAATTATAATGTACAAGTTCGAATTTTATTGGAAGATGTACCCGTAACAATACGTAGAAAGATGGATAAGCCGAGGAGGACCCATTCTCTGGCCAGCGAGGTCCCCGGATTTAACACCACCAAATGTTTTTGTTAGGCACGATCAAACAAATGGTCTACAGAGAAGTGCCCACGACAAGAGAAGATATGCGAAGACGTATTGTTAATGCTTTCCAGCAATTAAATGATTTAAATGTAGCTTGGATAGTGCAAAATAATTTTAAAACATATCTACGTCTTTGCGTGGAGCGAGATTTATTTATATTAAATATATAGAGCATAGTATCTCAGTATTAAGAATCTTAACTCATAAATCAATATTCAAGATCAAAAAGATAAATGTATTCCTTTTTTAAACCGACCTCGAAATATGTTATTTGGTAATTTAAATGTTAAATCAAAAGTTATATTAAAAATAAATTCACTTGTATGAAATGTAATTTTATAAAATCTGCTATAAATGTTCGTATTATTTGTACATCTGAATGGACTGTTTTATATGAGTATTGTACATATGCATGACACCATCGTATATGGAAGTGTAGACAACATTTAGTATTGTCTTCACGAACACGTGTACTTGGCATAGTCCAGAATGGGGATGGGCGCTTGATGATTTACCGCGGCAACGAATATCATTGGTTACGACTCTAAAGAAGTCTCGTAACTTTCCAGGAAACGAACAAGATAGGAAAAAGAAGGGAAAAGACGAAAAAAGTAAATGAATTCATTCGTGGAATACCGGCCTAAGGGACCGCTCCGAATCAAAAGGTGTATGGTCAATGTCGGCTAAGAAACCGTATTTTAAAAAGTGTTTTTGTACCAGTAGTAAAAAATCATAGCATTTTTACAAATAACAAAGCGCCACGAAATGACATTTCACGACCTGGAACTAATAAGAGGTAAATAATGAGGCCATTATTGACCTAGGGAAATAATGAAAACAAATAAAACGAATGCCGCAACCATGCAATCGCAGTAGTATGTATGTTAAGTTGTCCACCGTCAAAATTCATTCTAGTTTATTTTTATTTAGATCTATACCACAAATCTGAAATCATACATACCTAAAATCTAAAACTTTTAAATGCTCGACCTTTAAGTTAAAATAATTAACTGTATTTTAGGTTAACAAAAGCAGAATATGTTTCATAGTATAATTGGAAACAATATTCTAACCCGTAACTATTATAGATGTAAAGAAGGTAAGTAAATAAATAACTTTTATTTTAGGTTATGTAACAATAACAAAATATGTATAATATGGAAATAATATAACACGTAACTATTACAGATGTGAAGAATTATTTACTTTATTTATAAAAATTGATAGTGCAATTGTGGCATGTCAAATTTATTGATGGTTCAATTCTATTTGAAAAACCAGGATTTTGCAGATCTGTGGGAACATTAATGATAGTATTATTAATTGAGTTAATTTCATGAGTATTTACGATATCTTCAGTCGAAGTAGATCCTGATTGTACTGCTGATGTTGATGGAATTTGATTCATATCGAAAATTCCTGTATATATTGCAGGTGTGGGTGCGTAAGTAGATGTAGGTAGACCTTGTAACATACATGCTATATTTTTTTTATTTACTAGGGAATCTTCGATATAACCTTCAGCTACACTAGAAGATTTCCAACCACCATGTTGTTTTAACTGAAGGATATTACCACCATTGACAGCTAAAAGTGTAGCCGAGGTTCTACGGAAACTATGACCTGTATATAACTGTGGATTTTGTAAATTTAAGTAAAGAGCAATTTTTTTTGGCATCTGTCCTACTGTGTTATGTCCAATGTGTTGTCTAGTACATTTACCGTTACGTACACTAATAAAGAATTTTGCTATATCTGGAATTGGTCTAATTTTTAAATAGTTTTTAATTATTCTGATCCAAAGTGGCTCCATTATTACAAACTTTCGAGACGAACCATTTTTGCTATTGCGGATGTGAATAATAATTAAATCATCTTTCATGATGACATCAGCAATTAATAAATTACACAGCTCATCACTTCGGCATGCACCAGCAACACCAATTACAAGAGCAGTCTACAAGGTTATATATTGTCAATAATTTCAAAGTATTAATATATAAACATACTACCTTAGTTGCAATGTAACATGTGTCGGGTGCCTCAGTAAGGAATTTTATAATTTCCTCTTGAGTAAATACTAATGATTTTTTGGGCTTATAATTTTCATTTTTTCTTTTTAAAAAGGCAACTAATTTAAAATATTTTGATATGTTAATATCCTCTTTTAGGCCAAGTGTAGCTTTCAACATCGAATAATGCGCCCATAAAGTTGAGGCTTTTTTATTTTTTGAATATTCTTGAAAATAAGCCAGAAGTACATTTTCAGAAGTTACTACTGTATTTTTGCTATTACACCATTTTTTAAATTCTGTATACGTTTTCATATATAAATGTTTAGATTTATGCGGAAGCAAGTTCTCAACTGCCTGTTCTGCAATCTCGCGCATTTCAGGTGGTGTACATCTAAATACTTCAGACATTATAAACGGAATGAAAAATAATTTAATAAATACTTGACTTTTAGTTTCAGTATTTATGTCAAAACTTATTTGTCAACATCAAAATATAGCCTACTTATTTCTTTATATGAAGTTTTATTACAAGAGCATTTTTACATATATGAGTAAATTTATTCATAATTACTAAGGTTTCAAGATCCAATTAGACTACTGGTACAAAAAATAGTATACATACTACGGTTGAGAAGACTATTATTGCCCTTGTGGCTTAAATTCCTCGGCGCTGTGCGCCTCGGAATTTAATCTCGCCACTCGGGCAATAATAGTCATCTTCTCAACCTTGGTATGTAATATACTATTAGAGGCATTGTATCAATAATACCAGTTTTATAAGTGCCAAAATTAATTAGCGAGAAAGCTTACTTGTTAATCGACAGAGTATCGGAAACTGAAGTGGCAAAAGAAGCCCCGTTTTCCCCTCTGCAGAAGTGCCGCCAATAGTGCGACCAAGAAATAAAATGTACGAAGAAATAAAAGCTGATTGGGTTACAGACGCTACCGATAGCCACGTCAACCTACGTAGTAATTAAAAAGGTACCAATTACTATTTAATAGCTAGCTAAATAGAGAGCTCATAACATATTTTGTTCAAATAAAATGCCACAATAATAGTAAGATTTAAACTAAGTTATTGTTTGTTAGATTAAAAGTAAAGTTGTAAGATCCTGTCGTAAGTACGAATTAATGTATGTAAATTCCTCTATTTTTTGCTATATTGAATATATGTATTAATTCAATTTTGCGAGTTTTATTTAAAATATAATATCAGTCTTGTTATAACTTGTAGAGAATAGTTCAAAGTAAAGGAAAGAGAAGGAATATATATTTAGACAAGAAACCCCACGAACGCTGCGCTTTGAGGGCCGGTTCCCGGTATCTATTAAAACATAGAAATACGAGTTTCTCTTGAATAATCTCTCCGACCTAATTAGAGCTACTGGTAAATAAAAAAGTAAATTCAATTGTATAATTAGTTTGATGTTTTTCTAATATACTCATTAACCATAAAAACATCTGGCTAGATCAATATCGCGATCAGTTCCAATATTCAAATTAATTATAAGTAAGTACTTAATTAAGTTCCGCGTGTAATTCTTTTCACTCGCGAATAGTTATAAACGCGGTTCTTTTCAGAGTGCAAGAAACTTAGTACATATTATGACGTTAGATAATCAAATCAAGTCATATTATAAAACAGTAATGTTTGCTTTTTAACAAAATGCCTGGCATTTTACAATCCTGAAATGTTATAGTAAAATTGTACACTTTCATGTATAATGAATGTGCTGGCTTCTACAAACTGGATGGTAGAGACGTACACTTTAACATTAATAATTAATATGCAAAAAACAAAATTCTGTTTCACTTCAAGTTGTGGGCGGTAAAAGTGAGAAATATTTAAAATTTTATGATAGCATACCACATACGCAGAAGCAAATAGTCAAATGTGTATATGTGACAAATACTTGAGTTGACTAAAAAAAAGGTTGTTCTGTCTTTCTTAAACTTCCTGGTATTCATCTATATGTACATGTACGTCCGTGTATTGACTATATAATATATATTTAGTTCTTATCCCTACCAAAAATAATTTAATCTTCAGTTCTTAAAAGCAAAAATTATAAAGCTGAAATTTTGTTCGTTTTCTCCATTTTTCAAGTAGTTCAATTAGAGAAAAAAGCTTCACATAGCCTACGGATATCTTTATATATCATCCTGTAATTAAAATCTTCTACGGAGACAACGTGAAGGTAAGGTCGCATTCCCCGGATTTCTACTAACCGTGTAAAGTTATCTCTCAACCCAGGAAACCATCATCCATCATAGCCGTCTACCAAATAAAACAGTAATTCCCCGCTTCTCCGGGTTCCTGCGTATTGTGCAGGAAAATACGCGCAACCCTTGCAATTGTGACATTAATTTTCAACCTGTCTGCAATTTCTCGGATCTGTCGACGCCATCATTGACGTCACTCGCCATAATTGTTCGCTTTCACGATATTTAAACATAAAGCATAAAGTTTTGAGAATAAATCATTTTCAACTGATAACAAAGTAATTAAATGATAAACGTTTTATAGTATTAATATTTAAGAAATATAGGAACAAATTCAAATTATATATAGATTTTCTTGTAAATGCTTAATGACTGCTTAATGGATTTTAATCGTTCAAAGATGTTAAAAAGCTTCATATCAACATTGGTCCGTTGCCGGTTTATTTATATCACACTGGGTTTTAAATGTGTTTTTAATAGTCACCTACCTTGCATTGAAATTAACACGGGAATTGTTTTTTATTAATTTATTAACGAAAACAAAATTTCAAAAGAAATCTCTTATTTTTACACGTACGTCCCTCCATTATAAACACATTTACTCCAGTCAATCGCCAGTTTCTTAATTCCATTTTCGAAGTAAGAATTGCTCGACCTCAGAGTTGGGGCTAAATTGCCCTCCTCCTAAAATCTCTTTCAGGGCCCAAATATGTGATCACATGGGGAGACATCTGGACTATAGGACGGGTGTCCAAGTGTTATCCAGTGGATTTCCAGATTATTTGAAGGGTAATCAATCAGGAAGTAGAATTGAAAAAAAGAAAACTGATGAATCTGAACGAAAGCAATTTGTGGAATGGCCATGTGAAAAGGCTGCAAGTATTGGTATTACACAGCGATCGATTGATTATGGATACAAATCACGGTGTTCCACAAAGATTGATTTTAGCTCCATTACTGTTAACTATCAACATCAAGGACTCGAAATTCGCAATAAATGAAGATGTATTTCTGTCTACTGACGATACCTTCAACTTAGTAAAGAGCAAGGACCTGAATACTCTTGCAAGGAAGACAGCAAACGTACTACAAGATGCCCAATAATGGTGTGATGAAAATAAACTGCTGGAAAATAATAAAAAATCAGAAATACTAGATACGATTCGGATCCTTTACATTCAAAATTATAGAACTTGTTCATGGAAGAAGCACTTACCTGGCAGAACCGTACCAAACAATATTGTTAAAGACTGACATCGACTGTATATGCATTCAGACTCTAAAAATAATTTCAAAACAGGAAGCAGTTTGCCTTATATATTTGTCTTATAGCATTAATAACCTATAATTTCGAATAGATATTGATTAGTTTACGTCAACAGTTTTCAATCTCCCTGCTAGAAAACCCTTTAAACTGCGCTTATGGAATTCTAATGTTAAATTTGAAAAACAATTTTAATTTACGCGTGGATGGAAATTTGTAATACGTTTTAATCGCTAAAATGCAAATGGCGGCGGTGCAAATCAATTACAAACACATAATGGAAGACTTTACATACACACAAATAACAAGAGATGGCGCCATTAGTCTGATTATCAAGAGATGAGATTTTACTGATTTTGCTAACCTAAAATTCCGTCCTTTACATGGCGCCATCTGCCGACGGCACTTTTAAAATTACGTGCTAAAAATATGCAATACGATTGGATTATCCGAGCCCAGTTAACACTTAATTTATTGCTGTTATTAACATTTATTTTGTACATTTTACGGCTAGTTTTTCTACTGAAATTCTTCTGATACTACGAACTTTCAGCCGTTGCATTTAATGTGTGCTACATATTTACTATAATATATTCTGGAAGTCTTGGTAAATAGCCATAATTTTACATTTTTAGGTTAAAACTGGAAATATTTTGATATTTGTAAATGTAGTTTTTTTTTAATTCTAATGGAAAAATTGTCGGACTGAAGTGAAGCAGCATTTGTAGACGTTATTTGTTCAATAATATTAACATAAATTCGGCGTATACGAGATATAATATATTTGAAGTCTAATTTAGTACCATTTTAAAAAGGATATGAGAAAATAAGGTTGGTTTATTGTGAATATTTCAGCATTGTTAGTTTTTTCTGTAATTAGACTTGTGTCTGTTGGATACAAGTCTTGAAATGTGTTCATAGAAAGTCAATAGATTTAGCATAGGTAGTACCAAAGAGTGTGTCAGTATAAGTAGGAAAATTAGCAAATTGGATTAGTGCCAAAGTGGAAAAAAATACTTTAAATGTGTACAGAAATACGAAGAAGGAATCAGTTAGAGAATATTATATTTTTAGCCGGTGCTATTTCGAAATATTGTATATATTTTTTAATAAATGTATATGTATTGTATATCCGTTTATTGCAGTATTTGGGTTTACTGTACAACAAAGGTTGTGTCCTTAATGCCTTACCACGATCATCAAGATTCCACATATTACGTTTAAAAAAAGGTGCAAACGATGCGCCTGATGCCAGAGCAGCAGAATATATTTGCAAATTATTAACACTACGTAAAGTTAATGTTTAAAATGTTATTTTAAAGTTTATTTGAATAAAAATTCTGAAATCATTCCTTTTGTTTTTATTATTTTACTTCTATTCACATAAGATACAATATTTTGAGGTTAGCGTTATCAATTTCTACAATGTAAATCAAAGTTATCAAGTAGAAGAAGTACATCACTAAAACAAGAACTCGAATAATTTAAACAGTGGAAAACCAGACAATGGATAAAGATATAGTACAAAATAGAAAGTCATGGGGAGGTATCATGGACAGGAAAATCTAGCTTATGATATGATAGAGTGTATTGAAATCACACACTAAGCTCACAACAACTAATAAACACCAACAAGAAATCTCGGAATGACAACAAGAAAACAAATATAGTGAAACACTCACAAGACCTTGTTATTTGGGTCGCGCATTGATTGGTTAATGTGCTCCCCAAATTACATGGTTTTTGCACGTATTCCGCAAGGATTAAATACTTTATACTTGCTAGAAAAACCAAATATTTGCCATTTCATTTCATAACATCACAGACTATAAGCAATTTATTTTTGTTAATAATTTATATCAGAAAAAAGTGCTTTCTTTACCAGTAGGAAGAAAATCAAAGGATTCTTTTGCCGTATATGAACATTCTTTTAACAAATCGTGAAAGCAGTAACTGCAGATGATACTTTGATTCAACCTGATGCTTATTCACACCACAGGATCGTAATGAGGTCAACGGCTGTGATAGTGTTTGTTAACTCATTGGTTTCAACGGTCTATTTATGCAAAGTAATATGTTCACAGCCTGCTGTTTATCCGTTAAATGCGGCACTTTCGACGTCGCTATCTAAATACGATAACGGGACACGAATGAGAGTGACTGAGAGAAAACCAGCACGTGCGAATTTCGATATCCGCCTCATCCGCCATTAGTATACACTCCAGTTATCAAACACGTATCTGCGATTATCTCGAGGAAATCGCCCGAGTCGTTACTGAGGACTATCTTTCTAACTGTGAGCAATCATCCTCCGACCAATGTATCTTCTTCACCGCCAACACCACCTATTCCAACCCTCTCTTTATAGTCTCCTCCTCGCGCTCTGTGAACTCTCTACGTTTGCCACGGCACGTTATCTCCAAATACCGTAGTAGCCATAAGTTCAGTTCTCCGGCAACATATCTGCCTGGGATAAGAGTAGAGCACGGGAGGGTGTGAAAGGAGAACTTTGTGAATTCTTGATGCCACGTCGAGTGGAATTCTCCAGTGTACAAGGACGATATTACAGAGATACCTGCGCGAATTTGCGTGACACTCTTCTCCTTCTGCACGAGGTGTAATAAAAAATGTGTTTGAAGTGACAGGTGTGCGCATGTCTGCAAGTATTTTATAAAATATGCTCTAATCTGGTTTCGGTTATTTATATAGTGTGATTCGAATTCTACTGGTGATGACTGTAATATTTATTATTGACTGATCGTTGTAGTGCGGATGTTTTTTACAAATGTATTCGAAACCATAATACGAGGGCTTATTTTTATGATATCTACCTAGCCATGAGAAAAAGCAGATAAGAGAACAAAAAAAAAATTATTCTTCTACATATTTCCCTTCAACACACTTATTCCATCTTTTTTCCAGTTGCCCCATACCCTCAAAAAAAAAATTGCTTCCGTAACCCCACAAAATATTCTTCAACAGCTTCTTTGAGTTCTTCATCAGAAGCAAAACGCTTTTCTCTAAGATGCTTTTTTAAATTTTTGAACAAGAAGAAGCGTGACGGAGATAGGTCGGGGCTATAAGGGGGATGCCTTAACTCTATAAACCTACAGTCATTGATTATCTGCTGAACTGCCTTATGAACCCGACAAGTTTTTTTGTGGATCAGAATGCGGGCGTTTTTCCTCCAGAGCAGTTTTTAAATTTTTAATTGTGTTTTCGTAGGCCTCTCCATTTATGGTAGACCCTCTCGGCATATATTCAATAAGCAAAACTCCATCAGCTTCCCAGAAAACACTTACCACCAGTTTTTTTCCAGAAAATTGTGTCTTGGCTTTTTTTGGTGGTGGAGAGCCCTTATGAACCCACCGCATGGATTTTTGTTTAGTAGGAGGGTCCCAGTAATATACCCAAGTCTCATCCCCGGTAATAATTCGAAATAAAAATGTTTTGTCCCTCTCCAACTTGACCAAATTTTCTTGAGAAACTTCTTTTCTGCACAGTTTTTGTTCAGGTGTAAGCAATCTGGGTGTCCACCGTGCAGACCAAATCGTCATGTAGAATTTTGAGAACACTTGTTTCGGATATACAGACTTCATTGGCAATGACAGAGATCTTTACACACCGATCTTTCAGTACCAAATTCTCGACTTTTCGACAATGTTTTCAGTTCGAGCTTCAACGGGTCGTCCGGACTTTGAGTCATCATTGATTGACTCTCGACCCCATCGAAAGAGTTTAGACCTATATTTTACTTGGAAATAAGATGGTGTATCTTCCTCATATACAGCAACCATTCTTTCATGATTTGCGTTTGGACCATTGCCTTCCTTTGTCAGGAACTTTATTACGCGGTGATGTTCAACTTTAGTTTCACTCATTTTATCGAGAAATGGACCGTCTCAAATCTCTATACACAGCATCAACTAAACACAACTTAGCACATGTACTTCTAACAGTGACAGCAATTTTTCAATAATTTGTTTGACATCGTCACGCTTTTGTTTCATGGCTAGGTAGATAACATAAAAATACGTCCTCGTATATTGCAGTCCTGAAGAGATGAGATCAAATGCAAGTAACTAACTATAGGCCGATTTCCGTTTAAAACAGTATCTCTAAAAACATTATACATTATACATTATACATTATACATTATACATTATACATTATACATTATACATTATACATTATACATTATACATTATACATTATACATTATACATTATACATTATACATTATACATTATACATTATACATAACATGGCTTTATTAAGAGTAAATTACACATTCGATCCATGCATAGTTCTTACAAACATATACCAAGCAATTAGACAGCCATATTTTTACTACTGCCACTCAGCAATTGGAGCTTTTTATGGGTTTTACTACAGAGCAAATATATAGGCCTCGATTTTGGAGCCCACACGAGCAACTTTGGCACACAAACGCTGTAGGACATCAAGGGCAAGCACTGTTACATTTGTATCGCTATTGTGTTAGAGGTAGTGCGCTCAGTTAGATTAATCGTATAGTCGGAATCTACTATGGATCAGCGTATGGCTCATTGCAGTATTTTGAGTCCTTTACTCTTTGTAATTTTCATTGATGATGTCGAAAGTCTTTCGATGGAGAGTAGATTAGAAATTACGCTGACGCTGCGTTTCTGGCAAATGTTGATAGTTGTACCAAGTACATGAACAATAATGAATTGTGGTTGAATTCTGAGCATCTACAAAATGATCACGATAAAACAAACGTTATATTTTTTTAAAACTAAACGCAGAAATTGTATAGAAATTGATAGTATCCAAATTTCAGATTGTAATTATTTGCATTTTATTGTTATATAATTAGGCATTTTGACTTTATGATATTTTAATGTACGGCTGGCCGCTTACTACACAGCCTATCTTTATATTTACAACTGGCAATGTAAAATTGTTGGATTCTTCGTTGACTGTTCAACCAACAAGTACATATTTTCACTTTGTGCAAAAGAAAACCACCAACACAGTACAGATATTAATAATAAATTAATATATAAATCAAAGTGTATTTTTTATTCAACGAGTCTCACCACAGACTTACAACCTATAGAACAAAATATGTGACAAACTACGCCACTACGAATTACAGAAATTTTCCTGATAACATTAGTATTAATGACAGAAATTATGCTGTTCAACATAGTCTTCGCTTGCTTGGTATAACTATTAACCACCACCGGAATTGGAGAGATCATATAAATATTATGTGTAAAGAATTGCATATCTTGTGTTAAGCATTTTCACATTTAAGAAAGTTAGTTAGCAACCACGTACTTTGGGTTGCTTACTACGGTTGCTCTTATCCATTGTTAATTAAGGTCGTAGACAATGCGCCTACATATCAAGTAAACTGGTGTAAATTACTTTTGAAAAGATAATACGAAAGTATAGGCTATCCTAATTCCCATTTTTTTCATTTTTTTATTGAATGACTTTCTTAACCCTAGAATGCATGACCTAATTTTTTTACTCTTTTACATATAGTGAGTCTTTGAGACTCACATACATTCAGTACGAGAAAATAGGATTTAGCTGCCTTTTCTTGGTGCGTTTCTTTATTAGGAGTATTCATTAGTAGTTACATAGTAGTTTTGGTTTAGAAAAACAGTTCTGTAGCATTAAATACAATTTAATAACTCAAAAAATGAAAATACAAAATACCATTTGATATCCATGTGGATATTCTAAAATAATGAAATACCCTTAGTATACATTATTATAATTGTTCCAAATAATAAGAATTTTTAATGGCAGCTACTACATATAACACTATGATCCTTACACACATTGTTCTTACATTTATTACAAATCTGTTTGCTCATTCTTCCTAATTTTGATGGACAGATATGACAACGCCTTTTCTTCGTAGGTGGCTCCTCTTGTTGCTTTACTGGAATTTCAATGAAGGTCTTTATTGCTTCGACTGTTCTTTTATGTAAAAACGAATTTTGAGATCTTCTAGTCATATAGGGTAATATCAGAGCTTCGGAAAGGTTTTTTATAAAAATCCTACGGCGATGCTTTTTTCGTGCTTCAAAATCTGGATGCTCAGTTATATAAAGAAAAAATGCATTTACTGCACCGATATCTAACATGTTTGAAAATACGGCAAATGGCCACCGCCGTGTTTGCCTTTTGCACGTATAATTGGTAACCATTTGATCCATATGATATACACCCCCTTTGGTTTTATTGTAAAATTCGATGATTTCGGGTTTTTTTTTTTATACTATCTTCATTCACAGCGCTATCATGGTGCATTGTACTAAGCAATATAACTCTTTTTTTTTGGCACATAACTAACAAGGGTTAAGTTTTCACTGAATCCAAACAACGAAGAGGATACCTGACGATCTTTCGAAGCTTTGAACTCTATGGGAATCTCCTTTTTATCTTTACGAAGTGTTCCTACTGCGGTGATACCGACTTGTAGTAGATTTTGAAACAAATCTATAGTGGTAAAGTAGTTATCACAGGTTAAATTTCGAGAACTATTCTGTATACTAGTTATAAGAGTAGTCACTACAGTTTCTCCAAGACGTCGTTGGACTTCTGCTCCAAGTTGCTTTCCAATATATATAATACCATCAATAACCCAGTTTCACTTTCACAAAGCCAGAAAAACTTTATGCCGTATTTACATGGCTTACTGGGCATATATTGTATAAAACTACAACGTCCACGAAATCCCAGTAATTGTTCATCAATAGTCACGTTCGCCTTTGGTATCATAACAGTTTTACATTGTTTGATAAATAAGTCCCAAATATATCTTATTGGTGCAAGTTTATCTGTTCCCAAACGAGCGGCACGCGTTCTTTTATCATCAAATCTAATAAACCGTCTTATGTTCTCAAAGCGATTTACTGTCATTGTAGCTCTGTACATCGGATTTGAACATTTATTCAAAAACAATTCCCTTATCGGACTATCCCATTGTTTTTCGACTCCTGCTAACAGCAACAATCCCAGAAATGCGTTCATCTCATCAACTTCCACATTTTTCCACTCTTTACCTTTGTCAGAATATTGCTGCTTTGCTTCCTTGTTAGTACAAGCAACAACTTCTTCTAGGATTTCTCGGGTAAGAAAAACATTCCAAGCATCAATAAATGATATTATCCTGTTGCGTTGCTTTGGACCAGGAGTAAAACGAATAATGTTGTGACATGAAATTTTTGTCTGAGCTGGAGCATCGATTTTCCACTCGTACCCATTCTTTCCTTTCATACCCTGAGAATTCTGATTTTCAATGATTTCTTCTAAATCTTGATCATCTGATTCTAGAGCTTCATCTTCACTGGCTGATAAAATGTGGTCCTCCATATTTTCAATTTCCTCGTTCCTGTTTGGATGAACACATTTCTCGGCTTCCTCTTCTGAATAGCAGTCGGAGCTAGATACATCTGAATCAGACTCATTTGCCCATTGCAGGACCGTGCTTTCAAAATCAGCGTCGCCATACCTCACTGATCTTTTACTGCTACCGGAAGCCATATGAATATCTAACTTTCTACTAAAAAGGAAATGCAATGTTGCGATATTATATTGTAAATATGAAAAATAGAATCTTACCTTCTATTCAGAAGCTATTCATAATCTCTATACAACTATATTACGAATAAAAGAGCATAAATGAATGACAAAAGAAGTTACCGCTACAACTGACTAATCACTACTGCACCACGACACGCGGAAGGGGGGAAGTTGCAGCTTCAAGTAGGATCGGTCCACTTTTACTGAAGCAGCGGCTGTGGGGGGAGTAGGGAAGTAGTTTTCAATATATACTATTTATGAATATGTGGAACTGTATTTATGTTGTTTGACGGGATTTATTCAACCAGGGTCTATGTACCAACGACCGAGTGTCTGAGACTCACTTGATGTTTATGTGCAGTAGTAACACAAAAAAAGGTGTATGTGTAACCACTTGTGACACCCTGTTTGAAAATATTGTTAAAGTACTTATAAAGGGGTGATAGAGGCATTCCTGAACGGAAAACATGGTACACAGAGCCGTTTGCAAAATACAGGCAGTCAAAACGCGCACCGAATCCGAAAGACTCACTTTATGCATTCTAGGGTTAACAAAACTTTTTTGCGTTGCAATCTAACTCAAGTATCACAACAGAATCAAAAATGTTTTAATTGATTGCATTTTTTTATTAAATACAAAATGCAAATTTATCATGCTTTATTTACAAAAACATTTCATTCTCGAAAGAAACACATATTATTTTGGAAGATAAATATTTTTCGAACAATAAAATTAATTACTTTCTCTATATCAAACGGCAGATACATGTATTCCTGGAAATCTTCAAGTTCAGAACACATTCGTGAGAAGTTACGAAATTCATCAAGCATCTTAGGATTTATTGATTTCTTGATATGAGAAACTTTCCAAATATAAGTTACTAAAGTTTGTTTTGGCGTCAACTAATAAATCTTAATCATAGAAGATTTTCCAAAGTAATCTGAAACTTGTTGGTTCTGTAAAATATGTAGAAGTCGGTGAAATAAATACATGCTCAAAATCGTACAGGGATGTTTTTAAAAATAATATGTAAAAACAGAATATCGTGTCGTATATAAATATTTTGGGGAAGAAAAATATGCACAAAGGGTTTATCATATTATCTTGCTAACAATAGGTCGACTGTATTTTCTTTACAACATCTATTTATTAGTTGTCATAACCGGGTGATTTGTCACTTTCCATTTATCGACGTTGTAGCGTCATTTCTTGCTGCAGAGTTTAAAAACCTTAAATTTTGTGTATGATTTTAGTAGTCTTATCAAAACTATCCGCAATAGGTTACATGAGGTACATTTAAGATCTAGACGACCCTTAAAGAGTTCCACCTCTAACAAGAGGCAATTGCGGAGTACGTCTTTTATGGACACAGGATCATCGAAATTGGACAAACGAACAACGGTCATATGTAATGTTCTATGATGAGTCTAGATTTGGTATGTAGAATGATTTAAGAAGAATTCGAGTTTGGAGAGAGCCAGAACGCGTGAATCGTTTGAATGCAGTCCAAGAAATCAATTCTTTCAGAGGTGGTACAATCATAGTATAGGCTGGCATAAGTATTGGTGGAAGAACCGATCTCGTTTTGATTGAACGTAATATGACATCTGAAGTTTATGTGGAACCGGTCATTTTACCTGTCGTTGTGCCATATGCAGGAGCAATAGGAGAAAATTTCAATTTCATGCAAGATAATAATACCACAGGAAGAGATTGCTATTTAATTTTAACAATACGTAACCATATTAGGGCAGTAATAAACAATCGTGGAGGTCATACTGATTACTAGAAGTTGCTTTTGATTATATATTTAGGACTGCTTTCCAAATTTAAACATCTTTAAGATTTAAGATTATATCGTTGTTAATAAAATTCGTATTTGCAAACTTAATAAACTTAATCTTTTTGATTTTACTTTTTTTTTTTTAGTTGAATTATGCTGTGAATATAAAAATCTGGTCCATAAAGTTGCTTAACAATCGATAATAATCCTTTTTCTTTTAAGTATGTAAATATCCCTGTACAATTTTGAGCACTGTACATATTTGTATAAATACATATAAATAACATCATTTTGAGAACTAAGATATAAAAATAAATTTGACACAATTTAGTTTTATTTTTGACAAGAAACAGTCCTTTGTAGGGCCACTCTGAAGACGCCAGACATAATGCCCGCCGAAACGTTGGTTTTTTTAGAAACCAAACGATAGAAATAGCACAAATAGTATATCTAAACATATTCAGAATAGTTGCACTTTCACTGCTAAATTTTGCTTTTGGGTGTTTTTTGTACTTTCGAATTAATGGCTATATTACCTTTGCTGTAAGTTAGCTGGAAATAAACTATTTGTTTATTTATTTCCTCGTCGATATTTATTTTATACACTAATCTACAGACAGGTGTTTAATTACAGTTTAGGAACTACAAAATTTATACATACATGATATGAAAAAACAAAAACAAAAGTAATAATAACCTGTCTAACTGAATGTCTACAGCGAAGATACCCAGGAATATATAGAAGCAATTATTTAAGAATTTCGGGGCAGTCAATTCTGCGTTTAAAAATATATTGGATAAAAAAATATTAAATATGTCACAGTGCGCCTGTTCTTCAAACTGTCTAATGAAAAACGCCTAACATATCACCCTGCGGTATGCTAGTGACGTGATACTGACCATCAACTTTAAAATACAAATATCATAGTAGGAATTCCACACTACAGAAACATATTCAAATCTCAAACGATCTAAAGCACGTTATAACTTTGTTATAGTTAAACAATTATTGAACTCCTTGTTAGGCCGAATGACGAAACCAAGGCTTTTTAGAGCTTGAGACGTGATAGATGCTATGTGATTGTTTAAGGATAGCTTACAGTCAAAGGAGACTCCAAGATTACAAAGAGTGATATAGGGGTCTTTGGAGGACAGGAGCGTGATAGTTATGAATCAGTCTTCGTCGAGTATGACCTGATAAAACATTTATCTATCTATGTTCAGGGGCAGATCATTCAGTATACACGATTTTTATACTTTGTCAAGGTCAGCTTGAAATTTTGAACTGTTATCCAGATTATCTATATAAGAGAGTATTTTGAGATCATCAGCATAAAACAGGTAGCCTACACTTATAGAGTTAGTGATGTCATCAATAAGAATGTTAAAAATAATGGTTCCAGAATGGATCCTTGAGGTACCCCTGATGTTACAGTAATGTAGTTAGATCGAAAACCATCAAATAAAACAAACTGTGTGCCCTGTGCATAATAAGACCTAAAAAATAAAAGGAGATTCAGTGAGATCCCAGTTGTTGATAGCTTATCCCAGAGGATATCATGATTCAACCGGTCGAAAGCTTTAGGGAAATCGGTGTACAACACTTCAGTCTGAAAATCATTATCGATGCCAGTCACGGTAAACTGAAGAAGATTGGTGCCTGTTGAACGTCCCTGTATAAGGTCATGCTGCGTAGTGGACAGGCGATTTTTCACGTAATTATGAAGCCGCTTGTAGATACATCTTTCAAAATTTTTGCAAAATCGCAAAGAATCCAGATTGGACGATAGTTACCAATAAAATTCAGTCTGCCTTTTTTGAACACAAATTTTTGAATATTTCCAGATTTCCGGAAATTGAGATGTTTACAACAACAAATTAAAGAGGATAGTAAGAGGAGATGTCAAAACCAAAGCACAATCCTTGAGAACAAAAGAGGGGCCGCCGTCAGGGCCAACAGTTGCGTTGCCTTTTTAGACTCGTAAGAGATTCGTAAATATTGTCCTCAGAGAAGGAGATAACATAAAAATATCATAGCCATCATCACGATTCATCCAAGATGAGGAATTTGAATGCTTTATAAATGATGATTGAATGTAGTCGGCAAATGCATTGACAACATGGAGAGGATTAGAGATAACATAGTCATCATACAGTAAGTCGTGAGGCAACACCGCAGTTTTAAGTTTTCTATTCACGAAAGTCCAGAAAGTATAGGATCAGAAAGAAGGCTTAGCCCAATGTGAGTGATATAATTCTTATAAGCAACATCAATCGTATGCTTTACCAATCGCCTCAGTCTATTGAATTCCGCGTATAAATGATATAATGAAAATAGTTTCAACATTATCAATACCAAAAGCATTGCTTTTTATTTTGGTTATGATCTTAAAATAGAAAAAAACATATGTATTACACCTCCCTGTTTTAAAATGAATAGATCGCACGGTATGTGTCTCTCTCTCTCTGTGTGTGTGTATGTGTGTGTATGGTTACGTATTTGTGTTTCAACCATCTATAGGTTGCTAAAAAACGGGCGAGAAAATGATAAACAATTTAAAAGAATCTGCTACTGTAACAGAATTATTTACAGACAATAAAAACGCGTCTGCTTTTTCTCTCTCTCGCGAATGGTGAACATTTAAGTTACATGCCTAAGGGAACTGGGGGTGATAATAGCAATCAAGGGCTGCGAGCTTGAGGCGCAATTGCAATCCAAATTTCATTCCGGAGGGGTAATAAAATTGAATTTTAAATGAAATTACTGGAAAAAATGCCACTGTGCTGATTACAGTCAAACTTATTTATTTACTAGGACGTAAATGACTTTTTGTTACATACACGTGTCAGTATAGTAAATAAATTTTGATCCAATTAAAAAAGAAATTTGATAAATTAGTATTCTACATTCTAATTATCTTATTTAAAAATAATCCTATACCCACATCGTATCAAATTATTAAATAAAAGATATTTCAATAAATTTTATATTGTTGGAAATTTACATAAAAGCACTATTAGATAGTTAATATACCTGCCCTCAACCTATATCGAGAGTACGAGATCATACAGTGATGAAATTATATTTCCAGTTGTGCAAAAAAAAATTATAATAAAAAATCTTCGGTGAAAAAGAGCGATAGAATTTTATACTTCTATGGCTTTTTCAGCGATATGAAGGTAGATTTTTTATTATATTTTTTTCAAAGAACAAAATTTTGATGTCGTTGAAACCTATTTTTGTTGCATCATTGTATCTACTCAAATAACGCAGATATCTGTATAGGAAATTCTATGACACTAAAAGAAATGACGTTCTGAAGATTGTATGCTGCCTGCAAGCAGCCATATTGAATATTTGTTATAACTCTTCATTTATTTACTTCCAATTTGCTATGCAGCTTTAAATTGGTATTTACATCAATCTTTTATTTTTTTTTCAAATTTAATTGCAGCTCCAAGCTATTGTACCACCATATTTGTAATATTAACTGCAATCGATTTCCACCAAAAAGAAGTGGGGGTGAGTTCTTGATACTTTTGCGGAAGGACAAAATCTGAGTTTTTGATGTCGTTTGAAACACTTATTTTCATCATTGTATCTAATCAAATAACGGAGATACCTTTATAATTTTGGGACACCCGGTATAATTTTACATAACCTACACGTATATTTTTCTTTCTCCAACGCCATAATTTCTGCTTGAACATTGATAAATAACATCAGAATTTATAATATCGCAGGAGTATCTTCGGGGAATTACCGGCAAAAAGGACGCGATGTGTATAAATGGTAATTTGACGTGTGCCAAAAAAAAATATTAATTTTTTTTCTTATCCGCCTTTATCACCGGATGTGTATTTTACGAAAGTAATATCCCAAATGAATGAATAATGTACGCTCGGCGGAATCCTTCAGGGGTTCGAATTGAAATTAAACAAAACATTGAATTTATTATGTGTCTAAAAGTATTTCCACGTTGTAAAAAATATGGAGAACGAAAACATTCGCGAAAGTTAAATAAATTATTTTGGATTACACAGCTACTAATTAATGTATGTACTGTTAAATTAAGATATGTTACATCTTTGCAACATGGACTAAAATTGAAAATAATGCAAAAGTATATATTCCAGACATTATAAAATATAATGATTCAGTTTGCCTAGTTTTTTGAATATAAATTATTGTAAATCTCATAATACCGAAGCACCTAGTGTTCGAAATATGTAATTTTGTCCTCCTAATTAGTTAAACACTTGCTATAATTTTAGTTTATTTGTTGCAGGAAAATTGCCAAAATTATGTTCGGATAATGGCAAAAACTACACAAGGTAGACTGCTAGTCTGTGGTACAAATTCCTTCAAACCCGTTTGCAGAGAATATAATATCCTGAATGGAAACTACTCTATGGAAATAGAAAAGCTCGGACAAGCACTTTGTCCGTATGATCCTCATCATAATTCTACAGCGATATATGTCGGTAAGTAATTTGTTCAAGCTATGCAATATATTATTGAAATAGTATTTAAATAGATAATTTTATTATCACAAAGTTCAAATGACATTTTCCTGGCGACAATTTTTCACGCACATAATCAATGATTATGGAGCTAAGGAATTACGTTTACATGAGATTCTGATTATTTGCGCTGCTTATTTTAGTGTTGTCAGATTTTTTAAAGAAGTATCAATTAAGTAAGTATTAATACGAGGTAGGCACCACAAACTCTCGGCCTGATATACAAAAAAGAAACTTATATATATAAGAATTATTATTTTTCAATGTAATCTCCTCTAACTTCTATACATTTATTACAACGATTAATTAATAATTCGATACCCTTATAAAAATAATCTGAAGTTTTTCCATCAAAATGTTCTATAAGATCTGCTTGCAACTCACTGTCGTTCTTAAAGCTATGTCCCCTAAGGTCTTTTTTAAATTAGAAAACAAAAAAAAGTCACAAGGAGTCATTTCCGGACTATACGGTGGATGTTCCAATTCTTGAAAGCCGCATTCGCGGATGACTGCTTGTGAAATGGCGCCAGTATGGACGGGAGCATTGTCGTGCAATAATCGCACACCTTTTGTCAATTTTCCACGACGTTTTGCACGAACACTGTCCCTTAAGGCTGGGGTTCGCCCGTGTTATATGTCCATAAGGAATATCGGTACCATTTTAACGAAAAGTTGTAAATCAAGAACAATGAAATTTTCGCACAGTAAATGTTAAAACACAGTGATCAGGTTGAGTTATTTTGAAAATCCTAGTGCCCTTAGTTTTTTCAAAAAAAAAATCATAAAATTAGTAAATTTGGAAGAAACAGAACGAAATTAACTCAATTTATAAAAGGCACTATGCTGATGTCGAATCCGAAAAAAAATGAATTTTGATTTTTGGTTTCGCCTAAAATGGTACCGAAAAAATCCATTAGATGGCTGTTTTGATCCGAATTTAGGAACACTTTCTGTATTAATTTTTGTTGTATTACTATCTTTATTATAAATATGTATCTGTTTGTTTCTCTATTGATCAAGGGTTATAATAAAAAGTGCAAAAAATCCATATGCAATCACAGCTCCATCTATGGACCCCCGTTAGGGTTAGGCATCGAAGACCGCACCGTTAATTTATGCAATAAAGACGCATAATATGTGCCGTTCACACTTGTATTGGGCTCTTTAAAGTCAAATAGCAAAATGCTGTCACAATCCCCTATTATTGCGGCCATCACCTTTTTCGTTGATTGGACGACTTTCGCCTTTCTGGGACGAGGTTCGTCAGGTCGCCGCCATTCCATGGACTCTCTTCTCGATAGAGGATCGTAAAACAGAACCATTGTTTCATCCCCTGTGACAATGGACTCCAAAATCGGTTTTTGGTCGTCTCCACACCTGTTTAAAAACGACTGTGCACATTCGATTCGACGTTCACGTTGGAGAGAAAAAAGAACTCGCGGTACCCATCTAGCACTAATTTTATTCATACCCAAATGGTCATGGTGAATTCGGCGAACACTTGTTTCGGAAATGTTTGTTATCACTGCTAATTCCTTCACTTTCAAACGGCGATCTTCTAGCACTAAATGTTCAATAATTGAAATTTGTTGAGACGTTAACACTTCAATTGGTCGACCCGACCGATCAGTATCTTCCAGGGATTCTTGCCCCAAACCTTTTGCCCACTTTTTTACAGTTGAATACGAAGGAGATGAATCACCGTAAACGCCGTCTAAACGTTGTTTAATGTGATAAGGTGTATGCCCTTCTTTTGTTAAAAATTTAATGACCGCGCGGTACTCAATTTTCGTTACTTCAGACATTTTCGTGCGCTAGTCACGTTGGTCGGCTGGTTACTAAAAACTACTAGGCTTCTAACATAATATTTATAGTGTACACCTCGCGTATGTGCATGCATGACGTGACTTAGTTTAAACACATTTGAACATGTATAATACAATTAGAGTAAATAGATTATTAGTTATCTTTTTTTGGCGATAATATCTCTACTGCGCTACTACCATACAACACCATACACAAGAAACATTATGGAATTAATTACTTTTATGTCATTGAAATAAACAAAAGCGCCTAATCGAAACAAGTACAAATCTTTTAGAGATTAAAATGAACAAGCTCATGACATATATGAAATATCTCTGCATTACCGTCTCGACATAGACTTAATGAAAAATTATTATCGCCATTAGCGGATAAGTATTTCGACCGTTTGGTCTTATCAGCACCGCCTTAGTGATGGATGGAATTCCTTTTCTCAAAGTCTTACCGTTTCACAAGCTAGCATCCTTAAAATATAAATGCTCCAACTGTCACCTAGTGCCTTGACATGTATGAGATACGACAAATAAATAAACAATTATATTAATAGTATGGCACAATCGATTCGGCTTTTGCATTCCATTCAATAGATTCCGCGATCACAGCAATACAGCTGGCTGGGTGGGATTAATCGCGTTGCAGTAACATCAATACTTGTACGCTTCCCATGAGCTGAACTGCTGCAGCTGATTAATATTATTTACATCCAAATTATAGAATTTTTTATACAAAATACTTCTATTCTCTTAATAAATCTCTGTAGAATGCATACTTTACAAGATATTATAAAAAAAAGTGATACTCGCTAAGAGTAAAAGTGCTACTTCCGGTCCAAATTTTGAAATTTCATTTATACAAAAAACATTGCAAATCTAACTCTAAATACTTTTGTACTCTTGATAAATATATACAAAATGCATAATTTACGACATATTTCCAAAAAGTCGCTATTCGGTAAGAGTAAAAGTGTTACGTCCGGTCCGAATTTTGACATTTTTTTCATACAAAAGGTATTGAAAATTATGTTCTAAATACTTTTATATTCACAATCTACCTGCTTAGAAAGCATGACTGGCGAGATATTCGCAAAAAACTAATTTTCAATAAGAGTAAAAGACCTACTTCCGGTAGGAATTTCGAAAAACTTTATTAATAAAATTCTTCTCAAATTTAATTTTGAGTACATATGAATTCTTTTTAAAATTGTTTAAACTTAGTAGTTCACAAAATATTGCCTAAATTCAATTTTTTTATTGAAGTAAACTACTACTTCCGGTCTGTCGATTTTACTGAAAATCTAATCAGATCTCAAGAGTAAATCTCGTAAATACAAAATTTGGAATTAATACCTATAGCGGTTTGACCACAATCGTCGTCACACACAGGCAGAGAGAGAGAGAGAGATTTTTTAAAAACCACTTTTTCGGTATGAGGCGACATCAAAAGGTGGACATCTGCAAAAATCTCGAGATCCAAAATTTTCATCATCACAATACTTCCTTATACTACGTATAAGACAGCAAAATAGGCGTACATTCTGCATACAGGTAGCGTCAAATGTACTTACTTGCCACTTAATACCTTTTAGCGTTGTTTAACAATTACAATATATCTGACTTGGCAGCATATTATTGTCTGCGTTTTAAAACTCATTCATTGATATGCCATACCCTTGACATGCTTCATCTATATTGGTTTTAAACAACAGTTGACTTGGTTATTTAATGGTGATATTGTAAAGCACATGTATAATCTACAATATCTCAACATTTTGTGTAAAATGTCAAAAATTTATAATCAACTGCATTTTTAGAGAAAATCTAAAAAGCCGTACTTGAAGTCACAAAATTAAGCTTAATTATTTGGAAACGGTTCAATATCTGTAATACTGTGCTCACATCTGTTAGCTAGAGAATAAACACAAATTAACGCGATTCATTGTCTATTGTTAGTCAACACATGAATCCCAACGTAACAGACCCCTGGATATATTGGACGATAGAATTTCAAAACTGGATTGGATGCAGTACCTGTAGCACACCCAAGATATACATACATAGTTATATACATACATATGTAAACTTACCCCGTACATAAGAACAAGCAAACCCGACGAATATTCAGATGTCATTATTGATTAATTCATCCATTCATCATATTAAAGCAAGTGCCTTATTCAGTTTAGTTCGAAACGTGAACCGCTTGATTTCCCTGAAATAGCTAGCTTATATAGCAGATCTATTTTAAACATCGACATAGAAACCTATGTATGTTTATATAGATGTGTATGTAAGTATATTTGTATAACTACATATATTCAGTGTAGAAAAGTTAGCAAAGTCTTCAATTCACAATTCACCGCAAATTCCAACACTTTAATTAATTTAATTTTAAACAGAGACCACTAGTTTCTCTGGCTTTCTTTATATTACTGCCTTTTACGAACTTCCACCTTTGCCTTCGCATACTCACATTCTGTTTTATTCAGACTTTTTTATTGTACAGAGTGAGTCATTAGTGGCCGCTTCTTTGATTGCTCTTTTGTGTTTTAAATAAAAGAAAAAACAATTAGTGGAAGATTCATGATTGCCTTAATTTTTTTAAATGACTCACCTTATATATTTTTGGATTTTCTAGTACTGCTTTAAATTGTATATTCAACTATTTTTTCTTTTTCAAAATTGAGCCAATAATTTTTGAGTTATTATTTTTTTTTTTTTTTGGAAATATTTGATCAAAACACGTGTTGAGAAAAAAAATATTTTCACATTGTTTTTAAAAATAAAAACATTGGCTTGGTGGTGCTTGTAGCCAAGAAAATTCTGCATGATTTGGTATAAGTTGCACTCGACAATACCTCAAAAAACTTTGGTTTTTCAAAGCCTACTTCCCGAAATTTTCACATACCAAAAACTTATTTTTTTTAATGGAACACCCGATATTTTATTGTGGCATTTTGTTCCTCTTTCTATTCTCTTTCATTTTTGTTAACAGTGTCCTATACCTATCTTTTGTAATTTCTGATATAATCACTATAAAATTAGCGCTGTTGTTCTATGCACCCAAATATTCGTTCAACCAATGGAAGGCTGGAATGGGGCCCGACTTCCTTAGTCAACTGTCAAACAAAGTAAAGGTTTAATCCAACTATCCCAAAAGTAATAATCTTACAGAATGAAGGGCATCGCATTTCAATTTTTTAATTCCGGCAATGTCCAGTTGCAGTATTTCATTTTTTACACTGTTAGTTAACAACAAAATAAAATAAAGGTTATGTTTACTGACTTTACTTGAAGATGCCGCCCCACTAAAATGTGCATGAAACTATATCTATCTATATCTTCAATTTAACTTGCGTAATTGCTCGTATTTTTTCATTGTTGACGCTCTTCATAAGGGATGGCTGTAGTTTTTCAAAATTATAAATTGAGGTCCTAAAACTTTTATAGAAAAAAAATAGCAACAAAATAACGCAATTCAAATAACCTAAAACTATTGAGCAACGTAACAACAATCAAAAGTAAGAAAAACAACTTTCATTAAAGAACATGTTCAACATAACCACAACTTTGTGCAATGCTCGTGAGTATTCTGTTTCACAAAGAAGTACTAACGTTGCCTAAAACGTTTCGACATATTTTGTAAACGCTTTTCTGATTTTAATGTTCATGTCTTCAAAAAGTTTTGAAAATCCGTCCGTAGGAAACGAAACTCCAGTAAGATTTTCATCAATGAACTAAGGTCAGATTTCTTTACAACCCAGTATTCCTCCCCACACATTTAATGACCAACAATTTTGAAAGTTGCAGGTGTGATAAATGAGGGTTTCTATGTAACCCTAACGAATAACGAAAAGGGGAATAAAAATGGGAACAAAATGCCACAACAAAATAAAATACCGAGTGTTCCATTTAAAAAAAAAATATGTTTTTGGTATGTGAAAATTTCGGGAAGTAGGCTTTGAAAAAACCAAGTTTTTGGACGTATTGTCAAGTGCAACTTATGTCAAATGATACAGAATTTCCTTGGCTACAAGCATCACCAAGGTTAATGTTTTTACTTTTAAAAACAATGAAAAAATGTTCATTTTTCTGAACACGTGTTTTGCTCAAGAATTTACAAAAAAAAATAAAAATTAAATTCTAGTACCATTTTTCCATACGCAAAATGTCTCTTCTATACAACAGTCCAAATGAGAATGTAGAATGTCCACTTTAAGCAACTTTTTGCATCCAGCTCCGTGGAATGCTTCCATCATGTCCATTACTAAAGTTTCTTCATTTTCTGCTTTTTTTTCCTAAACAACAGGCACAAGCTCTTCTCATGGACATCTGCGCTGCTTTTTGCTTTTTTTCTTTTTCCACTAAGTGGCTTACATTCTCTAAGTAAACACTGTATTGGTCAGTGTAATTATCTCTAAACATGGCAGTTCTAAAGCGTTCTTAGTTGTTTTAGCATCTGCTTAAAATTTTTATACGTATTCCTAGAATTCGTTATTGTCCGAATCAAGAAAACAAAAATGTTATCCACCACTTAGTATCCATTCGCCTTGGTTCTATATATAGCAGCTTCGATTGAGCATTATAACTTTAAGAAGTATACTTCCTATTAGCTTAACTAACAATCTTATGTTGTGTTTCTAAATATCAGTTGGAAATTTTAAATATGCGACTAAGTAATTACCTTTGGAACAATCCGTAAACTTATGAATTTTATGATTAATTAATAGTTATAGTGTATTTATTGATAGAGCTTTATGTCTACGTCAACTCTTCCGATTGAAGGAAGTCTTATTATTTAACATGATCGTAAGTTGAATTACTCAAATTTCTACCATAACATTTAATGATAACACCTTGTTTTCTTCTAGCATGTATTTAATCATAATTTATCTATTACCAATAGAATTTTTGATGAAATTATATCAATCGATATCGTTTTATTTTAAAATTGTATGAATTAAATAGGATCCTATATAAAGGTGTACGCCCTTTAATTTCTTTATATACGAATAAGCATGTCTATAATATGAATTTCAGTGCTACTCGAGCAGGAATCTACACTACTAATCAGAGCGAATACTAAGCAACTACGTAAAATGTATGAGCCGAGAGGTGTATGCCATACTCCAATGTATTATAGCAAACAATAGAAGGACCATCATTAATCGACGGCTCTAAATAGTGTTTATGAGTCAGAAACCACTGAGGGCAATATCTAACCAAAAAGTGTCGTCAACACTTGCACGAGAAGTGCTTCGAAGAAATTAAAACAGTGGTGGATCAGAATCAGGGAAAACTAATCTTTATACTAGAATATAGAGGAAGCGAGGGCAACGGGGAAAAAACTGACCGGCTCTGGGAGTGCCAAAAAATATAGCCAGAAACCGCGTTAATGACTAATTTTATAAAGACGGGCACTACCGAGCAACAGTTCTCAAGCAAAGTCATGGTAAGGATTTTATTGGTCAACCATATATTGAAAGATCTGAAGAACTGCTATATTTAAACAGGGATCAGCTACAAACCATAACTGGTTTTTTAATTAATCATGCATTTGTAAAAGTGCATCTGAAGAAGATGGATCTCTATGATGGAGACCCAAACTGCACCCTTTTTTGGGCAACCGAACATATACTTAATGAACACTCAGTAAAGGACCTGTTCGGTCTTGTGCAGGACACAGAAATACTGGAAATAATCTGATAAACCACATAGGCTTAGGATACTGCAGTTCAAGATGGGGACATAAGTGGAAGAGGCCTGGGAATATAAAGAGAGATGATCATGGAAATATTTACATCTCCAAACTAGGAAGGTTCCATGGTATTACTTAGTCGGAACACGTATTTGTGAAAGTTGAATCTCTACCGAGCTTATCTATGAAAAATAGTTTGCATTTGGTTATTAATCATTAACAAATTATAAAATCTGTTGATAATTGTAGTTCCTTAAAGCTGTAGTTTTTGTATATTCTTTCTTTCAGAAATCAGAAAACAGTACATAGGTATAGCTTTTCTCCGTTTATATGATGAAATCATATCTGTTCACTATTATATTCAAAATGACATTGTACATTTAGAAAACTATATTTAATCAATTTAATTTATTATCTAACCATATATCATTAAACACAAAGCTTAATAAATATATTGCTCTAAATCTATATGTCACTTATGCTTGATAAACAATGAGTAGTACATCGTTCGTGTAAATTACTCACAATTAAAGTAATGGGCTGTATGATTAAATATACATTAAGTGTCTACTATACGGGTCAGTATCGAGCTAACAATTAAACTGAATTACTGCAGTAACAATTCCTATCGAGTCAATTTCTTAAGACACCTGTTTAACTAGACATTATTTAAAATTTATTATCTCGTTACCAACTTTCGTGTCAATATTTATTACCCTTGTCCTGTCCATTAGAGCACTTTGAATTTTGCCTGAAACAAGTTGCGCAGGATTATCGACCGAACTGCTGTGCGGAGATTTTCTCACTCCAATATATAGACACTGCAAGCGTTTCGACTACACAAAAACTCCTGATTGTTTTATGATACCGTTTTAACGACGCCGTTGGTGGACGACGGATGTCGGCATGCTGTAAATTATTTAGAATTTTAATTTCGGAGAATATGGAAATGGCAACGAGAACCCCGGACAAGACGCCTTTCTAACGGCATAAATATAAATATCATACTTTAAGAGCTTTCCATTAATTTATATCTTCATTAACGAACCTTAAAATAAGTAAGTGCCGGTTCCATTGTGATGGTATGTTGTGATTACTTTGTTAAACATAATTTTGACGTGAATAATGGCATTTAAAATATGCACGAACGTGCAAAATGACGTTCCTTAACTACAATCACAGGTCGTTAATGATAAATTCTCCAATCATATTATGAGATAGGCAACAATTTGATTCACGCTGTATTTGCTTCAACATTTTATAAAATATTTGATTCCCACAATTTAGATGATTTTATTTCGATATTTCTAAACTTAACAGATGGAGCTTTTTTATGTTTTTGCGTATGTGCTTACATATTTATGTTTAGTTGAGCCACATGTTAGTAATACGATAATCATTTTATTAAACGTATAATGTGTAAAGAATTAATAGATTACTAATTCATTATTTTCATTATGTAAAATATTCAAAAGACAAAATATAATCAAAACGTACAATCATAAATTTATAACATCAAATATTAAAAAGTTTCCACAATTTAATTAGCTAAATTTGACTCTAAAACAGTGGCGGCCCGTGATTTTTTGGGACGGGAGGGCACCGGGTGGGGGGGGGGTCTGAGTGTTTAATTTAAAAAATTAAGTACAGACAAAAAAATAAACTCAATATGTTATATAATTAATTTGTTTGAAAATAAAATCCATTCACCGTTCCTTACGATTAGCAAAATGATTAATAACTAATTCATTGAAGTTTGGTGTTCATGAGTTTATCTTTATTATAAAATGCATCTAGATATTTTTGGTTTGCTGTAAAATTGTCAAATTGTATTGTATATTTAAAACATGTGTTCCTAGTTGCTTTAACAAGATGTGATACATCAAAAGAATAAAATATTTTATGTTCTAAGTAAAAGTATGGTGATTCTGGAGTAACTCCTTTTTCTTTTGAATATTTACAAAAATTTGAGCCGACATCAGATACTAGTGCTCAGACAGAAAGCCCAACTGCAAATAACTTTAGTATTGTATTATCTACAGTCTCCTCTAAAGCTTTACCACTACATGTGCTGCTGACTAATACATAACCAACTGGCTGTTTCCAATTCATATGAATGCCCTTAGCAAAGAGAACCATAGCAAATTTTGCTGGTTTATATGTTGTTTGACCATTTATTTTATGAAATCCTACAATTTCGTCTTTAGTTATATTATAAAATAAATTAGCTTTTAGTCACATTTCATCAATGCGTGGAATGCATTCACGTGCTTATGGTGTAAAATGAGCAGTTTTTATTTCACTTGCAGAATACACAAAATCAACACTCGTGGAGTTATATTCCAATTCTGTGTTAATCTTTGTAATGTTCTTACGCTTTCCAATTGAAGTATTTGACTTAAGTATTTATAAACTCTTGATCTCAAAAAATAGATATTTAAAGCAAATTGTTTGTACTGTATGCTGTATCTTGCAATATTCTTATTTTTATTAACTGCATTAAATTTAACAACAGTTGCCAGTTCATTTGATAAATATCTGTCACAAAGCCCTAGAAAATATTGTAAATTCTCCTGTTTAGGATAGGATTTCATTTTAGATTTAGTCGCTATAACTCGATGCTGTTTTAGAGATTTTCTGTCTTTCCTTTGTGGGTGTTTGGGCAGAGATTTTTTTTCTGTTTGAACCCCAACATAGGGTAGGAATTTCCATAACTGGTAAAATAAAATTAAAAAATTATACATTTCGCTAAAACAAATTAATTGTATGTTTGTAATTGAAAAGTTCTAAATTATTCTACTTTATACTGGATTAAATACATATGGGTTGAATTTTTGTTCAAAAATGACTTCGAATTCTTCAGTTAACAACTAAACGTATTTTATGTTTTGCTCATAAAATAATTTTGTATTGTAAATATTAATTGTCATACCTATAGGTGGGTTCACGTTCACTTGTGCTATGAACATTCATAGTTTCCACACATACTAAAATACATTTTGAAATTAGTATACTTTTAAAATTTCAAATAATACTTAGTTCTTATAAAATAACATTTTATAATAAACATTTACCTTTAGATAGTTTCTTAACCAGTGAGGTTTGAATTGGTTTCTTTTCATTATGGTTATGGCTGTGAGAGATAACGATGTTCTCTAAAATTCTTATTTTCGAAGGAAGTTCCTTCACTATATAAAAAGTTTCATTCAAAGTGTTTACTACAAAGATGAATTATTACAAACTATCTGTTATAAAACTTACGGATTTTCTTCTTTAGGAAACGAAAAGAAATTGTAGAATATACTTTGTTGTTAAACATTTTTACAAGCAAAAATGCAACATCTATGTACTCCGGATTTCTTCTTTCGTACAGTTTCTATTATTTATATCAACAACAATTTAACTGGCACCTTTATTTTTCGTAAATTATAAGTTATAAAATTAAGACAGGTTATATATATACAAGTGCATACACAACAAACACAAAACACGCCATTTTGTTTGATTTTGCGCACAAATATCGGAATTATGCAAGTGACGCTTTTGTCACTTCTGTTATTTTGTGATATTACATACTGGATGTCATCCGGCATCACAGTCTAGTGCCCTATCGTGACATATACCGCTCTCGCCCCGCACCACTTTTTATACGCACGATTTCTAGTACAAACTGGGCAGTGGCGCAAGATGCCCCGGAGCCTACGTCAGACTGTGATTTTTAAACGCGCTGAAGAGACGGACTGTTACTTCCGAAAAAATACCCAAGCAGCAAAATCACAATTTTAGAGAAGGATAAAAATATAGATTTACTAATGTAGGACAAGTGTGCATATACTGATTTTGCTGCTAGGGATATTATTTGTTATCAAACAAATCAGAAAAATTACATACAAATTAGGTATTTAAATTTATCTGTTAAAAGAAGTTTATCACGGGGGGCAGTGCCCCGTTGCCCTCCCTGCAGCAGCCGCCACTGCTCTAAAATAAACATCATTGGAAACTATCTTGAAATACAAGCGAAAGTGAGATCAGTAACAAGGATTACCAGAAACATTATTTCAGTGGAAATGGAATCGTTCGAAGATAAAATGGAAATACTTATAAATAAATATAAACTGAAAGAGTTGAAGGGATACAAGATATGCATCAACAACGATTTAACTAAGGAGGAAAGAAGGATCCAGAGTATCATTAGGAAGAGAACTGGTGAAGAAAGAGCGTTAGGAAATTCGGTAAAAGTAGGATATCAAAGATAAGCGGGAGAACATGGAGTTGGAACGGATTGGAGCAGAAATTAACGAGGAGGGGCGAACCAGACGTAGATGCGCAAGCCACATCAAAAAACTGATAAATTGTGACAGGTTGGATACCCGGAAACTGACAATGGCAATGAAAATGGATATGAATATAACAACAAAGAACGGTAAAGGATTGATAACAAGAGCTACGAAAAGGGATAAGGGAAAGATACAAGTAACGGAGGAACAGATAAGCAAGGATAAAAGAAACAAAACAAATGTTAATATAGAAACTTTTAATATTAGAGGTATGAACAATAAAGAAAAGGAGCTGGAGGAAGAATGAACAAAAACCAATGTGAATATACTATGTATAACTAAAACAAAGAAGAAAGGTAGCGGTTATTATGACATGACTGATGATAGTCGAGTATGGTATAGCGGGGTAGACCCGAACCTACATGCGCACTTTGAAAGCACGAGCGACCGAAGGGAAGCAAGTACTTTTAATTGCGCGAATGCGAAGTGCTTTTAATTGCGCAAGTGGTTTGTACAATATTTTTGTACGAACCTAACCTAAAATAGATTACCTAATTGATTTAATCATTTCATGTACGTAACTAATACTCACCTTTTCCTAAAATTAAGTTATTATATTCTTACACATGGCAAACATGAGGTATTTATTCTTATATTTATAAATTTATAGTAAATTTATTGCGTTTTTTTGGTTTAGTCAAATAGATGGCGCTTGAATGTCGCTTAAGATGTCGTCAAATAGATGTCGCCACAAATTTGGAAAAATTTTTAATTATTACTCCTATTTCCCCAACTTTTAATGAAGAATAGTCGAGGGAAGTAGTATTTTGTAGACTGAATTTTATTACTATCAAGTGAGATTTTTTTTAAATCCCCCAAAGAGCCAGTGTTTTTTTTCAATTTTTACAGTGGCCTCGACCGGGAAATACTCTTTTCTGGTCGAGCGACACATGCGCCAAATATCACTTTACAGGCGGTGAGTACAAAAACTATGTTACAGGTTGGTCTATTATTTCGGATAGAGTAATATGTTGGGACATGAACATAGATCACCAAGCCATGTCAATAATTAGTGTGTATGGCCAAGGAGAAAATAATAATAAAGACACCAAAGAAAAATTCTGGGATGAAGTACAAGAAGCACTATGGGGAAAGAAAGGCAAAGCCATAATAACAGGGGATTTTAATGGCAGAGTAGGGACTAGAGATGAAGAAACACTAGACGCATTAGGAAAGTTTGGAGAAAATATTAGAAATTCTAATGGCAAAAGATTAATAGAATTCTGTATATTAAATAACCTAATCATAGGAAACTCTTTCTTCCAACACATGAAAATTCATCAGATTACAAGGTGCGAGAAGTCAAAAAAGGAAGAATCAATAATTGATTACATGCTGATTGAGACTGAAAACCTAAGGGACGGCAAGGACATAAGGGTTAAACGAGGATTCGAACTGGACAGTGATCACTTTCTACTAACTATGAGCTTGGAAACAAAGATAGAAATAGGTGGAAAGTTGAAAATAGGTAAGATAAGAACTGTTATAAAAACCCAATATCTGAAAATCGAAGCAATAAAAAGAAAATATCAGGAGAGTGTGGAGAAATATATTGAGCGATATAGTCATAAGCTACGTTCTAGAGATACTGAAACGGTTTGGGAATGTTTTAAGAAAATATGTGTTGACTCAGCTGAAGAAGTATGTGGTGGAATGAAAGTATTAGATAACATAAAGAGAACTGCAAGATGGTCAGAAGAAATACGAACTGAGGTAAAAAAGAAAAAGACGTTATGGAAGAAATATTTGTCTAACCGACACGATATTACATATGGTAAATACAAGAAACAAAGTAAAAATGTGAAGAAAATAATTGAAGGAGCAAAGAAATTAAAATGGGAGGAATTTGGATAAAAATGGAGAAGGATTTCAAAGGAAATCAGAAGCTTTTCTATAATGTAATGAAGGGATTGAGGAAAGGGCGCAATAATACGACAAAATTTATTAGAAATAAAGAAGGTGAACTAGTCACTATGTAGGAAGAAATTATAAATGTATGGCAAAATAATTTTAAAAGCATACTAGGAAGAGAATGTAGAAGCGCCGAGGAGGAAAGGACAGCGAGAGCGGAAAGGGATAACGTAACAGATGAAATAGAACTTTGGGAAGTCGAGCGAGCGGTAGCTAGAGCAAAAACTGGTAAGGCTCCAGGAGAAGATAGAATTGGGATGAAGCTGATAAAATCCATGGGAATAAAGGGCACGTGGTTGCTACATAGGATATTTTCTGCAGCTTGGCTCGGCGGAGGTATCCCCCGCGATTGGGAAATTGCCATAATTGTTCTTATATACAAAAAAGGAGATAATACTATATGCGACAATTACAGGGGTATATCTTTGTTGAGTCAGGTGGGAAAGATATATGAAGAATCCTGGAAAGAAGATTGAGAGAAAAGATAGATGAAACACTGAATGACAATGAATATGGATTTAGAGCGGGTAGAAGAACTCAAGACCTTATATTCTGCTTGCGTCAACTAAAATCTAAGACTTTGAAGTACAACAGAAACCTCTGTATGTACTTTGTGGATTTGGAGAAAGCTTTCGACAATGTCCCCAGGGATATGATATGGGACGTACTACGGAAAAGAGGAGTAGAACAAAATTTAATAAATGCAATTAGAGCATTTTATAATAAATGCAGAAATGTTGTGAGAACTGGTAATATCACGTCACAGGAGTTTCATACCAATAAAGAGGTAAGGCAGAGTGGGATACTTAGTCCGTTATTATTTATAATAGTCATGGATGAATTATCATACTGGGTTGAAAATAAATTGAATGGAATACAAGTAGGGGTGAGAAAATTAGAGCCAGTGATAATAAGAGAACTCATGTATGCGGATGACATGGTGTTAATGGCGGAAAATACACACATTGCAGAAGTTGATAAACGAGTGGAATAATGTTTTTAAGGAAATCGGATTGAATGTGCATGTTTATAAAACGGAGGTAATGATCAATGTATCAAAAATTAAAATAGAATTAAATATCAATATCGATGGAAATAGGATAAAACAAGTAGATTTGTTTAAATACCTGGGATCAAAAATTAACTGTGGAGACAGGTTAGAGTACGAAATTAACAGCCGTATAAGTAGTGTTTCAAGGGATTATTACGCATTAGGGAAATCCATTTTCGAAAAGAAGGGGATTTCAAAGGAAACAAAAGTGAGAGTTTTTAAGTCCGTAATAGTTCCCATTCTGACGTACGGAGGTGAGGCATGGATACTTACCGAGCAGCTTAAAAGCAAATTACAGGCACTTGAAATGAGAATACAAGGTTTGACGCGTAGAGACTGTATCAGAAACGAAGAAATTAGAAGACGTTTATCAGTGAGGTCAGTTAATGAAAAAATTGAAAATATTCAGTTGCGCTGTTTTGGCCAATTAGTACGTATGCCTAGAAACAGAATAGTTCAGAAGGTGTAAATGGGTGTTTGCGGGAAGAGATTGCGAGATCGCTCGAAAGCAACGTGTAATGAAAGTGTAGCTGGAACTTTAAGTGCTAAAGGACTTACTTGGAAGGAAGCAACGAACGCAGTTTTAGATAGGAAGAAATGGAGGAAAGTGCACGGAGGAGAGCAGTCATCTGTAACACTCCGGGCCTCGACACCCTAAGGGTTCAAGAGGTGAAGATTAAGTAAGTAAGTAAGTAACACAACACACATTGCCCTATCCTAAATGTTCAAGTGATCAGTAACAAATATTAAGAAGCCGGCAATCCGACGTATTCAATCAATCTTAAATAATGTTCAACAATAGTTTTTCTCAGTATTTGAAAGCTCTAATTATAATTTCTGCTTAGTCATGTAATTTAATTGGATAAATTTAATTATAAAAACTATCTAAAATTTAGTTAATATGTTAACTTATAAATTTTCATTTCAAATTTCTGAAGACGACATCGAACTTCACTACATGGCAGATAATATCGATGTCTGTCTTAAATTACAACCGACTGACAAAACAGAAAGATGAACACACGAACTTGCAAATATTTAGATGCAGAGCAACCACTGTCATTTGTGTAGTTTCCATCAAAATCCTTGATTGAATCACACACAAGTGACAAAATGCAGCCATGGAAGCATGAGTCTCAAACTTATTTGTTTCCTTCAGTACAATAAAGCACGTTGTAGATATATTTTCCTAAGAAACGCCTATAAAAGCAACAAAATAGGTGAAAACGCGTTATTTCCGACATACAAGTAAACCACAATCAGTTGATTTATTATTTATGTTATTGTAGAATAGAAATATTACTTAAAAGTGCATCAATAAGCATTTTGCATGTGTTCAGACGGGCAAAATTGTTTTTAATTTGCCAGTATCTTGAACAACTAATAACAAAATGACAATTAGGAAAGCAAACTACCAGGATCAGTTATAAAAATGTCTAGACACTTCTAATGTCAAAAAATGCTCAAAGAAACATTTAATGTTGAAATAACTTACTGACATAAATATCACCATAATTTTACTTGCGCCATTATGTAAAAAAAAAATTATGGGCACGGATTTTACGTCATGAATGTCGTAACTCGACTGCTATAAAAATTGACCTGCATATACATACTTTAATGAAATCGTTAATCAAAAAATAAAGAAAATGACTATTTACATACATACCTCTATTGCGAATGAATTGCATAACGTAAGAGCGTTCTTTATGCATCTTATATTTTATATTCTTTTGCATACGTAAATTGGACTATATTTTTACGATTCTTTTGTAACAGGCATCCACACTATTTGTTTTTATTATAAGTTTGGAGCCCCTAACATGAACCCATGAAACAGCTTCGTGAGTATTTACTTACAATTTTTGTATTTACCTTAAGACAATTCAACATTTTATCGCTAAAGATATCAATACTAAAAATATTTGATATATGTATGTATGTCTAAGATTCTCTTGAGATGAACCGTATATTTTAAAGAATTATCTGTCTCAAGAACAAATATAAGACGATTTACAAGGTGCTACGAAAATATGCAAATCATAAACGAAGAACTATCGAAAGAAGAGATTTGATATCAAGAGTTATAATAACCGCCTTTTTGACGAAATAAGACCAGCACTTGTTTAATGCATGGAGGAGGCAAAAAAATAATAATAACAAGCTTGAAGAGTGAGTGAGTGAGACTAAAATAAAATTAACTATTAAGTCAATGTTATGACTTAAGAGGGATCTCTACTGGACGGGCCAGTCCAATTGACAAATGTACAAAAATCATAAACAATATCACTGCAGGGGTTTCGATTTCCCCTTAAAATTAAGATCAAATTTCAACCAATGCTGTAAATAATTACATCAATTTGTAGAGAAAACTCAAATATACGTACGCTTAGTAGTAAAATTTTGAATTTCTTTTTATTTATTTCAAAATAAATTCGACAAAATGTCTAATATTGACCTACTTCTGCTACTAATTATGACAATTTCTAAAATATCTTTAGAAAAAATATTACTAGGCGTACATAGATATTCGAATTCTCTTTCATTTGGTATAAAAAAAATAAAAATTGATTATTATTTACGGTTAATTTTATGGAGAAATCAAACTGTCTACAGTGGCCTCGGCGGCTGGGAGTACAGATCCCTCTTAATTGCGACTTTACAATCTTTCCGTTGCGTAGTATCATTAATAATACAAAATACAAAAAAAATAACTTCTTATTTTGTCTTGTTTATTTTCTTGCAGTTTATTTTCTTTCTCAGACATCATTTGACTTTCACTCTGTTATTGGTTTATTTATACACTGATAACACTGTCGTTTAATATGAAGTCTGATGTGCATAATATGAAATGTAATTCTTTATTAATTAGTGACATAAATCATGTTTTATTGTTTTTGGCAGTAATATAAAGATTACATCTTAAGAAGAACACTAAATTTGCGTACTAGAGATATGCGATTAACTCATAAATGTTATGTGAAAAACTTTTGGTGGTTTTGTTAATGCATGTTTGAGATTTGGAGAGAACACAACATAAACAACCCCCTAGGTTTTCTAGATTTCTCGCCATCGTCATTAATTGAATGTCACAATAAAGAAATTATTATGCGCTTCTCTGGTGTTGTCCCATTTTAACTATGGTGGCCTTGGACCCTGTTTGGACGTGACGCCAGCAGGTAGTTTAATATTTGTGCCTATCTTTGGTATTTCTAGAAAGAAGAGTATTTCTGGCCAATTGTGAGGGGTTCACTACATTTTACCATCATAATGTATAGATAATTACGAAATACTGCATCATCCATTAGTTGATACGTATTTCGACCTTTTGATCTGATCAACACTGCTTTCGGAAAAAAACCAATCTCTTTCTCGAACTTTCTATTTATTTATGAACTAGTTGCGACGAACACCATTGAACAGGGGGGCTAATTCTCTATTCGTCGTCTAGTGTCCGTCAAACTTAACTATTTCTAGAGGTGTATCTTTGTGTGCAAGAATTCAGAAAAGTTGGCTCTAGCATGCAGAACTCGAGACAAAAAGACGGCTGATGAAAAAAGCATATAAAAAATATACGCTCATATTGAAACGAGTTTAGATGATACTTTACCGATCGTCAGTGTCACAATTTGGAGGTAATGAAAAAAGAATTTATTATTTCCCATTTCTATATTCTGACACTAAAGTGTAATAATTTCAAGTATATGCCATGAGTTTGTTTACTTTGCTTTTTAAACGCTTTGGGGATGAACTATTTATTTGTATGCCTTCTTCCTACTATTGTGAAGTAACACTTATAAACGAGGAGAGAGGAGAGTTCTGCTCACCAAAGTCAACTTAGTTGAAGTTTTGCAGACAAAGAAACTCCCAAACAAGCAGTTCAAGTCATTTGACACTTGGTGGTGGTCGGAATATTCTCCCTTCTAAGTAGTTTATTTTTCATCCAAAGTGACTCGCGAAACTATGTAGATCTTGAGAAGGAAATTTGCCTACTCACCAAAGCGATTCTTTATATATTTTGGTATTATGTCTATATGGTGATGATACTTTCCTTTTTAGATGATTTGAATTCGTTTGATTATGGATTTGAATTTATTTGTATAGAATCATAATCAAACGAATTCAAATCATCTAAAAAGGAAAGTATCATCACCATATAGACATAATACCAAAATATACGAGGGTAATTCGGAGAGTAACCTCCGAATCGCTGTAAAAAACAAACCAGCACAGAGGGGAAAAAAATTTATTTACATATCAAAGGTACAACTCTCCTCTATTTTTCAACATAGTCTCCCCCATTATTCAAGCACTTGTCATACCGTTTCACCAATTTACGAATTCTTTCTGCATAAAAAGCGGCCGTTTGCGATGTAAACCAATGTGTCACAGCGTTTTTAAGTTCCTCATCGTCAGCGAAATGCTGTCCCCCAACCCACTTCTTCATTGCAGTGAACAGATGATAATCAGAAGGAGTCAAGTCCGGGCTGTAGGGAGGATGTTGAAACACATCCCATTTGAATTTGCGCAAAACCTCTCCTGTTCTTACAGCAGTGTGAGGGCGCGCGTTATCGTGCAGAAGCACAACCCCAGAACTCAGTAGGCCGCGCCGTTTGTTCTGGATGGCTCTTTTCAGTTTCTTCAACGTGCGACAGTAAACTTCGGAATTGATTGTTTTCCACGTGTCATGAATTCGATAAGCAAGATTTCTTGAGCATCCCAAAAGACGGTAACCATCAGCTTTCTCGCTGACAAAGTTTGACGGACTTTCCTCAGCCGGGTTGGAGAACCCGTATGACCCCATGCTGTTGTTGTCTCCGCATTGACATGCGCTACCCAAGTTTTGTCACCAGTCACTATTCTGTTCAAAAAGTCCTCCCCATCCGTGTGGTACCGGGAAAGAAATTCCATCCTTGAAAAAGCGTACCCATTGACGCACTACATCTTCACTCATAATGTTTGGCCCGTATACGGCACACACTTCACGATGGATATCCGCTGCTGACAGTTTTTGGGCCCAAAGAAATCTTATCACTCCTTGCACCTCACATTTGGCGGGATTTTCTATGGCGCCACACATTTTGTCACGTTATAACTAGCAAACGCTTGGCCCTACGAGACTCTCACTCGCCAACGGAAAGCTTACTGAATCACAGATTGATCGTGCATTCGATTGAGGGCACTCCGAACCGTACTTCCAGCGCCACGCCCAAACGGCTGTTAGTTTCCGAATTACCCTCGTATAAAGAATCGCTATATAGATCATATTTGTGTTTTACATTTCCCTATTGCATCATCAGATATAAAAGAGAGCTTTATATAACTGGTGGTGAAATCTCTTCGGACACTTCTCTTTCTAATTTACATTACTGTAAGCATATATTAACCATTGGCATTACAATACTTTATTTAATACGAACTATCATCTATTAACTTCAACACTTTAACTTCTGAAAACACCTGTATAAATAACTAGTAATAGCAAGTAGAGTAACTTTGGATATCTCAAAAATAGGATACATACGCAGTTCTAATCAGAGTAATAATTTATTTATAACTCGTCTTAAACTAGTTAGCTTATACGTGAATAAGTAAATTTGTAGATTACTGTGTACTACCAATTTAGACTAAGGTGTACCTACATCAGCGATATACAAACACGTCAAACAATAATCAAGTTAGATAACTCTCCTGCAATGTGGAAACGTGACATGATATGACATGACGGGCGCCACGTTGGGAATCTTCAAAGGGCGTCGAGATGCACGATCCGGCCCGAATAATAACGACGTTTTATACATGTTTAGTTCATACACAACATTTGAAAAGAGTTTCCTTGAGAAATCGACTGTGCATATTTAACTAACTGCATTAATAATATAGGGATTTACCACATCTTTATTACTTTGCAGCGAAATTTACAGGATCTCCAAAATAAAGCATTCTGTTTATTTAGAAATAAGTATCAGTATAAAGGTAATAATTTTTCACATCACGGTGATAGTTTTGATTTAAACATAATCTGCAAAAGTACTAAGCGTTGTAATTGATGAAGCCCAAAATGGATTGTTCATATGGAATTATTTTCATGGAATTGTCAAAACTTTCTTCTTCTTTAATTAATTTAAAGCGATCATAATAGAGAAAAATCTGTGTACTACTATTATTCTCATTCTAAAATGACATTTACTGATACACATTTGTGCTCAGAACTTTAAGAATACATTCAGTTCAAATAAAGTGTTAACATTTTATAATGCACACAGGACCCATGTTTGGTTATTTACGTCAAACTCTGGAAAGTTATCTATTACAAACGAGAAGCATTAGTGACAGTAAGTACCTCAAGCTCCAAGTCTTGCAATACAATTTACAGGCATCAAACGCATATATTTCTTCTGAAACTGCAATATTTTCAATTACAACATACTAAATATAAATCATCTACTTTATGGACAACTTCTTCTATGCTAAGGTCTTGTTTAACTATATATAAGGATGTAGATATCTCGCAGTATAAGAAATAACAGGCTTTCCTGGATCATTTATATCAAGGTTATCTACCAAAAAAATCTAAAGTCTTAGAAGAGAGATATTAAATTTATACAAGAAGCAAATAATAAAATATATTTGGCAATGAAAGTATAAGTACATTTTTCACATCTTTCGCAGCTTTGCATATAATGGCATTAATTGGTAGGTAGTCTTGATAAATAGGTTACCACGGAGCTTGTAGATGAGAAGAGCTGACCAATATGTCTGTAGACGACAATGACTACAAGTCTGACATCATCATTATTTCTGTACCTAAAACAAAAAATAATATTCCGAGATTCTTGGCAATTACAGATACAATATGGATCGATTTAATTAAGAAATATTATAACTTGCGACCTATTAATACTAGTCACAAGCGATTTTTCTTGAGTTATCGCAATGGTCAGTGTATTAATAGCCCAATGGGTATTAATATTATAGGCAATATTTCGTCAACTACTAACTTTAAACAAATTTATAAAAAATTCAAATACACTCAAAATTAAATTTGAGAAGAATTTTATTAAAGAAGTTTTTCGAAATTCCTGGCGAAGTTAGGTCTATCACTCTCATCAAAAATCAATTTTTTGCGAATATCTAGCAAGTCATGCTTTCTAGGCAGAGTATAAAAGTATTTATAGCTTGATTTTCAATACCTTTTGTATAAAAAAAATTTCAAAATTCGGACCGAAAGCAATACTTTTACTCTTATCGGATAGCGATTTTTTTGCAAATATGTCGTATATACAGGTGTCCAGACCATGCGAGGACGGAAGATTACGGCTTTATTATTAAAGTTAAAGAAAAGTGTTTTAGACAAAAGTTGTAGCCACTCCTAAAATACACATTCTAAAATTATTTTCAACTATACAGAGTGTTGCGTAAGTGAGTGACGATACAAACTTGTGTTTTTTTTAAATGGAACACCCCATATATTTTGGCATATTTAGATGCTACTCTTAAAAAGAAGGACACAGATATAAACATGTGTAGGGGTATGTCTTCCCGTTGTAGCTATATTTGCAATTTTGTGTCTCAACATGTCCAACTTTATGGAGACTCCGAGACGAAACCTGAAAGAATTTTTGAGATCTGTATAGGTAAGAAGTTTTCCACTTTCGTCAAGTTTAATAATCTATAATCAATTTATTTATTTTTAAATAAATGAATCTGCAGAAATAACAAACGCAAAATTAACATTTACGCTTTTTTTTAAATAGAACACCCTGTATATTTTTCCTCTAAAGTACAGTATTTTTTATAGGCTTTTTAATGATACCATATTTTCCCTATTCACACTTAGTATTTTATAACTTATTAACTCTTACTGTTAATAGATTCTAAATTTAAACGAAAAAAAAAAAAGAATATAAGTTGCTGTCAGCTTTAATTATTAATAACAACAAATTACTGCAACATATTGAAAAACAAAAAGTAATATTTATTAGATTAATGCAAAATCTTAAATAAATAAATAAAATGCAAAAGTATAACATATTTATAGCAGATGCTCAAAAATTCCACCGTCTTGTTGAATGCACAATTCTAGGCGGCGCACACAGGGACGAATTGAAAATTTAGTGCGACAAAATTATTTACTCCATATGGATTCAATAAATGTTAATAAAACTAGGTACCTTAAGGTTTTTAAGTTTGTTGATCACGAATCTGAGGTCAGTTTTTAAAAATTTTAAATAGCGGATCCAATATGGCGGACAATTTTTAAAGAATTGATCGAATTCAATTAAAACTTATTCCATGGGAATTTGTATGTCAATTTTTTATAAACTAAAAATCCAAATTCAAAACATTAGGCCTAATGAAAAACATAAACCGAGAATACTTATAAAAGCGGAAATAATAATTATATTTTTTAAAAGTTTTTATTTAAATATATCATCTTGTATGATACTACTTAAAATAGTAAGAATTATAATTAATTGTTTCACATTTTTTTTTAATTATCAATACGAAAATTTTTATTTTACTCTATATTAATATCTTTATAGTCTTGAATGTCATCAAGCTCCTGTTCATAATTATCTTCTTCGTTGCCACAGAAAGTGGGCAGCCTTAGCATACTTAGTACAATTTCATTAAATTTTGCTTTGTTTTTTTTAGCCTTTTTTCTTTTGTCGGCCACAACAGGGTCCGAAGAAACCAGCATCCAGTTAAAAATGTCACTGTTAGTATTGGCTCTTGAAGTTTTTCTGGAGTGATATTGTCTTAAATTTTTATATTCTTTATGACTTGCTTCAATTACATCTTCTGATAGTTGGCCTACCGGTAAAGGTAAAGATTTTATAATATCAGCTCCATGAAATAAAATTTTATGAACAGTGGCACTCATTTTATACCAGCCATAAAGTTTAATGGCCATTTCTGCTGTTTCAAAGCAATAGTTTTTAAATACTTCTTCCTTGATGTAATGTCCACAAGAAATTATTGATAATATATTTGCAAATCTTTCTATTAAGACTTTATCAAGTCCAGTTATTTCTGAAACAAGCGAAGGATTCTTAAAAAATTTTCGTGCTGTATTACCGTCATTGCTATTGCCTCCACCTTGTTTCGGCTGGTCAACAACAAGACCCATCTGTTCATAAAATTTAGTGGCTATTTCTTCCTTTTTTCCTTTTACTTCTTGTTTTGCACTGCCACCTCTTGCTTGCCATTTTTTTAGTTCCAATTTGTATGCTATATGTAGTAAATATTCATAACACCTAATATGTGCATGTAGCACCGAAATCCCGTACTTAAAGGTGTCTTCATTACAGACTCTATTCTTTAATTTTTCAAAATCGTTTAAAATTTTGGGAGTAGCTTTACAAACATTACACGCTTGTGAACTTGCAGTATCACTCAAAATGTTGACAGTCTTTCCATCCAGCATTGTACATATAAGGATATGTTTAAATTTAATTTCTTTACCGTCAAGTACGATTAATGTGGGCTCCAATTGCAATATTTGATTTTGAATTTCGTTATACTCTTCTTTGACATTTTTGACGTTTTCCTTTTTTATCTTGAATGAGATTGGTCGACAATGCTTGGTCGATGATGGTGACATGTTCTTCCAAAATATTTTGTAATTATTGCTATTAGATTCACACATTCGCAGTGGCACAATCGTACATAAAATTATATTAGAGTCCGCATAAGCTGAATTATTCGCAAAATTTTGTTTATATATACTGTGTCCACCGCTGCCATCCAAGCCCCATTTATAATAAACTTCAATTGTATCACAGTCAGTAGAAATATACTGTAATATCACATCAGTCTGAACTTGAGCCAAACGGTGAGCAGTATGTGCAAGAAGGTCTTGAAGCGGTACCAGAGCCTCAATTTCGTTTATCTTAATATTTATTGGATAACACTTTCTTTTGGCCTCTCCTATAACATGATATGAGGGATAAATATTAGCTCCTCTTTCTATTGCTCCAATTCGCATCGTAATATAATCCTCTTTAGTCAATCCAAGGTCCACCATTAGAGCTAAAGCTTCATCAGGACTGTAAGGTTTTACAGAAGAAGTTGAAGTATCATGTGCCAATTTCATTCTTTTTAAAGTTTTGGGTGAGGAATTAATAGCCAACTTCACAACTTCAGCTGCACTTCTGTTACCTGATTTCACCAAACATGTTCCTGTAGCCATACATAATTCCTCTGAATTAAGATCTGATACAAGACCTCTTATATGTCTTTGCTTAGTGCGATGAGAACTTTCTTCAAATAATTTTCTGGGTCTGCCTCGCATTTTTTGTTCTGAGTGTGTTTCTTCCTTTAATGAAAGCAGTGGTGGTTGTATCTCCGGAAGTTTTAGGTTTTCGTCAAGCCAGTTTATGTGTTTCTTGTTAAAACGCTCATACATATAATTACACTCACGCCACTTCCTAAACATCCTCGAAACAAACACTTTAACTGCTTGTTTTATTTTTTTTATTAAATCTTCAGGAAGCTCACTAACATCAGTTTTGCCCAGAATATACTGTAATAGTTTTTCATTACACTTTGATGATGATAAATTATAAAAATGTTCGTTTTTCAGTACATCAAATAACTCTTTTTTCTTCATTTTATTTTCTTTAAAGCACAGATCTAAGTACACCCAATGTAACTACGGAATTCCCCTTTCTAATATCTTTTCATGCACACGATCGTTTTGTGAGAAGACTGCACTGAATAAAAAATTTAGCTATTGTGGTTCTGTTAGTTAAAGTTTAATACGGGAATTCCCCTTTTTATAGCACTTTAAGTATACATCAGTGTGGACAACAAGCATATTGTAAGGAGACTTCATAGAATGAAATATTTTACGAATTAAAAAAAATTTCGTTTGCATGCGGGATTTTCAGAATTGGCCGTACTACCTAAGGAAAATATGCTCTATTTATGGAAGGGGGAAACGGGGGGATCACAACTCGACTTTTTTACACTTATTAGTAGTTGTATTTTTTAATTTCTAAGGAAAAGTCGTGGAACTGTTTGGAACTTTTTTTATAGCTCTTGCTAAAGTAAATTTTTCAACATATTTCATAATAAAAACATTACGCTATATGTGCACTACATATAATTACTATTTTAATAATAACTGTAAATAAAATTAGATGCCTGATGTATAAAAATATACTTAAAAAAATTTAACCTGTAAGTTTACAAAAAATTGTCAAGTAGAGCAACAATCAACGTTACAGATGCAGCTGACAGGTATAAGTGAGTGTAACAGGTTATAATACTACGCATGCACGTACAGGCTAATGTAATGTATTAAAAAAATTAATACTTATAAGTTGATTGCCTACTGCTACATAGAACATAATAAGTGCAATAATGGTCACATTTAATAAAGTAAAAAATTCCATTTTTGTCGTCGTAATTCGGTTATTTGTCCTTATGTGCGGCGGCGAAAATTGTTTTTAACATCAGTAAGCGTTTGCTGTCCAATGTTTTCAAAAATGGCCATTATACGTTGTTTCATGTCGTTAGGTGTGGTTGGAACGTTTCGATAAACCTGTTCTTTAACATGTCCCCAAAGAAAAAAATCAATAGGGGTTAAATCAGGAGACCTTGAAGGCCAATCTATAGGACCCTCCCGACCAATCCATCGTTCTTCACACCAGTTATTTAAAAAAAACTTTACACTTCTATGAAAATGTGGTGGAGCTCCATCATGCTGATACCACATTATTCTTCGTGTATGGAGATCGACATTTTCCAATAAATTAGGTAACTGATGTCTTAAAAAATTTTCGTATATGGTTCCTGTTACCGTTCCTTCAAAGAAATAAGGACCAACAACTTGTAAATTAATTATGCCACCCCATACATTAATTGACCATTGATGTTAAAAGTCAATTTGTTTGACCCAATGGGGATTTTCTGTTGCATAATAATGCATATTATGTCTATTAACTAAACCGGTACTCTTGAAAGTAGCTTCGTCACTAAATAAAATCGAAGAATGATAATTCGGGTCCAAATACATTTTGTTTAACATAATGTTGCTAAAACTTAAACGATTTACCCGCCCCGAATAATAACGACGTTTTATACATGTTTAGTTCATACACAACATTTGAAAAGAGTTTTCTTGAGAAATCGACTGTGCATATTTAGGTAACTGCATTAATAATATAGGGATTTACCACATCTTTATTACTTTGCAGCGAAATTTACAGGATCTCCAAAATAAAGCATCCTGTTTATTTAGAAATAAATATCAGTATAAAGGTAATAATTTTTCACATCACGGTGATAGTTTTGATTTAAACATAATCTGCAAAAGTACTAAGCGTTTGCTGTCCAATGTTTTCAAAAATGGCCATTATACGTTGTTTCATGTCATTAGGTGTGGTTGGAATGTTTCGATAAACCTGTTCTTTAACATGTCCCCAAAGAAAAAAATCAATAGGGGTTAAATCAGGAGACCTTGAAAGCCAATCTATAGGACCCTCCCGACCAATCCATCGTTCTTCACACCAGTTATTTAAAAAAAACTTTACACTTCTATGAAAATGTGGTGGAGCTCCATCATGCTGATACCACATTATTCTTCGTGTATGGAGATCGACATTTTCCAATAAATTAGGTAACTGATGTCTTAAAAAATTTTCGTATATGGTTCCTGTTACCGTTCCTTCAAAGAAATAAGGACCAACAACTTGTAAATTAATTATGCCACCCCATACATTAATTGACCATTGATGTTGAAAGTCAATTTGTTTGACCCAATGGGGATTTTCTGTTGCATAATAATGCATATTATGTCTATTAACTAAACCGTTACTTTTGAAAGTAGCTTCGTCACTAAATAAAATCGAAGAATGATAATTCGGGTCCAAATACATTTTGTTTAACATAATGTTGCTAAAACTTAAACGATTTACAAAATCATTTCCACGAAGGTTCTGATGTAATGACATATGGTAGGAATGGTACTTATTTTTCTTTATGATGCAATTGATAGTACTCCTGCTTATTCCAGTCTGGATATTCAATTTTCGTGTACTTACTTGAGGATTTTCTTCCAACGATAGCAAAATATTTAATTCATTTTCCTCATTAGTAACCCTTCAATTTTTAATCTCCTTTTTGGAATAACCAATATTTCCAGATGCTTCAAAACGTTCTTTTAATTTTTGAAATGCTTCGATTCTAGGAGGTCAACGTAACTAATGACAGATATAAAATTCAGATATTATTTTAATTAAAAATTCACAGGTGACTACGATTTTTTTCATTTAAATTTAGAATCTATTAATAATAAGAGTTAATAAGTTATAAAATACTAAGTGTGGATAGCGAAAACATGGTATCATTAAAAAGCTTATAAAAAATACTGTACTTTAGAAGAAAAATATATAGGGTGTTCTATTTAAAAAAAAAGCGTAAATGTTAATTTTGCGTTTGATATTCCTGCAAATTCATTTATTTAAAAATAAATAAATTGATTATAGATTCTTAAACTTGACGAAAGTGGAAAACTTCTTGCCTATACAGATCTCAAAAATTCTTTCAGGTTTCGTCTCGGAGTCTCCACAAAGTTGGACATGTTGAGACACAAAATTGCGAATCAAGCTACAACGGTAAGAGTTACACCTACACATGTTTATATCCATGTCCTTCTTTTTAAGAGTAGCATCTAAATATGGCAAAATATATGGGGTGTTCCACTTAAAAAAAACAAAAGTTTGTATCGTCACTCGCTTACGCAACACTCTGTATAGTTGAACATAATTTTAGAATGTGTATTTTAGGAGTGGCTACAACTTTTGTCTAAAACACTTTTCTTTAACTTTAATAATAAAGCCGTAATCTTCCGTCCTCGCATGGTCTGGACACCCTGTATATTATCAAGACTACAAAAATATTTAGAGCTGGATTTGGAATATTTTTTGTATAAATGAAATTTCAAAATTCGGACCGGAAGTAACACTGTGTATAGTAGTTACTGCCAGAGAAAAAATCAACGGAAGTATATCTTTTAGTTTTTTCCAAAAACAGGTTTCTGCGAATATCTCTTTATGAAAGTATTTAAAGCTTGATTTTGAGTAATTTTTGTGTAAAAAAATTTCAATATTCGTACATTTTTACTCTGATCGAATAGCAGTTCTTCGCATATATCTTGTAAATTATGCATTCTATTCAGATAATCACTATAAAGGTAGGTAGACCTGAATTTGGATCCATTTTTGTATAAAAAAAAATCTCAAACTTTTGGCCGCAGTAACACTTTTACTCTTATCGAATAGTAGTTTTTGCAAATATCTCGCGAATTATGCATCTTAGAATTATTACAATATAAAAATATTAAGGCTGGACGCCCGCTTCAAGCTGAGTTCGATTTGAAATGGGCGTACCACTGCTTTTCGTGCAAATGTAAATAAAAGACAAATGTTTAAGGGTCCGCGTGCTCTGTCTTATGCTGAGGAAAGAGATAGAGAAAAGAACTTGTCACCTAATCTAATCTGCCTGTAATTTATGGCTGCGTTATGGTCTCAGATAATCGCCGGTTGGCCCACATGTTTAGCAGTTGGGAAGCAACCGCCCCTAAATTATACAATCTATATTTTCTCAAGCACACAAAAAAAGTGAAGCTGGATATGTAAAATCACCTGCCGGATTCAAATTTTGAGTTGGAAAATAAAATCGAAATCGCAAAAAGGTCGAAAAATCGTTTTTTGTGTAAATTTTAAAATTTTCATTTTCTTCAATTATTAATACTTATCTCGTGATATCTCAGCAATGCAGAGAGCTAGGGATCTGTTTTTTTTAAGGTTATACCCTAAAGTATTTGGATGATACTAGTGTTTTCGATTTTTCTCTATGGTGTGTAAATTTTATAAAAAAAAAAAGTTTTAGTAGACCACCAATTCGTGTAAGATATTTTTCAGCTATCGAGTAACTAATCTTATTTTTCAGAATTTACCCATATATGTATATGTGAAACAAAATAAAGCCAACATTCCAAAATTATTTTTTGTGCAAGAAATAAATTTCTAGATCGTTTCAGAAGCAAATTATTGCGAGTCAAATATAATAATTATACTCCCTGCTCGCCGTGTGAGTCCTAGCATGCGCTTCTAGCAGGTATAGCGCTAGGGACGGGAAGAGATATTGCTTTTACTTTCTGATACGTAGTATAAGGAAGTATTGTGACGCTGACACTGTATGTGTACACTATTTTGTAAAGAAAATATCAACGGTTTCGATAAAATAATGTCCGAGTAAAGATTACTTTCTTAACATACACCGATCTCAGAAGTATTTTACAAACTGCGTAGAAACTGCCCGAAATGGTACGCCTACCCGCTCCGCCGAGCTACCTCTCGACACAATGTGCGAGCGTACCACATACTCTATTTGATTTCAGTGAATTTCACCCAAATTTCAAAATTTTGTTTTCCGTTTCGTGACCTTATTTTTAAAAATTAAGAAAAAATAAAATTTATGTATTGCTGTTGAGTGTTACATAATTTTAAATAAAGGCTTGTTTTTTGAAATTTCTTACATTTTTATTTTTATTTAGGGCCCTTTGGACAATTTCGAAGAAATTACGATTTATCCATTGAAAGGCATTTTTTTCTTAAATTAGCGTGTAAATTCGGTAAGGTTTTCATGAAAAATACGATTATGAAATGGGAAAAACGATTTCGAGGCCGGGCATATAGCCTTAAGAGCTGGATTTAGAGAATTTTTTGTAAAAGGAAAGTTTGGACTAGAAAGAACTATTTGAAACTTAATTTTGAACAACTTTTTACATTATGTATCATCTTACCAGACTTACAAATTATACATTTTCAGTGGCTTCGGAAGCAATTCATAACACGCTGCAGATGCGGTATGATAAGCCTTAAGCTGTAGAAAATAATCTCAAATAAATTATAATTAATTGAACCAACTACTTGTCTCGATAAGATTAAATGTAAGACTCATATGAAACAATAATCTCTCTTTATGCATACAAAAAAGATATCTTGGCGTTGCATTATTCAGTTAAAAATCTTAGTCGATAACTATTATGCGAAGCGGTGAAGTGACATTGCCGTCGCGACGCCAAGAGAAAGATAACAAGCGCAATGCCTTTAAAACACAGCATGGAACTTCTACAAGAGAACTCCCGATGAACAAATGATGCGAACAATAATAATTTCAAAGGAACCCCGCCTCGCAGGAGGAATGCATTTGTATACATTTATGCATTACTCGTATACATACATATTTGTCTGTTGGCATGGTTGAAATGTGCAGGCAAATATGCACGTCCCCGGTGTTACTAACAGATGAGAGATTCACACGGAACAAGTCTCTAGTATGCAATAGTATAAAGTTGTGTACTGGAATAAACGAGCGGTGATAATGCAAAGACTTCAATGCTAAATTCGTCGCATGTAGACATTTTGAAATATTAACGAATAAGAACTTTCTTTTCTTCAAATAAATCGTTATCGTTAATGATCTGTGTATATTTTCAGTGACAACTATACTACAATAATGTTGGACATGCTATATTTCGTTTATTATTATAAATAGGTTGGTTTCTTTTAGATAAGTTCGCTAACGACATAAAAGGAAGTGACTACGAGGTATAACCTGAAACTTAAAACTCCAGAAATCAGAGAATTTTTTTATAAAGCTATTAATTTGCAATACATACTGTTCGTTTTACGCTGTTTCCACTTATTGATTTAATAAATAGACGTTAATAAGCAAAACACTATTTATTAACTAACACATATTAATTAACACATAAATACAAGTGGTGGCTGAGTTTAGGTTGTGCTGATTTCTTCTTGGCGACTCTTGGTTGGTGACTGTGATGTGCTTTTTCCATTTCCTAAATTGTTAACATATTCTCCCTCCTGTTTAAGGCGGGTGAGTGTAATTAACGGTACTCATAGTGTATATTGCAAAAATGTATTTCAGCTGGTCAATAATGCGTCCAAAAATTCCAGACCAAAATCAAGAAGAATAGATTATTGCAACACCATTGATGTGATACATAACAGTAATAAAATATCAAAACGAAAATGAAAAGTGTGAACACATGGATGTTAAAACTAACATCAAGCAGTAAATAATTACTGTGACTTACATATATACCTTTATACGTAAAACGTATATGTATATATGCATGTGTTTGAGATACACACATACATTAAGTGCCATTGTCGATAATCGAACGCACAGACACCGGTGTTTCGACCTATGAGGTCTCATCAGTGTGCGTGGAGATTCTCGACAATAGCTTCAACACTTAAATCGCTGCCTATGTCATTTTCGCATGTAATAATAATAATAATAATAATAATAATAATAGTTTATTACCAACAATCAACAAAGAAAAAAAAATAAGTACATTGTAAAGAACTGAATTACAAAATATAGTAACACATAAGAAATACTGAATAAGAGCAAAAAGAGAACAACAAACATTGAAAAACTCATTTCAAGGTTTGTGTTATATACATAATAAAGATTTATTAATATACATGTAACCAGTATTGCAGCAAATTTAAATTGAAGGTAAAAGGACTAAGAATCAGTCGAAGACTGGTCTTCCTCTCAGCCCTGTGACTTAACTAAGCATAGCAGTTAACAGATGACAGATGACAGACGCGGCCAAGGCTCAAAATACGCAATGCACACATACTCGGCAAAGTTCATTCAGAAATGGTGCCAAAGACTTCCATAGCCATCACCTGCTCACGCCAACGGCGCCCGCTCCCGAAGCAAAATTGTTTTCAAATTATATTTAAGTACAGGAAGGCTCATGCTTCTGAGATCATCGGGCAATGAGTTATAGCAAACGTAAACACAGTACGAGAAGCCACGCTCATATAGAGTCGTTTTGTGAAATGGCGGGGAAATTAAGCCTCTCGTACGGATGTTCACATTATGCACATCAGCCCGAAATCTAATTTTTGCTGTCAAATAGGGCGGACAACCAGATTTTATGATTTTAAGAAAAAATACAGTAGACTGCAACCGTGCCCTATTCCCCATACTAAGCCAACCAGCATCATGCAGCTTGTGCGAAATATGGTCAAACTTACGGATTCCATACATGAAGCGAAGACACGAATTCTGCACCAGCTGGGCCCGTCTTCTATCAGAGCAATCAAGGCAAGGTGCTATTACAGAAGAGCAGAATTGAAAATGTGACAACACCAGGGAATCGCACAGCAACTTCTTAGTCTCCACAGTTAAGTACGATCTATGCGGATAGAGTAGCTTAAGAGCTGAATAACAACGCTTAATGCATTGAGAGATATGCGATTTAAATCGTAGAGACGTGTCTAATATCACCCCTAGGTTTTTAGCCTCATTTACTATCGGCAATGTTATGCCATTAGCCGATACAGTAATGGAATCCAATAATGCCTGTAACCTGCAACCGAAAACCAGCACAGAAGACTTGGCCGGGTTCAAGAACAGAGAATGCTTCGCCGAAACCTCACATAGAGCATTCAAGTCCTCATTCATGTTATTGACAGCTCGCGATACGTCCACAGCACTGAATGAATGGTAGACCTGCGTATCATCGGCATACATATGAAACTCACAGACACGCAAAGATATCGGAAATCTGCAAGTGTATATAGTAAATAGAAGAGGGCCCAATACTGAGCCCTGAGGCACTCCACTAACCACCGGAAGATCACTAGAGCACTTTCCATTCAAGGAAACTCTTTGACGCCGATCCCGAAGATAGCTAGCGAAGAACCCAATAGCAACATCATCGAAGCCCACGAAACGCAAAACTGCAAGAAGCAGCTCATGGTTTATGGTATCGAAGGCCTTACTGTAATCCAGTAATACCAAAACCGACACATTACCAATATCCATATTAGAGATGATATCATCAGTCACCTTCGCCAGGGCCGTCGCACAACTGTGCATGGGTCTGAAACCAGACTGATTCATTGGCAGCAGATCATTAACTAATAAATGTTCACGTACCTGTGCGTCCACAACCCTTTCCAAAATTTTAGAAAAACAAGGAAGTATACTGATTGGACGAAGATCTTTAAAGTCCTTAGGATTTGCACATTTAGGTATAGGAGTAATTAACGCTATTTTCCATTGATCAGGAAAAACTCCTTCAGCCAGACAATAATTCAGAATGTGAGTGATGAACGGGATTATATACGGACAACACATCCTCAGCATAATAATATTTATTCCATCACAACCAGTTGCACGAGATGAAATAGTCATGATGATTTTAGTAACCTCATGTTCAAGTACTGGCTTGAAACCAAAAGAAGATTTAAGATTAGGGTGTTTATTATCCAGATAACCCCGCAATGTATCAGCATCACATGTCAAAGGAATATTAGAAACTGACGATACAAAGTAGTCGTTAATGCAATGTGAATCTCCCAGGTTTGCAGGGATAGGTGTCAATTTTTTCCTACAGATATTTAGTTTCTTCAATTCCTCCCAACATATCTTTTGACTGGAAGTTGAGAATTTATGATTCAAATAGGCTGTCTTTTCAGACTTAATAACAGAAGTGCAGAAATTTCGTAAGGACTTATAGTATTCCCACTGTGTTAAATGTAGTGAGAGTATCACAGCGACATCTAACACCCAAAAGATGACACGTGTATCTCAAACACATGCATATATACATATACGTTTTACGTATAAAGGTATATATGTAAGTCACAGTAAATAATAAAATATATTGAAATGTCTAATAACTCTGCCGAGGGAGTACTGCTATGATGCGATTCTAGTTATTGACCATGCTAATACCGATGTAGGTATTAGGAAACAATATCGTCATTGAAAGGATAATTGGTTTTCTAACAGTTACATTGTTTGAAATAGATATCTACTACAGGGGGATAAACAGTTCGGATTTTCCAAAGGTTGTTAATAAAAGTTTACAAAATCTCTAATGTGTGAGTGATGATTACCTTCGGAGAATTGTATTATAGGTGCAGTAATTTAAATATAGTAAAATATTTGTATGTTTTAAATTACATTAGTTGAATACAATTAGTTTGTGTACAGATGTTGAAAATATGTATATTAACTAAGCCTGGAATGGTAAAAATTTTAGAGTTATAATAACACGACTTAAATAGATGTGAAGTGCATCCAAACAAAATGAACAATACTAAAACTACTTAATTAAACAGCACTTGCGGGAAACCGAAACACATACCATATGATCATGACGGTAATTCTTCAAAATATTGTATTGGCAGTGACGTAAAATACATCTGCCATTGTACTTGTTGTGTTTACGTAAATCATAAATCAATAAGTTTTCATTATCGAGAGCTACTTTCGAAAAAATGTAAAAATGGTAATACCAGAAATCATGTTAGAAGCATTTTAAACAGAATTTCAGTATCACATTTGTGAAACAACGGGTAAGTCAGTCATCTAATAAGTTTATCTGAAAGGTTCCACTTCTAGAAAAGTTCTTCATAAGTTACCTTACGTGTGAGATCTCTTGCTTGATAATACTATTAACAGTTCCAATAATTAATAGTCAATAGTTATATATGTATGTATAAAGGAGCTGATTTTGAATAGATATTGAATTATTTTTACTATTAAACTCTTGAATGTAGATATTTGTAAAACGAAAGTATGTACCTGATCTTGCAAGTCTCACTTAGACAATATCAATTATAAATAATAATGCCGATTAAGTCTAGGTTTAATGATTTCCTCACTATTACTTTTTGCTTTATGTGTCCAAAGTATTGCTAATAAAAACACCGGGTCTTCCTGAATTTTTGCTCACAAAATTCTATTTACCAGATATTATCGATGAATCTCTTAAACACTGATGCATCTTATACATCTACTACTTGTAATATTGAAATATGCCAGACATTAATTTGATTGGTTTCTTCGTCAGTGTTGAGCTTCGGACGTGTTGACTCCTTCTTGCATATTACAACCAGTTTAATTCTATTAAATTAAATTACGTTTGTTCATTCGTGTTAAATAAGTGCAGCTCTGCTGATAATATTTTGACTCTCTCGATGAATGTAAAATAAGTTCAAAACACATCAACAAATTCTATTTACCAGATACTATCGATGATGCTCTTAAACACTGATGCATCTTATACTTCTTTAAAATACGTTGTAATATTGAAATATGCCAGACATTAATTTGATTGGTTTCTTCGTCAGTGTTGAGCTTAGGACGTGTTGACTCCTTCTTGCATATTACAACCAGTTTATTTCTATTAAATTAA